>OX596264.1:6525850-6551559 GCA_951394255.1 Polyploca ridens | reverse complement strand
AAATTATTGAAGTAATTAGCTATACTCATGTTGATTGAAAACCCAATTTTCTTACAGTTGAAGAAGATATCCCCGAAGATTCAAAGATGGATATAGTATGCGATAAGGTAGTGAAGATTGAACCAACTGAAGATAATCAAAATCATTCTGGAAGCTCCGGAAAAGTCCGCGAAGAACGTTCCGCTACACGCAGCGGCAATGTGGCTAGAAGGTAACTTTGTTCAAGTGCTTTAATTGTCCAAACATACTTACCTCACCAGGAGTAACATATGTATGAAGAAATGTTGTAATGTGTATTGATCAAGAAGCTAAATCCGTGCGTTTCGTGTTACAGATTGCGATCGCACAAATCGGTGGTATCACAATCGGAGAATGAAGAGCCGGCGCCATCCACATCAACTGGAGAGCCGCGGACTTTCGAGACGCACTCTTCCAGGTTACTAATATTTGCTTAAAATATTTGTCTCCCATTTTCAGAAATGGTCATTAGTAGCATCAGCCGTGTTCTTATAATGTTTTTTTTTTTAACTATGTATACTCGTGTAGGCTTGACTTTGACCACAATCTTTAACTTCTTCGCACGAACCCTAGAAGGGAACTATCCACACTTGAGGGCGGTTTTGTTGTCTAGACCCCCTAGGAGTCCAGACAACACACAGAATAGAATTATTTCATACTTTTTACCCGACTGACCCGGAAGGAGGGTTATGTTTTTCGAGTGTATGTATGTATGTCTATTTCTTGCAAAAAAGCACGTTTAATGCAAGGACAGTACTAAGCGGTTACAGTATTACCCAACTTATATGGCGCGTCGTGAATCTTCGTTCGCACAGAAAAGAAAGTATGGGCCCGAAGATTAACGTAAGAATGCTTAAAACTTACAATCAACCTTAGAACCCTATTATAAGGTTCATAATATACTGCAGCTGTTAGTTCCGTCTCACTCGCAAGTCACGCCCCTCCGCATGGCGCGCGCTAACATGACGGCAGCTGCCGACCAATAGCGTTTCTCGCGCTTTGAAAATGTATCTTCTGCGCAGGTACATCGGTAAGCCATATTAATTGGATACTACTGTACCGTACGTAACTCACAGAGTTGCGATGGCTGTTAGCCTTACTTTACCGTACCGCTCATTTATTTCCTAATACTTCATTGAAAAATTCATTCATTAATAAAACTAAAAAGTCTGAAATAAATTAAATTATTAAAAGAAACAAAAACGGCCGTAGCCGGCTAAGGGCCGCCGCGTGAACGCCTCCGCGGGCCGCGGCTGTCTGGAAGAGGATGAAGCTTATTGTATTTTTTTTAAATTGCTTTTTATTGATGTTGTGTTGTGTGTGAAGCGCTCGTGGTGTAGCATTATAAGCCGTTCTTAATCGATCGGCAAGTTAAGCTACCACTGTCGTGGTCGGTACCTGGATGGCGTTTCCGTGCTTCGGAAGGCACGTAAAGCCGTTGGTCCTTTATCACTTAATTGTGATAATTGTTAAGCTAGTTGGACGCCTTCTAGGCGGCTTGAAAACTCCAACAGTAGGTTGACCACTAGCCTACCTCCACCGAACCGCAGTGGGCACGCGTGATGGAGTATCTGCCCATTCCCTTTCACCCTGATTTGTGTGCAGGAGGCCTGTGCTCAGCAGTGGGACATTATAGGTTGATGATGATGTTGTGTTGTGTTGTGTTGTGTTAGCGTGTGCAGCAGCGCGTCGGCGTCGTCGCTGAGCGAGTGGTGGGCGCGGCCCGCCTCCGCCGCGCCGACCACCACACGTACGCCGCTCTCGCTGCTCTTAGACAAGGTTACACTCTACTCTACTACCTACTTCTTCTTAGTTTTAAGTTTGGCAACCAAATCCTAATTAGGACTTATTTTTGCCAGTTTCGAGTTTAGTCTGGTCACAATACTTCACCTTCACGCAGTCCTCATTGTCATTCACCGTCCATAAAACTGTCACGAATTCTCTGATTGTGTACCTTTTTGTGTACTAAATAAAGTTCTATATAAGGTCCTAATAAATTAGTGAACTTCCTCTTGAGGGATGAATGTATAGGTCATTAGTAATCAAAAAATAATATTTGAAAAAAAAAATTTCTTTGACTTGCATTTCTTCAGACTCCATACAAGTCAAAGAAAAATTTTTTTTATTCCCTCGGTTTTTTTTCTAATATTATTTTTATTGTATTGCTATGTAAGCTTGCCGCGTACGCGTAGCGTCTCAATGTGAACTGATCCTTACGATTACATACACCTCCTCCGTTTAGTGCAACTGTTCAAAATTTGTCTATGAACTTATTATACATTAGTACTGTGAGCGTTACGATATTGACTACATTATGCTATTCTCGTTTAGGTGGCGAAGTGGCAGATAATTCCGCGTGAGGGTACAGAACACTTGCCGTGCCGTGTCTATGGCGCCATTCATCTTGCCCGCCTTTTTGGTATAAATTTATTTACACCTATCTCATGTTTAAAAAAAAAGTATAATAACGCTCAATTTATCCATACTTTGTTTCCTTCCAGTTAAATTGCCAGATTTCCTGAACGCAACTCAAATGCCTGATTTCAAATTGAAACTCATCTTGAAGCACATTGACATGTTTGTTCAGTAAGTTTCAACTACAATAATTTTTTTACATACATAATAAGGTTAACGTGTTTTTTGTACTGACACTATAAGCTGATTTTCACAACATAAATTACTATTGTTCGTTGGCGCAGTAGTTTGAGCTCGACAAAAATGGATTCAATGTCAAGAATATAGTGCAGTTTATTATAGCTGCAGGTCTTGGCAGTGAACTCCAATTAAAGTTCCGCTCGGTAACGCTGGTAATTATTATTGTTTGGTTGTGTGACATTATGATAATGATATTTTTTTGCTGACAGGTACTTAGACGAGCACAGTGAATGGTTTGGCGAGATGTACTACGTAGCAGACAACATGTCTAGATCTCACTAACTTACTACATACATAGTTCTTAGATATTTAAGGTCATAACAAAAAAGGCAATGGCTATGTGGAGAAAATATTTGTGAAACATTCCTAAACTATCGATTTGTATCGAGATCGCAATTACCGTTATAAATATTTCACCGTCCAAATTTCAACAAAAATTAATATTATTAATTGATAATAATCTGAAAAGTTATTTGGCAACCATATGTTTTAACATGTTCTAAAAAATGTACGTGATACAATCACAACTCAATTTTAGCTGTATATCGTAAACGAGTGACTTGTTATGCCTTTATTAGGGACAAAACGTAGAATAATAACGTAGTTGCCGTTCTTAACGTAGACAGTACGATTACGTACTGACACTCAATTGATATTATCAGTATTATTCACTGTTAAATTAGCACTAGTCGTAGTTTTAATTAATTTATCGGTTTTTCTCTCAAACAGTTTAGGCGACAGATGTGAAATTCTACAAATAGGTCTACCGAGTCTACGAAAGATTGAATAGATTCTATCTATAGTATCGTATTTGTCTAAAGCGTAAGGAAGGAGCAACTCACAAAGGGGCGGTATTGAATTTCAGTCTGATATTGTAGATCGTGGAAAAAATCCGAGCTCGATTATCTAATCGATTTTAACGTTTTTCTTTCCAATTTTGATTTTTGGATAAATATTGTAAATAATCTTAGTTTCGCCCAAGTGTCGAATAAGGAAACATATTCATCAATTTTTTTAAACAAAACAAAGTTTTGTAGACATTTTAGTAGACAAAGACTTAGTAGACAATTTTATAATAATTAATTTGTCGACTAAACCCTCACGTCATTAAATCATGTGTTGAATTGAAATAGATGTTCTACCATGCCACTTCTTAGGCCGGCCAAATATTATTAGAAAATTAGAATATTGGACTCGGTCCATGCGGTGATCCGTTAGTGAAAATATTCTGACAGTATACGGTATAAGTTCATATACAATGTATGCTTGGAGTGCCTTTCTTATTCTGAATTTTCTATCAATGTTCGGCCGGCGTTATCATCACGTACTTACGCAAAACCTTCTGAAACCTATGTTAATTAATATAATCAACGAGAATAAGGAGCTTAATTTACTAAGGAGGTTTGTTATTCATTCCTAAGTTGCATTATATTATACAGTATTGATAACATACCGTTAACACGAATTTAATATTCATCGTAATATCACATGGAAATTATTACACGGAAAAGATGCAACTATAATTTTAAGATGCTTATAGTTGAAAAAAAAAGTAAATGATTTTTCTTGGAAGTGATGTTTTATTGAAAAGTTACAATCAAACCTGACGCACCCATAACAAGAACAATCACATAATTATTTAGAGTGGAGAATGTGCCACTAGATTTTCATAAGTTCAATATTTTTCCCAATTTCAATACCAAGAGACATACACATACATTATTTTTAAAATAACAGGTTGTTTCTAAGGCACAATAACAAAGTTTCATTTTTAAGAAAATAATATATGTTTCACAAAATAATACAAACACATGCATTAACAAACAAAACACACAATAGTTGAATAAAATATCCAGCCACCATATCACTTTTACATTTGGTTTTCAGACACTCATTCACGAGGTTCATACGACAATTTAGAACATCTTACTTTAGTATACGATTCTAAATTAACTGGACATTCTAGCTAAACTAATGTCAAGTTTAGTAAGTAACATTTTGTTAAGTTAGTAAATAGTTTTTAACTGTTCAATTCACATATTTCACTTCGAAAACCACATTATTGTTCTTATTACCCCATAAACTAATAAATAAAATAAAAAATAAATCAAGAGTTACCGAAAGCTAAATGAAGATCGGCTGCTTTATAAAAGTAGTCGTTTCAACAACTGCTTGGCGATTAAAAAAATATTACAGTAAAAAAATACATATAATATGATACCGAAACTTAATTAGAGAGATGGTATTGATTCTGCTTACAATTTAAACTAATTTAGTCATTATATCTCTGACAAAGTTAGATACTTAGGCCTCCATCTGGACAGACGACTTACCTGGAAACACCATATCTTTACCAAACGCAAGCAGCTTGTTCTCCAACTCCGCAAAATGTACTGGTTACTAAGCAAAAAGTCCCAGCTTAGCCTTTGCAATAAGACTTTACTGTACAAAGCCATAATAAAGCCAATATGGACATATGGGATACAGCTGTGGGGAACAGCATCTCACTCAAACATAGAGATAATCCAACGATTCCAATCTAAAATGCTGAGAATATTAACAGATGCCCCGTGGTATGTAACAAATGACACACTACATAGAGACCTCGCTATACGGCCTGTGAAAGAGGAAATCGCTGTGATGACCAAGTCATACAAAAAAAAGAATTGATATACACCCCAACCATCTAGCTAATACATTCATGTCAAAAGGATTGAAAAATCGTAGATTGAAAAGAATCTTACCACAAGGCAACTTAGTTTAATAAATCTGGGCTCATCGATGGACGTGCCCAAAATCAACCCATAATATTGACACGCGAAGCAGCTGAATGTCCTTCAATGTGACAGATTGCGGCAATAAATTGGGACAAAAAAAAAATATATCTTTCCAGCAATGTATAAGATATTAAGATCTTTATGGTTCTTTCAAATTAGTCTGCTTGTCGCCATCTTTATTTGCCCACTTAAATTTCCCAGTAAATGACAATATCATAAACTGAATTGACAGCTTTAGATATTTTCTATCCTTAATCAGTAATAAGTGTAAGAAAGAGATGTGATTTGCAACAGAATCGGCACCAGTATACCTATAACTGCATCAGACTTTTGAGATCATTAACGAGTTTGAAAACTTCAAATTACACGAGACAGTGTTGCTTATGGTTCCAGCCATATTAAATACATGAATAAGTGTAGGTAGAGGAACAATAATGTGATATATTGAGTATTCAGTAATGGTCCATGCGATGTATGACGCGGCGGTACTCCTGCTCGAGCGCGAGGTACTGGCTGGCGAGGCGGCCGTGCGTCTCGCTCGCACCACTTGCACTCACCGTCGCTGCATACTCCTCTGGCTTCAACACCTTCTCTAGCTTCTTCATTTCAAGCTTCTTTTTCTGTAAATATAAAGCAATGATAGCTCAGTAGTAGTGATATCGGTCCCGGGTTCAAATACTACAAAGAGGTTTCGGTGAAGGAAAACATCGTGAGAAAACCATAGCATGGTGGTATAGTACTATGTAGTAGCTGGCTACCACCCTCATGTTGAAAATCTGTCGCCAAGCACCTTGGTGTGTTCCGACAACTGCACTTGAGAACTAGTTCCTTCTAGACTGTGGGCTTACCACCTTCGGCCACATCATCACTTACCATGGTGATATTGTGGTCAAACACAGGCCTATACCGTACAAAAAAAATTATATGTAAAAGAAAAATTTCATACATATGACCAGTTGACCATTTGAAAATGTATGATTACTTTCGATTTTTTACTACTTTCATATCTGGACTGATTTCTTTCAAAATTAGATTCATACCTGGAAGGGCGCATTGAGTCTGTTCTTGACATCGAGCCTATATGTCAAGTACGCAGTCTTATCGGAAGTATTGGTGTTCTTCAGACGGAGAATCTCATACACGCGTCGCGCCTGTTTCTTGTTGATTTTGTATTTATTACACGCCTGGCTCGCCATTTCAGAGGAGAAACTATAACGAGAAAAAATTACATGTCTATTAGTCTTTTATTATTAGTAGTTATTTCTCTCCATCCAAAAGTTTTCTGGAAGAGATCGCTTTATAGCGATAAGACTGCCCATCATTGTACAGTAAGTAATTTTACAGTAGCTCGAACAATTATAATAAGTACGTCATTTACTTTATAAAAAATATTAGACACGTATTCTTTCTTTTGTCAATCAAACGAAAAATTACGAAGATATGGTACATTATAGTTCCGCGTGACGTCACTCCATGGTACACTTTTCACAAACAACTGACGTCGCGACCTCCCCACTTCCAACCTTTGACGTGCTTTATCTTTGTAATTTTTGATTATTGATTTGAAAAAAAAATTTTTTTGATAATCTAACAGCCGGAATAATAAGAATTATAATTTGTGGCCTGCTTTTTGGTGTACAATAAAGTGAATAAAATATATAAATCTGATATTAAAGAAAGAAAAAATGTATCCTGACTTTATAAATTATGACGGGGATATTGCGGTATTGTTGCGTCCCAGTGTATAAACTAAATAATGTACTATTTAAAATATACAAATATTTACCCTTGTAGAAGTTTAGCGGGATGGAAAGCTGGCAGTGACTCGCAGTTCTTGGCGTCGACGTAATCCCTGATCCTTTGGAAGTCCTGAGACGGGTCCTCTACTGTTATATCCACCACGTCCGACTGTATTGTAAAGTGGGAATAGATTGCCTGCAAACAAATATTTCATTATATCATTGCTTTATATATATGATATAGTAGCGCGGGTGCGCGTAGTACCGGTACACCGTTGCGTACAGTATTAGTAGTCTTCGTTCGCACAGAAAAGAAAGTATGGCCCCGAAGATTAACGAAAGAATGCTTAAAACTTACAATCAACCTTAGATCACTTCTATAAGGTTCATAGTACACTGCAGCTATTAGTTCCGTCTCACTCGCAAGTCGCGCCCCGCCGCACGGCGCGCGCTAACATGGCGGCAGCTGCCGACCAATAGCGTATCCCGCGCTTTAAAAATGTATCTTCTGCGCAGATACATTGGTAAGCCATATCAGTTGGGACTACTGTACCTAGTGCCGCCCTCGCTCGACTGGTAGTAGATGATATAGGTACCTGCACGAGATGCGCACAGATGCCGAGCTTCCTGTGCGGCGGCAGCGTGAGCACCTGCGAGAGGCGCGGCCGCGAGTGGCGCGGGTACGCGTAGTACCGGTACACCGTCGCGTACCCCGCCGTGCAGTATCTAGTGCCGCCCTCGCTTGACTGGTACTTTTCAAACCTGAAAACGTACATTTGTTATTAAGTATACCTACTATATTTATGTAGTACATCAGTTATCTTGTTGCCATAGTACAAGCTCTGTTTAGTTCGGGGATCAGATGGCAGTGTGTGAATGATATCAGTGGATATTATTATTATTTAGCAAATATGCAATTTTTTTATGCAACAAATGTTAAAATGTCAAATGTGCACAGTATTTATTTTTTCTGTGATTGGCATTATCCTGGACTGAATGTGTAACCTATAATACTCGGGGATAATGTAGCCACCTATTAGACTATTAGTGAATGAATTTTTCAAAGCGACAGGTGGTTCTACTTATTAGCCCGTTCAAACAAAAAACCAAATTATTAGTTTTAGTATATTAATTATACACATATAATTTTATAGATACATTTGTATGTATGATATAAGGGCCCTCTATTATGTACGTTTGCTGGGTTAAGTTGATATTAGGCTTTATATAGTATCCAACATTTTTGTTATTGTTATGATGGATGAAGCCATGTGGCAAAAAGTGTAATGAATATATAAGGTCCTAATAAATTAGTGAACTTCCTCTTGAGGGATGAATGTATTGGTCATTATACTCTATTTCACATAGGATGAGTCGTCAAGGTCAAGGGTTTTTTACCAATATCTAGTGAAATTCCATTTGATTACTCTGAAATAATATTCACAATATTTCGTGAAACCTAGCTCTATTATAGTATTCCTTTATTATATCGAAATGAACATTAACCATTGAGAAATTTAATAAAATACCATGTGTCACCGAACTCATGTTATTTGAAATAGACTATAGCTCAGAGTATATAAATACTACGTACAACAGAGAGACAGCGCCCATACTTCAAAAGTTACCACCATAACTCGCGCAAGTACAGCGCCGGTGGTGAGATTGGGGTACTTTTTTTCAAATTCAAATTCAAAATCATTTATTCAAATAGACCTTCGCAGGCACTTATGAAAAGTCTGACTCTAATACTCTAATACCGGTTCGGAAGGTTGCATTTGCTGAGAAGAGCCGGCAATAAACTCAGCAATTACTCTTTTCAAAACAAGCTTAGATTCATTACATAATATTTACATTCTAATCGCACTGACAACAATTGCGTGCCCCGGCGCGGCCGCAAAACTACAAAGTAGACTGAATCTATATTTAATAAGTAAATAAATAAATGGCAAACTTAAGCAGACCAACCCCCACAAGCAGCACCTGTTCACAAGTATGACGCGTGTGGCAGCCATCGCCCTCCTCGCCATATTGGAGGGAAGTGAGCGACCCGTCACACGACGCCGCCGCAAGCAAAGGCCTTAAAGTGAGCATGACTTACTTAAGTCTGGCTTAGAAATAAAAAATAAACTAAAGGGAAACTACTAAACACGCAATTTGTTATCACTGTGACTATTGACAAGTTTATACTAAATATCATTTAGGTATATGTATAGAAAATATAACAATTAAGGAGACAGACATAATCTATTGAAGAATTTAGAAATAAATGAAAAATATTAAATTGAATTAATTACTATAAGTAATAATCTGTAAATTAAACAAAAAATAAAAAAAAGATAACTTATAATAATAATAGCATACTTAGAATTAAAATGGACCTTGAACTAGCTGCTAAGTGAAGCAGGTGCAGAGAGAAGCTACTTCCATACATCCTTGTCGTCAATATAATGAGACACTTTATAATAGGCCCTAATCAACAACCGCTTTTTGATATGTTCCTTAAATTTTAAAAAGGACATACTGGTCACGCTATGAGGAATTTTATTGTAAAATTGGATACAATTCCCAAGAAAGGACTTATTTACTTTAGCTAATCTAAATCTAGGCACAGTTATTTTGTCTTTGTTTCTAGTGTTTCTATCGTGATAATCACTATTGACTGGAAACAAATTAATGTTTTTACGAACATACATAATATTTTCAAAAATGTACTGAGAGGGCAAAGTTAATATATTAATTTCCGGAAATACCTTTCGCAGAGATTCGCGAGACCCCAAACAGTAGATGGCGCGAATTGCTCTTTTTTGCAATACAAAAATTGATTCCAAGTCTGCGGCAGAACCCCACAGCAAAATACCGTAAGACATAAGGCTATGAAAATATGCAAAATAAATTAATCTGGCTGTATTAATATCCGTCAGTTGCCTTATTTTGCTGACTGCAAAAGCAGCGGAGCTCAGTTTACCACCTAAGGCTTCCAGGTGAGCACCCCACTGCAATCTACAGTCTATGGTCAGACCAAGAAAAACAGTCTTATCTACTACATTAAGTTTAGTACCGTCCACAATAACATTGGTATCAACTTTTGGTACGTTTGGTAATGAAAATCTTATACATTTAGTTTTTTTAGAATTTAGCATTAGATTGTTGGCAGCAAACCATTGAGACACAGTTTCCAGAGCGTGGTTAACTTTTAAAAGGTCTTTGTCTTTTCTATCTACTTTAAATATCAGAGACGTATCATCTGCAAACAAAACGACATCTGATAGTTCTTTCACCATGTAAGGTATAAACTAGAAACAGAAATGGGCCTAAAATCGAGCCTTGAGGTACGCCTAATTTGACTAAGGAGCCCGATGACACACTACCATTGATTCCTACTTTTTGTTGGCGCCCTGAAAGATAGGAAACCACAAGATCGAGGGCCACTCCGCGAATTCCATATAACTTAAGTTTAAGAGCTAGCGTTTGGTGATCTACGCAATCAAATGCCTTGGAGAGATCACAAAAGATACCAATAGCATCGTGTGAGCACTCCCAGGCCTGAAAAATATGCTTAATAAGTTTAGCTCCCGCATCCGTAGTGGACTTACCTCTTGTAAAACCGAACTGATCATCATGGAGTATCTTGTGGTTATTAAAATGCCTTAACATTTGGTTTAGCACAATCTTTTCAAAAATCTTGCTTAATGCAGGAAGTACTGAAACAGGTCTATAATCTGAGGGATTGTTTTTACATCCCGATTTAAAGATTGGAACAATTTTGCTGTATTTCATTAAGTCAGGAAAGTTGCCCTGTTCGAGACATTGGTTAAAAATTAGGGCTAAAATAGGGGCAATATTGAAAATAATTGACTGTATAACCTTAACTGACAAACCCCATAAGTCTTCTGTATTTTTCATATTTAGTGACTTAAAAGCCGTGATAATGTCATAGTCATTAACCTGGGTGAATGCGAAGTCTGGAATATTTTGTTGAAAATTATTCTGTAAAATCGATTCTGCTAACGTGGAAGACGAAGCAAGATTTTTAGTAGCCTCCATAGGTATATTTGAGAAAAAAGTTTCAAAAGCAGATGCTACTTCTAATTTACCTGAGATTAATGTATCATTAATTTTAAGAGAAAAAGTATTATCTTTGATTTTATTCTTACCAGTCTCTGTATTAATAATCTGCCACACTGTTTTAATTTTATTATTAGAACTATTTACCCTATTGCCTATGTAGATGGCCTTTGCTCGAATACAAACCAGTTTAAATATCTTGGAATAGTTTCTAACATATATATGAAAGTTTTCATTACTATTGTAAGATCTCTGATGGTAAAGATCATACATGTTATCCCTACTCTTCCTGATTCCTTTAGTTGCCCAGTTACAGAATTGAAGTTTATTATTATTTACCTTCTTAGTTTTGATTGGACAAGATACATTAAATTCGTTGCAAATATCTTTAAATATTTTTTCATAGTTTACATTTGGATCATCAGAAGTATATGTAGTGTTACTAATTTTATAATCCATATTGACGCTGAAATTATTTAATCTTGTTTTATTAACTGACCTAAATGTTTTCGTTACGGATGAACTAAGTTTTTTACACGGAAACTTTACTAATTGGGCCAAATGATCCGAACGGACGCCACTTATTATTGACTTCTCTAAAACGTTACTGTTGGTTATTATGTTATCAATACAAGAGGAAGTAGTAGCCGTCACTCTCGTGGGCTCATTAAATAGATGAGACATATTAAATGATTTAAATAACGTAATAAAATTATTTCTATCTAATGAGGGTATTAGGATGTCAATATTAAAGTCACCACAAATAATTACTTTCTTATTACATTTTGATAATTTACTAAGTATTTGTTCCATTATGGAACAAAACAAAGTAAAATTTGACGCAGGAGGTCTATACACACATAAAATAATGGAGCTTTCAATCTCTGCACATGCCACCTCGCATACGCGTTCCACAGAATGACATGTAATATCAGTACGATTCTTATATTTAATATTACTATTTAGCAAAATGAGGGTACCGCCACCCTGAGCAGTCACTCTATTGTACGCACTGGCAACAGTAAAGTTATTTACATTAAAAAGCATTCTGTCTGGTTTTAGCCACGTTTCTGTAAAACATAATATATCGATTCTGATTTTATCACATAATAATTCAACGTCAAGTATTTTGCCAGAGAAGCGATTAATATTCTGATGTAGTAAAGTAATGCCATGAGTATGCTTCTCTGTTGTCGGAGTTACAAGTTTAAACAACTAATCACAGTATTATTAGTACTACTAGACAATACCGTTTTGTCACTAAGGCTACATTTAGTTATATTAGCTATAGCCGTGTTAATATTGTAAGCTATCAGTGTAGCAATCAAGTTTTTACATTTTTTGGGCATAAACAATGAGTCCCCAGTAAATTTTAGTCCACTAACAAATTTATTAGTGTCGAAATAAGAAAAAACGTCACTATGACGACATGTCAAACTATATATAAAATTGTTCAAAAACAATATATACCTATTTTGTTTATCCGTATAGTTGACGGAGTATGGCAAAGCACATAGAAAAACATTCATCACCTTTAGTTTGAGGAATGTTTCAAAACTATTAATTAATTCTTTGAATTTCACGTTCAAACCATTTCCTATAAGTATCACAACAGTGGTTTGTTTGTCAAACTTAGTACTTACAATTTTATTCATTATATCTGTATAGGAAGCTCCCGGCATACAATAATTAATAACTGGCTGATCCACACGATTATTTAAAATTGGTCCAAAATTGACCCCAATTTGGTCAGAAAAAACAACAGTTTTCATGATTGATGCCTCAGAGCTCCCCATAGAAATATTGACACTGACATGTGGTTCAGTGCTTGGAACACCCGGAGCGCCCGGAGCACCCGGAACACTCGGAGCACTCGGAGCGCCCGGAGCACTCGGAGCGTCCAGAGCACTCGGAGCACACGGAGCGCCCGGAGCACTCGGAACGCCCGGAGCACTCGGAACGCCCGGAGCACCCAGAGCGCCCGGAGCACTCGGAGCACCCGGAACACTCGGAGCACTCGGAGCACTCGGAGCGTCCAGAGCACTCGGAGCGCCAGGAGCACACGGAGCGTCCGGAGCACTCGGAACGCCCGGAGCACTCGGAGCACTCGGAGCGCCCGGAGCACTCGGAGCACCCGGAACACTCGGAGCACTCGGAACGCCCGGAGCACTCGGAACGCCCGGAGCACCCAGAGCGCCCGGAGCACTCGGAGCACCCGGAACACTCGGAGCACTCGGAGCACTCGGAGCGTCCAGAGCACTCGGAGCGCCAGGAGCACACGGAGCGTCCGGAGCACTCGGAACGCCCGGAGTACTAATTCCTATTCTGGGTTTGTAAGTGACTACAGCAATGTTTGTTTTTCAGTAAATGACAACAGATGACACTGTTGAAAGAATTTAATTTTAAAGAACAATGGGCACATTTGTATTTTTTTTTTGTTTTTTTTTGTAAGAGAGGTAGAGCGTAGCATTTACTATATACTTTTGTTCAAAAAAAAAAAATCCATACATTAAGTCCTAAACTAATCCAAAGAATTATTATTATGTTATTCAATTCTAAAAATACTGATTTTAAGTTGCATCTTACCCCACGGTTAATTGAGACAATTCCCAAAATACTCTAGCTATTGTACATCAACAAAGAAGAATGTTCACTAATTCGGAATGTTAGCTCATCGTATTTTCTGTAGAAAATAAAAAATATATGTGAAAGAATTATTTCAATACGACAATTACATTCCGAGATATAGAATTTATAATGAGCGCGCGACGCGGGATTCAACCGCCCGGTACGATGCGTGTGACGTCATGTTCTAACGCTCGCTCAGTCCGTCGCGCTCTTTTTGTCTTGAAAAATCTCATTCCTTGGGTCTATAAATTTAAACTTAGCACTATTACTTATCTAATCAAATTTAATGCTGCTTCTCATTATTAGATTTTTAAAACTACCCTTAAAAGGGGGTTTAGGGGGCGTTAAAGTTTGTATGGAAGAAACCTACTGCGCGGTCAGATTAACTTGAAACACGGTTTTAATACACCGTATAAAAAATAAAGAAACACGTGTTTTTGGGTTTCGCGAAAATCGAACCCTAGTAGGGCAAAAAGGGGTAATAATGTTTTAAGGGGAGGATTTTACTATGTCTCTATTAACTAAATAATTGGAATACATTGGTTCCTTTTGTAGTCGAAGATAGGATTTTAGAAATTCCATCCCTACATCCAGTGGGTAAAGCAGAGGGCCCAGGTAAAACGGCGGGGCGGAGTGTTAGTTTAGAGATAAAATCAAAGCTTATTGTTTTGAAGATCGTCAGTATAGTGAGAGTCTGCTATCTATACATTATACATTTATAGTGTGCATTATTTTGGTACCCCCACAGTTTCACCCGCGCGTACCTACAGTTTGAATTTGTTGCGTGGAACCCCTTATTATTATTTTTCTAAAATAAAAGTAGCCTATCTACCTGTGATAGTCTCCTTAAAATCGGTCCAGCCGTTCCGGAGGTTAGGACACAGATTACTACGTAAGTTAGGAGGCCGGAACAAACTGTGTCAAATGTTTAACCCGCGTGCGACGACGGTTATTTATATTTTATAAATTTTTATTTTTATTGGAAAACTTACGGCGGTATAACAAGAGTATAAATAGGTACAGATAAAACATTACTACTTATTTGTTATTGATAACGTAAAACTTACCGTCTTATTGATAAATAAGGTGTAAGTCAAGAATAGTTAAGCCCATCACAGACGTAGCTATAATATATATTAATATGCCCAGCTATTATATAAATTACAGTACAGGTTGGCGAAGAAACAGAAATATATATTATAGCGTGCGGTCACTCGAAGATTTGTATTGAAAATATATCGTAATATGCCTTGCTATGATTTATATTAATATGTATATTATAGCTACGTCTGTGATGAGCTTTAGCGTCACTTTCTAATGTGAAAGAGAAAAAAAAATGTATTGGTTGATTTTATTTTCTCGCAATCGTAGTGAAAAATAGAATGTTACACACGGCGCTAAAATCCCATTATAACTCTGTTTCTATTTACTCCTCTCTAAAGCTCGGAAGTAGAACTACCTCGTGTATGATGGGTAATTTTAGCTCCTTAAATAACAATCTACTATTCTATCACATCCTGATTGACTCTGTATGCCATGTTAAACCTAATTTTCGTAATAAATTAACAATAATTAATAATAAGAAATCTCCACCTGTTATAGGCATAATTATTAATTAGAATTGAGCCTTGAATTAACTGCCAAGGGAAGCAAGTGCAGACAGGCTACTTCAATACATCCTTGTCGTCAATGTAGTTGCTGAGTAAGCTCCCCAACTAGCAAACAGTCGAATAATGAATGAGTTATTCGGCTACAGATCGAATAAATGTTGAGTAGTTGCTACGTAGTAGTACCCACAATGTAGTGTAAAAGCTTTTATTACGACTTTTTAGCATTTTTTGCTTTAAGTGCTTTAACCGTGTTGTGTAAACGTTTACTCGATATTCTTATAGTGCATTTATTCAATAGTCGTATAGTAGCTACCATTTCTCGTTTATACCACACATGAGTGCAGTAATAGAGTTGTCGATTCCCAAGTTTCGTGTTTAAGAAGCTACTATATAGCTGCTACTCGACATTCTATATTAGAGCAATTTCGTCGAGTAAAAGCTGTCTATTTACCGAAAAGTATCTTAATATCTGTAATTGTAATCTAAGCTATTTTGTTGAATAAATTAAACCACTATAACTTTTTCCTTGCACGCGATACATACTTAAGTATGCCCATACTAACAAATGTAATACTCATGGAGACCTTTCATATGACATAGATTTCATTTGATATGATAAGGTTTACAACACAAAGTACGACACCACCCATTATCCTTTACAAAATTTCGTAAATTGACGCGCGACGCTTAGGCCATCTATGTAAGATTTAAGTAAAATTACATAAATTGCAAATATTAAAGATACGAGTTTTACATATGAATTTAATAAATTATTAAATCTCAAATTATATTCCCTTGCAACAAAGCTTCATCAAAAATGATTTAGTAGCGTTTTGACTAAGAATTAATTCTCAATCAGTCCAAACGATGTTTGTAGCGACATCTATACGTGTAAATTCTACACTAATTATAAAATGTATGTGATTGACCAGACATGACTATAGTCATGTCTGGTCAATCACATACAATTTATAATTAGTGTAGAATTCACACGTAAAGATGTCGCTACAAACATCGTATGGATTGATTGAAAATTAATTCTTAGTCAAAACGCTATTAAATTACTTTTTATTGAGCTTTATTGCAAGGAAATAGAATTTGAAGATAATTATTTACATAATTTAATTAAATTAATGTTTAAAACTCGTATTTTTAATATTTGCAATTTATGTAATTTTATTTAAATCTTTCGACCTTACATAGATGGCCTAAGCGTCGATTATTTTTATTTCATTTCATCGTCTAAAACCAAAACAATCAAATAATAATAAAATAAATCTAATAATAACCTGTTTCTAATAAGCAGAGACTTCAACGATAAATAAATATAGTCTAAATATTTTGAAATCTTCTACGTTTTTTTTTAAAGTACAATGGGCAGTTTCATCCCAATTGTATTTCATTTGTTTTTATGGGGTTAAGTCTGTATCTAGTGATGAAAAAGTTATCGTGGTTTCATTTATTCAACAAAATATCAAATAAGAACAACTTAATTAATAAATCTTTTATATGGACAAAATGATTAAAGCCATCCGTTAGTCACTGAACCTGCTCACAAAATTTCTGGAGAATCGGTTGAGAAATGCGACCTGGACATACATACGAAAGCATTTTTGTCCAAGCTGAAACGGAGACGCTTCGCTCGCTCGGTATTAAAACTTATAGTAGATTTAAAAATTGCTATCTTGACCTATTTTTAATTGTTCCCTAATCAGGGCCGGCTCTAGCCTATATAGCGCCCGGGTGCAAGCAATACCCCCTCAAGTAGGCATACGAACAAAATGGAATATTCTCACCAGAGTGATCGGAAAATCGTGTGCAAATATAAATGACTATATTTTCATTCTGCAGTTTCAAGCAAGGTCTTTTGGAAATTTCGCAGGCTTCCCAATTTAAAAAAATATATATCCTATGTCACTCAGTGATAAATAACAATATGATTCGACTTCGTGAAAGTTTTTTTAAATCGTTCCATTAGTTTTTGAGTTTATTCATTACAAATAAAAATATAAAAAAGATTTGTATTTTTGTAGATTATCTCTATTTAACATTTACACTAACTGTTGAAAACTAAAAAAAAAAGTTTTTGTTTATATAAACTATTGTAATATATCAGAAAGAAATGAGTTTGTATCAGTCGTTTGGTCGCCTATTTTTTCCACTGCTAGCAAAATTATCCAAATCCTCTACACTAACACTATTAGTGTAGATGTCACGAATAGCGCTCGATGCCCGTCCGGATATCCTGTATATATATATTAAACTTGGGAAAAAATGGGACCAGGATTTTATAACCAATTTTGTTGGAGGTATTAGAGAGAACTCTTTCAAGCTTATGTTATCCTAGTATTATATTTGAATAAAATTTATTTTAGAGTGACTAGAGAACAGAGACAGAGTTCGGGAAAAGCGAGTAAATCTAGTCACTCTAATCTCATCTCACAAATATTATAAACGCGGAATTTTGTGGGTTTGGATGTTTGTCCCTCAATCATGCGTCAACATCTCAAAATTCAAAATTCAAAATCATTTATTCAAATAGACCTTCACAGGCAATTATGGAAAGTCTGACTCTAATATCACCGGTTCGGAAGGTTGCTTTTGCTGAGAAGAGCCGGAAATAAAATCTGTAATTACTCTTTTTAAAACAAGCTAGATTCATTCATCTGAACGGATTTGGATGAAATTTGGTATACAGATAGAACGTATTCTGGATTAACATATACATAGAATACTTTTTATCCCGGGAAAATAATATATCCCACGGGAAGGTGGGTGAAACCACGGGGCGGAAGCTAGTACAATATAAAGGAAAGTTCAATAAGCATGATTTTGTTATTATGCTTATAAATACTGGGACTTCTTCATAACATCTTATGTGGTATAATGCAACTTAATATTTAGTAATAATTCGATAATTTCGATGGAGGAGTTTGCGAATTGTTGATGAACAATATTATTAATATTATAGAGTATTTTAGGAATTGTCTCAATTACTCGTGGAGTAAGATGCAACTTAAAATCAGTATTTTTATAATTGAATAACATAATAATAATTCTTTGGATTAGTTTAGGACTTAATGTATGGAATTCTTATCTTTTTTGAACAAAAGTATGGATTAGTTTGGGAAAAAGCCTTTGTGCGAGTAAATGCTACGCTCTACCTCTCTTACACAAAAACAAAAAAATTACAAATGTGCCCATTATTCTTTAAAATTAAATTCTTTCAACAATGACATCTGTTGTCATTTACTGAAAGACAAACATTGCTGTAGTCACTTAGAAACCCAGAATAGGAATTAGTACCCCAATCTCACCACCGGCGCTGTACTTGCGCGAGTTATGGTGGTAACTTTTGAAGTATGGGCGCTGTCTCTCTGTTGTACGTAGTATTTATATACTCTGAGCTATAGTAATCAAAAAATAATATGTATTAGAAAAATAATCCGAGGGAAAACAAAATTTAATCTTTGACTTGCATAGAGACTCCATACAAGTCAAAGATTTAATTTGATTAAATTAAATGATTACTAATTACTAAAGACCGGGTTATATGCATTTGCATACCTTATCATTTAATTTCGCAAATTCTGCCAATTTTCATGCATATTCTGCCAATTTTCATGCATATTCTGACAAGTTTCATGCATATTTGCATGCATATAATAAGCTTTTTATGTTGCATAAAATCGGTCTTTACTAATGACCTATACATTCATCCCTCAAGAGGAAGTTCACTAATTTATTAGGACCTTATAGTATAGAGAAATAACAGGGAGACCAAAGAAGAGATATTTTGAAGGTTTATGTAAGTTAGAAAGATATAATATTGGTTAAAGCATATTGGATAAAACTTACACTGTAAAGAATGTCCACTGATCGTCATCAACATCTATGAATGATGCGGCATCCACATACCACAGAAGGAATGTTTGCAAACGTTCGTGGAAGTCCAGGAAGCCAGGTGTGGATGTCTCACAGTAATACACTTCGAATGTGCGCTTGGCACTGCCATCATCTGTGAAACATTTTAAAGAATTGTATGAATTATTAATTAATCAGCTAAGCCTAGTTAGCAATGATACTATTCCTTTTGATGTCATCATATAAATAATAAAATGTAAAAAAAATGTAATGACTGAATTCATAATTTTAGGTAATAAATCATAAAATTTATAAAAACAAATTGAACAAAGACTAAAAAACTTGAAAAGTGAACTATAAATCAAAGTGATTTTCAACACTGTGTGATATAGACACATCAGCGACCAAGCTGCTCTAAATAAATAAATATGTTAGTTTATTTTCAGACAACAGGGTTCATAGATTGTTAGTGATTACACAAATCTTAAGAGCTAAGTTACTACCAAATTTAAAACATTAAAACATAAAAAGTACAGCCAGTTCACCTAGTACACATGACATTGCTGTTGGTGCTTCCTCTCACCCTGTATAAAGTTTCTTGTTGATGGTTTAACACAACTGTTAAATTCTTTGTGTTATTGTCTCGCTACATTTATTCTCACACACATGTCTAAATTATATAATATACATACATACTAATATGATGCCGAATATAGCCCATCACAGACGTAGCTATAATATATATTAATATAAATCATAGCAAAGCATATTATGATATATTATCAATACTAATCTTAGAGAGACCGCACACGCAGCTATAATATACATATATTTCTGTTTCTGTACTGTAATTTATATAATAGCTGGGCATATTAATATATATTATAACTACGTCTGTGATGGGCTTATATCTTTTGGTCATTTGAGATAGTCCACAATTGGGTTGCAACTATTTTTAATACACATTCATTATTTTTACAATTGACTTACCTGGAGTTACAGTGAATGCATGTAAGAGGCGCCCATGAGGAGTAAATGTCTCATCTTTCTTCAAAATTGACACAAATTGATCTATATTTGTAACATAACCCGGTGCTAAAACTTTTTGTAATGCCCCCTCAACATCATCAGCTTTCATTCCTTCCGATTTGCTTGGTTCTATCTGTTGAAAACTCATTTTTATCCTACTAATAGATTCAAAAGTTTGTTTGTTTGTAACCTCTTGACAACTGTACAGTACAACTAAATGTGATGAAACTTAGATCATTATCTGTTATAATTTAGGATACTTTTTATCCTGGGGAAACATTATTATCCTTAGAGAACATGAGTGGAACCGAGGCACGAAAAAGTTAGATAATAAATAAGAAATAGCTGGAAAACATGAGCTATAATTGGATCTTTGAAATGTTTATTTATTTATTTCATAGATTCACAGGATTTTAGCCAATACTATTTTATTAGAAAGTTTTTGTAAAGTCTTATAATCTTAGATATATTTGTTAGAAGATTAATTTTAAAAAATTCAACTTATTACAACTACAGTTAGATTTAGGTGACAAACCAACCTGTAAGTTTCATAAACAAATGCACATGTTATGTTTCATAAGTTTACAATTTTAAAAGAATAACAACTTAACATTCATAAGTGCCTTACCAGGACCTAAACTGAATAAATTAATTTTTGATTTGATTAGAATATTTTTCCTCAAAGTTCAATAGATATTAATCACAGAAAATATGAGGGACTTTTTAGGTAGAGTCATTTAGTATTGTAAAATTGTGTCTGAGTGAATGAGTTTCACTTACTTTGTCTGTATATTCTACACCAAGATATGTCTGTAAGCTTCCCGCACTGTAATATAGTCTGATGTGCAAATCTGTGTAGCCAAATATATTTTCATTCTCACCAAATACTTGGTGGCACATCTCTGGACCAAAACTTGTCTCATCATTTTCAAGATCATCCGTTGTCCTAACTGCCGAAAAGGATACCAAACTATGATAATTTGTTATCAATATTCAGGTAATTTTTGATGAGTTTTATAAAAAATGCTTGGTGATGAATAAAAACACTATTTTTTGTTACTGAACTTAAAGGACTGGGATCAGTCTTTCTTGAAAGTTCAAATTAACATAGAACACAACATGAGTATTACGCAAAAAGCAAGCAACAAGCCAGCATAGTATAGATGTTTAGGACATATTGCAGGTGTGAAAGGAAAGAGGAGATGGTCCCACACTTCATCTCAGGCCAAAAGAATGTAGGCACAGATGACATTTGACTATTATGAACATACAGGGTGGAAATTTTAGACGGGTCAGTAAGGGCAGCTACGAGAGTGGAAGCCACGCAAATATGGTCCCAGGAGACTATCACTTACTTATTGAGTTATTGCTATTGGCATTTACTTAATTCAAAAATAGTGATGAATATAAAAGTCGTGTTGCGTTCTATTTGCAGCATTGATGAAATCTTTGGATGCTTAGTCATCTGTGCCTACCTTCGTTTGAGTTTTACTTGAGACAATAATATCTCTTATTCTCTACTGGCACAGACCAGGAACCACCAACAATCTGTCACTCACAAATATTATGAGTGTTCAACATACTTTTTTGGGTTCTTCTTGGTGTAAGTGTAGGTAAATCATCAGCACCAGCTAATAAATTTATACGTCCGTAGTTGAGCCTTTTATCTAACGGTAGGCCCGGATTTAAATAAAGAGTTTATGATTTTTTTACTTACCTAATTTAATTTCCAATACTTCGTTACCATCTACAACTAAATGGCACAGCGCATCGGTCATTTTCCAGTCCTAAAATTCAATCAAACTTCTCAAAATATCTAATAACCTCCGAATTCCCGCGCAAACTGAAAACGAGATGAGATTTATATAGTTATTTTCGTACGTTTTGATGGAGAAATCACCAAAAACTCTGGGCTTTTTGATGAATGACTTCAAACGTTAAAATTATTGTTTTTTTTTGATAAAAGTACGTTTTTTCATCGCAAATTCAAAGTTTCACAGGATAGACAGAAAGGGATTTGGAATTTTAGATTGACAGACGGACCACAGACAGACTACTACAGACAGTGTTGCCAGATTTTGGAAATCCTACGAACGAGAGAACTCAAAGGCATCGAGGATATTGTATACTACGTAACTAGATAGGTGCGATCCGTATTCCATTTCCTACTTCTATTATGTGTTTACTACATTATAACGATACAGATGTATATAGCATATTAGCCAAATTTATCGATACTAATGATATCAAACTATAGTTATTGTTCCAATAGGTATTGTAAATATATGTATTTTATTATAAAATACATATAATAAAATACATATATTTACAATATAGAAACCAATCCTTTTCCCGTTCCAAATTCCTCGCTTTAATAATTTTTATATCCTTGGTTTCCCTACCTTTGTCATTGGCTAATTCAAACTTCGCAAAGCCAAAAAAAAACTAGATAGCTAACTCGACTTTTAATGTACAAAGGATTTTGAACCTTATCACTATAAAATAACGTCCATTTTTTTATTCAATTTAGGTATAAGGAAAAATGATCACGACACAACACACTTTTTAGGCGCTATGTCCCTTTCACACAGTTGCCAGCATGCAATTAAATTAAGAATATTTATTATCCAGAAATCACAGTTAATTAAGAATCTTAGCTTGAAAATTATAATTTACCATTGATTGAGAAAAAGAGCAATAGTAATCCTTTGATTTACATACTTTATCAATAAAAACAAACTACTGACCGATGAAAGGTTGTTTGGTTCATTTCGTTCACTACGGCTTTTACAGCCGCAACAATGAGGAGTTTTCCTATGATACTTCTATAGTCAAAATAACTGTCAAATCGTGTATTTAAGGTTCAAATTGGTTCGAAATATCAACAGTTTGACAGGTATTTTGATCATAGAGGTATCATAAGAAAACTCCTCATTCACCATCCATCACTACACAATAAACAATATCTTTGATAGTATATAAAAAAGTCACAAATAACATACAATGAGGCGTTTTCTTTCCATAGGGTTTAATAAAGTTTGGTTGAAAATACCTGTCAAATCATGTACCTTCAAATTAGTTCGAATTATCAACAGTTTGACAAGTATTTTCAACCAAACTTTATAAAACCCTATGGAAAGAAAACTACTCATTAGGGTTTCACAGCTCTCATCAACAAATATCTTCTGCCTACACAAACTTGTTTGGCCTCAATGACACTGAGATCAAACAATAAAAACCTATACGCGAGATAGGGACAAAAATACCTCGTCCTGCTCACACATACACATTTTGGCATAAACGTATCTCGCTTTCTTAATTATTATTATATTAGTGGCCTGTCTACCAGTATTTCTCCGTGCTCAGTAAATTAAACAATATTATCTCTGGTTCAATGGTATATTACAGTTTAACTTACGAGTGCCTATGCCTAGACTTGGCTAGGCACAACCGTCAAAGGTAACGTAAAAGTAACATTTTGAGTCGTGTAACATGGAGGTAACATGAGTGGGTCAAAAGTAACGTAAAATGTTACAAAAGTAACATTCTGGCAACGCAGAGCGCGCGGCTCAAGCTCGCTCTCCGCCTAGATGGCTGTTGGGAATATGTACGAGCGAGACGGCAATATATGGTAGACAAAGAAGGAAGAATAAAGCAGAAAACAAGGAGGGCCTATCTATAAGCCCATTCTATAAGGTTTCAAATAACGGTTATGTGTTTCATAAATAATTCAAATGAAATAGAATTATTTTTAATACAACGAAAAGTCTAATTCCGAAAATTGTCTTACTTAGTTTATAAATGATGGTCACTCTTTTAGAAAGAGACACATCACCTTTTTATTAAGTCTCTTTCGGACCGCGTTTTTTTTATCAATGATCCTTTCAGTTACGTAGTATAAAAATTCCTTGCATAGTATACAATATCCAATATTGGTGGGTTTTTGCGTTAAAATATCAATATGGAAAACGAGGAGCCTCCCAGGATAAAGGTAAGGACTTACCAGGAACTCCTATGGCAATCCAATGATTATGCGCACTATTTTCACAAATCACAAAGTTCACATGCGTTTCTATCTGTAGCGTATTTCGTACTGAATCTTGCGGGATTGCGAGACGCGCGCGTTACGTTTACTCACACACACGCGTTCAGCGATGCGTCACCGAAGTATGTAGAAGATTCCCGAAGTTCTTTTCTCGCTCACACATATGATGTGGGAAAAGGAGAGGAATCGGGAAGCAGAGGCTCGTCATTGATACTCAATATGAGTAGGTTTCTACTATAAATATTATTATAGGTATTTTGGCCTAAACATCCTCCGCCGCCTTGAGAATACGTAGTGTTCTCAAAAGAAAGAAAAAATAATTAATTATAAGAACTAATTACAGATTATAATAATTACTAAAGTACTGAATATAAGATGCGGTATGATTAATTTTTATTGTGAGGGTAATGGACATAACTTGACAATGGGTCTTTTGAATGATCCATTTGAAGTTTTTACTAAAGCGACGCGGATATTTCCATCCTTGCCAGGATAAACTTGTGATATTATGCCCAACGGCCAACGTAAAGGGGGAATATCATCTTGGTGTATAAGAACCACAGTACCAATCTTAATGTTATCTTTATCAATGAGCCATTTCTGTCTAACTTGAAGATTATGTAAATATTCTATACGCCATCTTTTCCAATAGCTACACACCATCTGATCTAATAATTGTTTCCGACAACGTAAAGATATGGTTTCCTCGGACACATTCTGAAGCGGCAATGAAGTCAATGGTGAAGCCATTATAAAGTGAGCGGGAGTAAGAGGCTCCGGGTAGGGATCCTCAGATAAAATGCAAAGCGGTCTAGAATTTAAGACTGTTTCAATTTGGGTAAGAACAGTGAGGAGCTCTTCATATGTGAGGAGCTGCGAACCGATAACACGGTATAAATGAGTTTTAATCGATTTTATATTAGATTCCCACAATCCTCCGAAATGTGGGGCGCGGGGTGGAATCATTTTCCATTCAATGCGGTACTGATCGGTAAGTAGTTCTTGTAATTGAGCTTTAGCTCCGACAAAGTTAGTTCCGTTATCGGAGTAAAGAAAAGAAACAGGTCCTCGACGGGAAATGAATCGCTTAAAAGCGGAAATAAAAGTATCTGATGACACATCAGTTGCCAATTCGATGTGTACAGCTTTGGTTACTAAGCATATAAACAAACAAATATATGCCTTTTGGCTCTTTTGACCTCTGCGTCTACATAATATTACTTTAATGGGTCCAGCATAGTCAACGCCCGTATGCACAAACGCTTTGGTCTCCTGA
>OX596264.1:6184650-6525650 GCA_951394255.1 Polyploca ridens | reverse complement strand
CGACACTGGCAGAAATAAGTCATAATTTGGATTTGATTGCCAAACTTAAAACTAATAAGAAGTTGATTGATTTGTCTGACATTGTGTGACTGTCACACAATTCAAAAGGTACTTTCTTTTTGTGCGCATTCCTACGGTTTTTGGTTGACTCCTGACTACACCACGACCCTTTGCTTTTCTACGGATACCGATATCTTTTCTACACGTGACTACGGCATTTGAATGGACCTTAGATAATCGACAATTGGCTGTGTTATTTGGATTTGCATGAACGCAATATAAATCCACTGGCAGAATTCTTAGACAATATTGTCATTGGATTTTATTTTGATGAATAAAAACCTAATAATAAAAAATGACCTTGTTTTATTGAAAGCCTGTGCATGTCCCGATACTTCAAAGTAACTACTACTTACCAGTAGGATATACCTACCTGGGTAAGTACCTATACTACAAACAATTGTTAGGTACTTAAATAACATATTTATTCAGCAACTATCTGTCTCTATTGTCTACAAAACTAGTGTAAAATCATAATTAATCGCTTGGCTCGCGGTTAAAAATATAACAATGACATCAATTGTTATAATAGGACGCGCGTCACTCGCGAGAACAAACGGGTAGAACTAAATGGATTTCATCCATATTTTTAAAATGTACGTATAATTTTAGAACAATTTTATAATACTTAGAACGTTACTCATTTGATACGTCAAAATCGGCATAACCTATAAAACCTTTTAACTCAAATAAAAAAAAACTGCAGCTTTTTTGTTAAAATATTTTTTAGTAGTAGCATAACAGTTTATTAATCTACAGGAATTCAACAGTGGTTGTCATATACGTTACAAAAAAATGTAGGTCCAAGCATGTATGGAATCTCGCCATTCTCCTTTCAAGAACTCGCTAGATTTTGATGTTTGTTGAAAAGTTAAACTCGAAATAATAAGGTATTCAAACATCCATCTATCATCATCCATTCAAAAATCCAACAATACAACATTATATTTAATTATTATGAGCTCGAAACTGCAAAACCAGGGAATATTTTGTTTTCATAATGCTTGTTAAAGGTGCGCGTCCATTCAAGGTACTACGGGGGAATACCCTGAATCTGTGACAAACATTAATTCACTCATCATCATAAGGAATGATACAGAAAACTCAATGAGAGACTTGGACAGCGTAATTTAAAAAAAATACAGCTTGATTTACAAATATGACTATGTGTTATAGAGACCAAATTTTTTTTTTGTGTCGTCACTTGAAATGCCATACTTCTTTGGTATTTCAAAAATAGTTAAAATTGTAACTAATCTAATAATATATATAAAATGCTTTTGTGGGTACGTAAATACGCAGTTTTCTCAATCACCACCAACCCCAATCAACTTCCCGTTGGGGTGGTAAATACCCCTTGGTCTCCAGGTGGTAGTAAGGGAGTTTGGTCGCGGTGGGTGGAAGTGGTTGTGGGTGGCGAAAATGTTAAAACACATATTGCTGTCCTTTTCTAACGCATGAGGACTACTGAAAAGATCTCAAAATTTCTGGAATGGAAAGTTCCAAAATGTGTAAAACGGTTATAATCGATCTGGAATGTACTAGAAAGTTCAACAAATATCTGGAATGATCTAGAAAATTCTAAAGTGAATGCAAACTATTATAATCAATATAGCATGTTTTGAGAAAGTTCTACAAATTACTGGCTTCATCTAGAAAGTTCCAAAATGTCCAAAAGTAATAACAGTTTTATCGAATCGAGTTAGAATGTTCGAGAACGTTCTATAAATTTCCCGAATGATCTGAAATGTTCCAAAATGAGTGCAATTTATTATGATCGATTTAGAATGATCGAGAAAGTTCTAGAAATTTTCCGAAAGATCGGGAAAATTCCAAAATGAGTGCAAATGATTATGATCGATTTAGAATGTTCGAGAAAGTTCTAGAAATTTCTAGAGTGATCTAGGAAGTTCTAAAATTAGTGCAATTTAAAATGTTAGAGAAAGTTCAAATTTTTTTTGGATTGATCTGGAAAGTTCCAAAATGTGTACGAGTGTTATTATTGATCTAACTAAAAGAACCAAATCGAAATCGAAAATAGAAATCTATAATATGTGTTAAAAATGTATCCTTATATATATTTTTATACCACTAAATATGCGATGTATTTTAACCCGAGCAACGCCGGGATTCGCTGCTAGTATTACTATAAATTATACTAATATCATTCTGCAGGGCCTCAAATATACCATTTTAGTAAGTAAAATTGAAAATCGAATCACATCAAAAAGGCGCCAGAATAGTCGCTAGATGAAAATAAAAAGTCGCTGTTAGTGTCGAAATGTCGCTTAATCTAACGACAAAGTCGCTAAATTGGCAACACTGCTTTGTATTTATGGTCATTGACCATAGATACAAAGTCGTTCAGTCGCATACTTACTATACTCTATTTCACATAGGATGAGTCATCAAGGTCAAGGGTTTTTTTACTAATATCTAGTGAAATTCCATTTGATTACTCTGAAATAATATTCACAATATTTCGTGAAACCTAGCTCTATCATAGTATTCCTTTATTATATCGAAATGAACATTAACCATTGAGAAATTTAATAAAATACCATGTGTCACCGAACTCATGTTATTTGAAATAGACTATAACTTAAAATTAACGATAACCAGCTAAAATATTATTCCTATATTTACATGGTGAGGTATGGTATGGTCATTGACCATAGATACAAAGTCGTTCAGTCGCATACTATACTCTATTTCACCTATTTCACATAGGATGAGTCATCAAGGTTAGGTAAGGTTAGGGAAAAAGCTCGATATTTGTATCTTGGTATTAATCCTTATCATAATAAATTACTTCATATTCAAGACTGCTTCAATACCTTTGTATAACTTTTTGAATTATTCAATTCGGACATTCCATTCGAAAGATATCACGAGTTTAAAAATGTAAGTATTAGAACAGTGTTTGTAAAAAAACTCCTCCGAGACGGCTTGACCGATTCTTATGGGATTTTTTGTGTATATTCAGTAGGTCTGAGAATAGGACTTAACTAATTTTCATACCCCTAGGCTAGGGTAGAGTAGGGTAGGGTAGGGTAGGGCGGGACAGGGCAGGGCAGGGCAGGGCAAGACGGCAGGGCAAGACGGCAGGGCAGGGCAGAATAGGGCAGGGCAAGGCAGGGCAGGGTAGGGCAGAATAGGGCAGGGCAGAATAGGGCGCGAAAATCTATCGACACCTCATTACGACATTGCACCCGTGCGAAGCCGGGGCGGGTCGCTAGTGTAAGATAAGTATTCGCTTCAGTAATGAAAAAATCAAAATGGGGGTATTAATTTAAGATTTTCCTCGAGCTAATTACGAATATTATTTTGAATTTCAAGATGGCGGACCTATTTTTTTTTAAGGTTATTCGACACTCGTGTATGTAATATTATTGGAATTGCAAAATATTCACAATTTAAAATAGTATCCGCCATATTGAACTATTTAGTTATTGGTCCGATTGCTCTCAAAATTGATATTTGGGAGACTCTTGGGCCATATAACATGAATCATTGCTCAAAATTGAAAAAAAGAGTCCGCCATTTTGAACTATTTAGTTATTGGTCCGATTGCTCTCAAAATTGATATTTGAGAGGCCTTTGGAACATAAACCATGAATCTTTTCTCGAAATTCAAAACAGTGGCCGCCATATTGAACTATTTAGTTATTGGTCCGATTGCTCTCAAAATTGATATTTGGGAGACTTTTGGACCAAATAACATGAATCTTTGCTCAAAATTCAAAAAAGTGGCCGCCATATTGAACTATTTTGTTATTGGTCCGATTGCTCTCAAAATTGAGATTTGAGAGACCCTTAGAATTATGTTACATGGTCCAACCATGTAACATAATTTTTTGCTCAAAATTGAAAAAAGTGGCCGCCATATTGAACTATTTCATTACTGGTCTGATTGCTCTCTCAAATATGAATTTTGAAAGCCATCGGACCAAAAACTAAATAGTTCAAAATGGCGGACACTTTTTTTCAATTTTGAGCAAAGATTTATGTTATATGGTCCAAGAGTGTCCCAAATATCAATTTTGAGATCAATCGGACCAGTAAGTAAATAGTTCAAAATGGTGGCCACTTTTTTTAATTTTTAGGATAGATTCACGTTATATGGTCCAAGGGTCTCACAAATATCAATTTTGAGAGCAATCGGACCAGTAACTAAATAGTTCAATATGGCGGCCAATTTTTTCAATTTTGAGTAAAAATGTATGTTATATGATCCAAGGGCCTCTCAAATATCAATTTTGAGAGCAATCGGACCAATAACTAAATAGTTCAATATGGCGGACACTATTTTAAATTGTGAATATGTTGCAATTCCAATAATATTACATACACGCGTGTCGAATAACCTTTTTTTAATTTAGTAATAACTGACAATAAAAAGGTTTTTTTTTAAAAGAATACCAATTGATCCAATTTTAAGAAGCCAATGGATAGACATCATTCGGAGAAGCCGTAGTGAAGATCTCTGGACCTAGCCAAAAAAAATGATTGACTTGATTTGACTCGATTTGCTTGTTTTGACTCAATTTCACTTGATTTCACTCGGTTTGACTGGATTTGCTTGATTTAACTTGGTTTGACTCGGATTGACTCAATTTGACTCGGGTTGACTCAATTTGACTCGATTTGACTTATTGACTCGATTTCACTCGGTTTGACTTGATTTGACTCGATTTGACTAGATTTGCTTGATTTGACTTGGTTTGACTCGATTTGACTCGGTTTGACCCTGTTTGACTCGATTGGACTCGGTTTGACTCGATTTGACTTGATGTGACTTGATTTGCTTGATTTGTCTTGATTTGAAACGTCAAAGCAAATAATTACTGTTCGTTGACATCAAAGTAAAAATAATAACTATTAAATTTATATCGGAGCCATTAATCTTATTCTTATTATCATGTATTATCCCGGTTCCACTTTTATCTCCGGAGTTTAAAAAGATAAAGACACCGTAATATATTTTTCCCCATTTTATTGGATTTTTTTCAACAACTGGTAACATTATAAACGTCACTATGACAAGCAGAATGACGTACCGCGAGGATAAGACGTAGCAAAGTTGGCCACTTTTTAAAAGTCATGTAGTATGGGGATACTCTTTCTAGACATATATATTTTCTAAGTATCCTGTATAATATTCTGTAATAAGTATAATATAATATTCTGAACTTCTCAAACATTTATATAAAACTGGAGGGAAAAAACAAGTGACAGATGACGTTTAATCATAGAGCGAGACAGACTACGGAAATGAGAGGGTGCCATAAAAGTTCTGCTGCGTTTCATTGATTTTTTCTTTCTTCTAAGTCGCGACAGACCGATACTAGAGGTGGGTAGCTATTCTAATAACTAGCCAAAAAACGGCTATTCACAAAATATCCACGGCTATGTTATCTGTCAACACGATAATTGGCTATTGGCTACTGGATGGCTACTAGCTTCTGGCTAGCTAGAAAGAATTAGGAGTTTTCTTACCTGTCTAACTGTTGATAATTCGAACCAATTTGAACCTTAAGTGCACGATTTGACAGGTATTTTGACCATAGAGGTATCATAAGAAATCCTACTCATTACGAGAAGTTTTACGTCACACACAGCGGGTAGCCGCCTAGCCGCCACTAGCGGGTAGCTGGCCGGCTAGCCAAAGCCATTCTAGCCACCACTAGCCGGTAGCTGGCCGGCTAGCCAAAGCCAATCTAGCCGAATAGTCGGTAGCTGTGTATGCGTGCGCTTACTGCGAAACTGAGTAGTAGTGCGAGTCCCGAAAGTGTAAAATTCGAGTGCATGTCGTTATTATTATTTCGAATTTTTAATTAAAAACGAATTCAAACCTATTTTATTAATTAAAATTTAATTACAATTAGTCTGTAATATAATTGGGTTTAAATAAATCGTTTTAATCATCTGAAGCAGTGCGACATCTATGGTTTACTTGCCTACAACTAAAGACTGAGTCTATGTACTGTGAAAGCTTTTAGTTCATAACCATATATAAAGATGACTTTATTGTTGATTTTAGATGTTTTTATTAGTAATACGTATGACCTATGAGAGAAAGTCGTTTCTTTTCAAAAGAGTATACGGTAAAATATAAAGTAAATTAAAAAAAAATATCTTTACATTAATTTATTATATTATCATCTAGACTAGACTTGTTGCAGCGGCGAGTATCGAACTCGGATCGCAGTTGAACGCAATTCAACTAGCTAAGCCACCGCCGTTCTAGCCAAATAGCCAAATAGCCAAAATAGCTGACTAGCCAGCTGGCTTTTACACCACATATAGCCGGCTAGCTAAGCTATTGAAATTTCGGCTGGTTACCCATCGCTAAGCGATACTAATTACACAAAAACGTGTTGCCTCGTCCATACGCTTACAAACTCATGCAAACTCCAAACTCCCACAAACGCTTGTACAAATCAAGGGAGACAAACGTAGCCATCCACACGTTTGCGAGCAGCGTTGGTAGTGCCAGGTAGTGCGTTGACAAGCAAGCATGACGGACGTCCAGCTCGTTTATGCAATAACGTTTCTTCTTTACATGTTTACGGAATGTGAAACATATGTATTTATTTCTTGTATTTTATTTCCATAACATGCTTATTTAAAAGTTTACTGACATGATTCCATGCATTCTTTACGTTCAAAATGCGGTGTATTACATTAAACGTAATCAAAACTTAAGTATGAAGTAATGCATAAACCTAGAGTTAATGGTAGATCCAGTAATTTTACAATTCCCCGAATATTCTGCATTACCCCGCATTTTATAAATACAAGAAATAAATACTTATGTTTCACATTCCGTAAACTTTTAAAGAAGAAACATTATTGCATAAACGAGCTCGACGTCCGTCATGCTTGCTTGTCAACGCACTACCAACGCTGCTCGCAAGCGTTTGCAAACGTGTGGATGGCTACGTTTGTCTACCTTGATTTGTACAAGCGTTTGTGGGGGTTTGGAGTTTGCATGAGTTTGCAAGCGTATAAACGAGGCACTAGCGCTCTGTCTCGTTTCTTAAGAGGAAATGCGGGTAGCGTTTGTTCCATACAAACGTAATCCTCAGTTTCCTCTCTGGATAATGACACTATAGCTATGATTATTTTACCATGCAATCTCTAGATACCACTGTATGTCTCTCGGTTGTGTTTTTCTCCATAAATTAATTATTATAAGAATTAGGAGCCTTCTAAAATTACAAAAACTGACCATTTTTACTGCCCTTATCACACGTCCAGCAAATAAATTTGACGAACATAAAAAATAAAAGAAAAACCGACAGACACAGCCAGAGCCCTTCTTATTATATTATTGAAAAAATAAAAAAAAACGATCCAGTATTGGAGGAGGAAACTGGGGATTACGAAATAGCAATTTCGTCTATTTTAAATAGGTATAATCGATCCAAGCTGCAGTTGTCTCTATCGTCCTTCATACATTTATATCCCAGCAACAGCGCGACAGCAATAGATTTGTTAAATACCTATTTTTCAAATTTCATGCAGCCATCCTTTCCTCTTAACGTGTATTTCCAATAAGTGTTTCTCTTTCTGTGTGAGTGAGTCAGAAGATATGACAAGGTCTATAGCCTTCTCCGTCTACGCCCTAAACTGATATCACCGTGAGCGCTGTCAAAAGTGACGGCAAAAATCTAATAAGATTCTTGGTTTTTCTAATGGTTTTCTATTTGGCAAAGATACTTTTTATGATTTTATGAGAGAAAAATAATAAAAAAAGCAGATATTCCTTTTTGCGAGTCAACTTATAAAAGATTTAAGGAGTCCTAGCGCATTGATAATCCAGATTTTAATTAAATTCACAAATGTTCTGTTTTAAATACTGTGAGCGCGATAACGGGCGTTCCGAATTGTTGATAGTTCTCAGCTGTCATAAGCGTGATATCTAATTCGGTACGCAAATTAATGCTGTGATCGCTGTGATCGATCGATATTATCCATTTCGGAATGTACCCTTGGCCAGTGTTCGCAACCGTACGATAATTATCGTACATGTACGATAATTTCATAACTACGTACGATGTACGATGGTACACGACTATCGTACGCAGATTGTACGATAATTTCCATTCCGTAGAAAAATATTATGATTACTCAGATAGCCAATAGCCCATAGCAATTACAGTTGTTTTTTAGTGTTAGCACATCTATTGGCTCATTTCTTTCTTAGGAACATATTAAGAACACATGCTGTTGCTTCATGGCGCAATCTTGCTACTGTCTTCCAATCAGTGATCGATATCGATATCGTCGTTCGATGTGGTGGAGTGTTGGCAGTTATTGTCTTTTCGAATTTGTATATAAAATATTAAGTTTTATTAATATTTGTGTAGTCTGTTCTCGCAAATATAGAATCTATTCAGTTAAACTTTTAAAAAATATGCTTGTTTTCATGTGTCTCTATCCTTTAACATTTTTTTCTTCTTTATAAATTCGTGATGTTGGCGCTAACTATTATTTTTTTCCATTTAAAAAACCAGTTTACAAGATTTAAACTATAAAGTATTTGCAGCATATTATTGTCACGTTTCATATGATTTTTTAAAGTATTTTCCTGATGGATACGATAATTTTGATCCATGTACGAGCATATACGATAATTTTACGGCCCTGGTACGATAGCTGCCTGGCTTCAGGTTGTGAACACTGCCTTGGTCACGAGAGTCACAGACTAGGTAGAGATACTTGACGAGAGTTTTAGTTACAGATTTGATAGAGCAATTTATTTGGTTTTGCGCCCCATAATATCAATTTATAAACTATTTGTTTCGGCCTTCGGTTTCGGTGAGAAGCAAAGGAAATCAAAATAAAGCAATTACTAAGATACAACATCGAATATTTGTACAAACTTGCAACAATCATGACACTGAGTGATGAAGGTAATTTCAAAATATACTACACTAACTGTCCCGCGCCGTTTCATCCGCATTCCCTAGGGATCGTATGTTTTCCCGGGATAAAAAGTATCGTATGTATCCGTGTGCCAAATTTCTTCCAAATCCGTTCAGTAGATTTTGCGTAAAAGAGTAACAAACATACTCACAAACTTTCGCATTTATAATATTAGTAGGATTCTTGTTTTTCAATGCTTTACAACTAGACCAGCGTGCGTGCATGCGTTATAATATGTTATATATTTTCACTAATTATATCATATATCACTGAAAAAACTTTAAAAAATTATGTAGATTTGTATTTTTCAAATTTCAAGAAAAGTTTGAAAACAATTAATTGAACTTGCTGTCAATGTATTATAACAAAAAGAGGTAGATATCGCATTAACGCACGCTAATTGTTGCAGACAAATTCAGACAATTGTCGTAATTTTGCTTAGCGGCTACATATAGCTATGTCTTTCTGTACCATACATTCCGTATTATCTATCGCATTCACATAATTCAACAGTAATTGAACACTGCTTAGCTGGTCGCGCGCACGACCAGTCAAGAAAGACCTGCTAGAGTTAAAATTTATATGGAACAGTAACTAAATGACAGTTAATATTAAACCTTGTGTCTTATACGTCACAGTGGCATTTCGCGCACAATGGCCACGGTTCCCCTTAAACACAAACGGTCTGTATAAGGCGCTCGAAGGGATATTATGAGGGTAGCATATCTCGATTATAAAATCATTGACTTGCTGTAGGTACTTTGATTATTATTGTACCTACATATTATGTAGATAGGTACTTATTTTAATTTCCATTGATATTTTTTTCAGGTGTTAATACAGATACTATGTGTGAGCTACTGGATAAATTAGTTTTGAGGCAACTTCATCTCATGGAGGAGAAGCTGCAATGTGAACTAAATATTGAATCAAGTATCAATAGTGGAAGTATTCACCTGGCAAAGTCTCGCTATATAATGGGACAGAGTTCAGTGAGCACTGCCAGGCTGCCTGTTGAAAATAGTCCAGAATTCTCAGCCTCAACGAAATGTGAGACTTTGGAGGAAGATGGCGTAAAACAGTTGAAAGTGGTTGAAAACAATGCAGAGAATACTGTCAACCCCTTACGCTGGTTTGGTGTTCTTGTCCCACAAAATTTGCACAAAGCACAAAGTATCTTCCAAAACACAATCAATTTTGTTGTTGAGTGTGTGAATGTCCAGCTACAATTGGATACCAATTTAAGAAATATTGATGCACTAAAGAGGTATAAAAATATGATGGATTAAGATGCTATGTTGTGTGTTGCTCTTTATTTACTCTTAGGAGTAAAGTACATTGGAGTACAAACTTTATGCTTATTTAAAAAATATATGTAAAGTATATAATTGTACAACATAAAATAATATTTTGTACCCATGTTATGTTTAGTATTCAAATTCAAATTCAAAATCATTTATTCAGATGTCCTGACTCTAATAACGGTTCGGAAGGTTGCATTTGCTGAGAAGAGCCAGCAATAAACTCAGGAATTACTCTTTTAAAAAAATATAAAAAATAGGGTTCGCAGTGGTACCACCAAAGAGCATGCTCACCAGCAGTACCACTCTCATAAATGAGGAACTAGATATGTTAATGATTATTTGTACTTTGAAGCTTTACACCTAAATTGCACCAGGTCTAATGGTCACATTTTCAACAGTACTACAAAGTACCTTACAACCATGCTATAGTTTCCTCATGATGTTTTTTTCACCAATGATTCAAGCTCATTTGGGATTCAAACAAGACCTTTGTTAGGCTTTGTTTACACAAATATATCACTACCTTGGATTGGAAGGTTTTATTCTTGTAATGCCAGTTCAGGTTTTACTTTGAGATAATCCTAATTAATACCTTTAATAGGAAAGCAATATTTATTTATAATTTCAAGTAGTATTGTTTTATTGTAAAATAGTCACATTTAATTGGTTCCTAAAAGATAAGTAACAAAATAAAAGCAAGTATTGAATTTGTCATCATTTATTTATTTTCGAACAGTAGGTAGGTGATCACTTGGTGTAGTTAGTACCTATATAACTTAACAGTGTTAAATGCATAAGCATGATCTTTTTGAAATAAATTTTGAGCCTCAAATATTATTGATGGCTAATAATTCTAACTCATGGCCACTGTTGTACGTCTGTGCAAATGGCACGTTATTCCACACTGTTACACATAAATATGGCTTAACATTTAATATGTATGTATGTAGTAAGAACATTGGTGTCACATAAGCTATTTATCAATAAAAAATAACTTTCCACTGTCATAAATTTAACCTTTTTTTATTAATATGGTTATAATCACATTTATGGCAATGGAAAACGATAACAACTGAGTGGCCACATTTAAATATATTATTATACACACAGAATCTTTGGGCGATGTTATGCAAACATCATTTGTATAGGAAATTTTGTTATTTATTATGCCTACTTTTTTCATTTTACACTTATAAACTATGAAACAAAATGCACCGTTTTGGATATAAACTAGCAAATAACAATAAATTAACAAGGTCTGGAATAAAATTATCTTTGGGCATGAACATATTCAGGTAAGAATTTTAGTAGTTATGTTTATATCTGAAAACTTAGTTTAGTAGGAGACTAATTTTAATGGAAAATACACAGTTGAATGATTAGTACGTACATACTGACTTGTCTTTTAAAAAGCCATTTAAAGGTCTGTTTGAATGTATAATGTCATTTTCATGTCATATCATAGTCTCCAGTCATTCTATAACTGGTCTCCCAAAACAGCGAGTCTCGTCTTTATAATATTATAGTATTGTATACACACCTATTGTAATACCCTGATAAATAAAATAAATAAGTATACTAGGGATTAGTACATGCTACGAATAGGTACGAAATACGTTGAAGGGTAGTCGTCTCTTTACATTGAGAGTGGTAGTTCATTCATAGGCATATTGAAGTACATATAGGTACAATAATATTAAGTTTAATATGTATCTATGTTTATCATTACCATACGCGTATTTACAAAACGATTATACAGGTCGTTAGTCATTTGTATACAAATTAAATGCCACCATTACTATATAACAATAATTCATAACATAACAAAACAAAATATTAAGTTAATAATTCAAGTAATATACAGGGCGAATTTTTATTTCTAGCCAGTGTGGGCAACTTCTGAACTACAGGTCTTAGAGAAAAACGCTGAATGGAACCCCGAGCTGAATTTTGAAGAAAATTAAAATGCCATTAAAATTTATTTTAAAAAATTAGTATTTTGGAAGGTATTGAATTTTTTCAAAAATTTTTTTTTTCGAAATTCTGCTTCTTCGTCACAATATGAACAAAATTATGTAAGATAATCTTGCTCTCAAGTTGCTAGAAGTTATCCAAAATATTATTTTATATTTTCCTTGACTATGGTTTTATGCTGCGTAAAGTTTGACGAAGTGGAGCAGATCTCGCAGGGACCTCACTATGTTTAGCCATAAAGAATTGGCTCTTAGCATTCTGACAAAAAAATTGAGGTCAATTTTGAGAACTTCTAGCAACTTCAGACCAAGATTGTCATACATAATTTTGTTCGTATTGGCAAGAAGAAGCAGAAAAAAAATTTTTTTGATAAAAATTTAAAACATTTTTTTTTCTTTTTTTTAGTGGCATTTTTATTTTCTTCAAAATTTAGCTCGGGGTTCCCTTCAGCGTTTTTCTGTAAGACCTGTAGTTCAGAAGTTGCACTCACTGGCTAGAAAAAAAAAATCACCTGTATAGAAAAATATCTCACAATATTAATTCATAGATTTAACAATAAAAATCTACAAATTAAAAATTAATCATAAATAAAATATACACAGTAAATATAAATTTATCGAAATGTAAATTACTTTGTGCATATTGTGCATTAATTTAACATTTAATAATAAATATATTGTGCTTTTAAATGGCGTCATGACTAGAGTTATCTTTCCTTTGAGCTAAGTTTTAATCCAGTCAGCTTGCTTATTAGTGTCTTTTGCGTCACGCCAGTAGGTAATATTTTGCAGACCGTACATACAACATAATAATTCAATTATTTTGCATCGCCCATGTTCTGATTTTTATTATTGACTTGCTTTAACGAACATTTTGAGCGATGTTTTAAAAAAGAAACCCTTTTGAGCAACAATAATTTTACAAAATATACTAGTCTTTTAGACGCTATAAAGTTGTGGTAGTAACTTAAGGCTAACTTAAAATTTATCAGTTTTAAATTAAGTACATTCACTTTACTATGATACGAGGTCCAACATGTAAAAACTTAAAATTATAAAAATTGCAAACGAAATATTTTGAAATGCAATTATTTTTCACTCGATTTTTTAATTTCTAATGAGCCACCTATGAAAACATTTAAATATGTACCATGTTTTTGTTTAAGTAGTAAATGGACATTATGAGAGTTATTTCTCATCGACATTACTTAATAAAGGGCGAATTCAGTAACACGTTGGGCGCCAACGTTGCCAATCATAAGTATAATAGATAATATAGGTACTAGAGTGTTGTAGCGAAACTTCTTACAACTCACGCAAAGCTGAAAATTATAGCTTGAGTATGGTCACAGTATTACCATAATCTATGGTAAAATTGTGGTATGGTTGTCACAAGCGTTAATTGCATGGGTCACGCGATGTAGCCGGTAACGTGTCGTCGTGACACCGGGCACACTAGTACTAATATGGTTGAACCATAGACTTAGGATTTCGCTTTGGTTGAACCACAGACATGGTTAAACCGACACGAACCTAGTTATTTATTATACTTATGTGGCATGAATTTACCGCAACATAGCTGCCGTGATTAATTTGACTAAATAATTATTGAAAACAAAGTGGAATCATTAATAATGGACAACGGTAATCTAAGACAGCAAGTACCACTAACACTTTCAATTAAGTGCCTACAATTTACTAATAATGGATGCGAGTACCCGTAACAAATTCTCTAACGCGAACGCTGTTTTGAATTTATGAAGCGGGTGAAGTGTCTAGTATCTAATCGCGTTCTATCGACAAGGCTGATTGCAGCGTGTGATCGTCTTGTCAGTCTCCCTAAAATGGAAGCTAAAGCAATATGGGATTCATTTTTTCGAATTTACAGCAGTACAAAAAAAATACCATTAGCAATATTGCTATAGCTGCCTTTTAGCCCCCCTAAGTTTCGGGTATAACAGGTGGAGATTTCGAGATGGCATATTTTCAAAACCTATGTTGGGTTAGTCACGCTGAACAAGTTTTACTATGGGACCAATGGTGAATTCTCAAAAAAAAATTTTTACTTTCCATAGTAAATGTCAACCTTAGTCGATCATAATGTATGAAAAGTAATTTTTTTTTTTTGAGAATTCAGTGTTGGTCCCATAGTTAAAGTTGTTCAGTATGACTAACCCAACATAGGTTTCGAAAATATGCCATCTCGAAATCTTCACCCAGTATATGTGGCTAAGTGTGGTGTAGTGGTGTGTGACTAGCCGTTGTCAGTGTTGTGTTGCGGGCGCGGTGCGGCGGAGGTGCGCCACTCGTTGCGCGTGCAGGTGTCGTCGCGCCACCACGCCTGCACGTCGCCGTAGTGCGCGCTGCGCTCGCGCCGCTCGTTCGCGTGCACCATCGCGCACACGCGGCAGAAGAAGTACGTGTTGATGAACTCGCCTGTACCCTGCATATTAACTCGATCAGTATATTATAAAGATGATTTTTAGACCGTTACTGGTGTGTAAGTAGGAAAACCTGTTCCAATAAATAATGATTTTGAGAATGGCGGCTTGTACTTACTTGTATTGACAGATTGTACAATAGATATAATCCACAGACAAATCTAAATAGATAAACCAAGTCCAGCTATATGGAAACCAAGCGTGCCATTTTTTTACTGTGCCGTCACAAGAGCGCTTTAGTGATGCGAGTTCCCCGTCCGCGCGACACAGCGTCAAAAGATGAGCATTTCTCACCTTTTGGCTCGCAAAGTAGATAGGTACCTACACTCGCGTCACAATGAGGAGTTTCCTTTCCATAGAGTTTTATAGAGTTGGTTGAAAATACCTGTCAAATCGTGTACAAGGTTCAAATTATTTCGAATTATCAACAGTTTGACAGGTATTTTCAACCAAACTATAAAACCCTATGGAAAGAAAACTCATACAAGTGCAAGCCGGCGTTTTCAATATCATTTAATCTTTATTGGAACAGGTTATAATCGTCATTATGATAAAGGAACAGTTGTTCCCACGGAGGAAAGCGTGGTTGTTCCGTTTAAAGTTGATTATAAATAAATAAATATCCCGGGACATTCCTCACACACGGTCATCTGATCCCAAACTAAGCAGAGCTTGTACTATGGAAACCAGATAACTGATATAATACATATACTACTTTTTGTTTGTAAATACATACTTAATATACATAATTACACCCATACTCAGGATATACAGACATGTTCATGCACACAAATGCATGTCCTGTGTGGGAATCGAACCCACGACCAGCGGCGCGTAAGGTGAACCTTAACCAACTGCGCCAACTGGCCCGTCAGATTGAACAGCAGACACCTACCTTCCATTTGAAGTAGGAGTTATACAAATTGTCGTCCTCATCGAGCCGGCGAAGGTAGGCGCCAAGTTCCTCCGCGCCCCCGAACTCTTCCACGTGCACGTATGAGTTGTGCGGCGCCACGGCTGCGTAGTCCTCCGCGCGCGCACCCATCACTATTGGCAGCACGTTGTGTCTGCAATATAATGTGAGGTTAAGTCGAGATTACAACTTAGGTATTATAAAAATACTAGCAGCGAATCCCGGCGTTGCTCGGGTTAAAATACATCGCATATTTAGTGGTATAAAAAATATATAAGGATACATTTTTAACAGATATTATAGATTTCTATTTTCGATTTCGATATGGTTCTTTTAGTTAGATTAATAATAACACTCATACACATTTTGGAACTTTCCAGATCAATCCAAAAAATATTAGAACTTTCTCTAACATTTTAAATTGCATTCATTTTAGAACTTTCTCGAACATTCTAAATCTATCATAATAAATTTCTCTCATTTTGGAACTTCCTAGATCATTCTAGAAATATCTAGAACTTTCTCGAACATTCTAAATCGATCATAATCAATTGCACTCATTTTGGAATTTTCCCGATCTTTCGGAAAATTTCTAGAATTTTCTCGATCATTCTAAATCGATCATAATAAATTGCACTCATTTTGGAACATTCCAGATCATTCGGGAAATTTCTAGAACGTTCTCGAACATTCTAACTCGATTCGACAAAACTGTTATTAGTTTTGGACATTTTGGAACTTTCTAGATGAAGCCAGAAATTTTTAGAACTTTCTCAAAACATGCTATATCGATTATAATAGTTTGCATTCACTCTAGAATTTTCTAGATCATTCCAGATATTTGTTGAACTTTCTAGAACACTCCAGATCGATTATAACCGTTTTACACATTTTGGAACTTTCCATTCCAGAAATTTTGAGATCTTTTCAGAAGTCCTCATGCGTTAGAAAAGGACAGCAATATATTTTTTAACATTTTCGCCACCCACAACCACCCTCTTCCACCCACCGCGACCAAACTCCCTTACTACCATCTGGAGACCAAGGGGTATTTACCACCCCAACGGGAAGTTGATTGGGGTTGGTGGTGATTGAGAAAACTGCGTATTTACGTACCCACAAAAGCATTTTATATATATTATTATTAGATTACTAGCTGCCCGGCGCAGCTTTAACTATCCAGGGAGTTAATTCTACTGTACGTGTGTATGTCACTGAACTCCTCCTAAACGGCTGGACCGATTTGAATAAAAAAAATTGTATGCGTTTGGGTGGCGCCCTGGATGGTTTAGATTCACAAAGCAGCCCGGCAGAGGGCGCTACAGTCGGTATCTAGGTTATATTATCAACTGGTAATAAAATTGATAAAACGTCTTAACTTACTGCAGCCCATTGACAAAGAACTTTTCGGTGACATAGTCCTGGCAATTAGAGTTCTCGAAGGCGAGGTAGAATTTGTAGTCCTTGTCCAACATCTCGAGGCAGTTGGGGTCAGTGCGAGGACAGTGGTGGGAGCCGCAAGCGCCGTAGATGTCCACCGGTATGTACTTAGCCAGCTGACGAGCGTATTGCAGTCGTCTGTTGCGGGCGTGGCAATTTGATACAAACCACGCTACCTAGTATCAAAATCTAAGTTAATTTTGTAGAAGGGATTAGAAACTCATGACTAGGTATATCTGCATTTAGTTGCGCATGTACCGTTTGACTCCTGATATTCGATGCGATGCGTGATTTATTAGTTTTTTTTATTAGAGGCCAATATATTAACAGGAGGTTACTAAAGGTACAACTACGAGAAGAGATAAAATATGATAACAACCGACCTCTACTAAGTTAAATTACGATAGCGAGCGATCATTATCTGTCGCATGCAATAATGACGTCAGTTGGTCAACGACAGCTGTCGTTGTGTGATTCGTGGTAGAGGAAAGCGGTCGGTAAAGCAGCTGTCAACATAGTTTCTTTAAATAAAAATTGAGTTTGTTTACATTCTCTATCTCGTCTCGTTGGGTTATCTTTACATAGATCTCACCTTCTTTGTTTTGTTGGCGGCGTAATTTCTATCTAGGTCCTTCTCGCTGGCTAACTCATCGTGGTACACCCATTTCTCGTAGGGCGCTACTATGTCAGAGTCGCGGCGGTATGTGGACGTCCAGTTAAACACATCCAGGGAGGAAGGACGCAGAGACGCTGTATGGTACGGACACTCTAGGTAATAAAGGATCCATATCTGTAATAACAACAGTAGGTAACAATGTATCGTTAGTTAAATGCTTTCATTCCAATGCGGCCGTAGAGAGCTCTGTCTCATTATTTTCTCACGCACGCATTGCCTCTATTGGACAGTGGTTGAATCATAATTTTTCATTCAAAATATTTTACCGTAGTACGTAACGGGTATCGATTATGTTACCTACTCACGGTAGGGGTACCTACTGTTTGCGATATACTAGAGATAACCAAGACGCGACAGGTGAAGAAACGTTTCTATCATTACCTAATCATAATCATTATAGATTGCAATGTTATGCTCTTATCTAATCAACTAACCTGGTTAATAGGGCGCTTAACATTAAATGGTGTGTGGTGGTCTTTGAATAGGATGGCATCAGCAGTGGCTGCATCCCGGGCGTCCGCCGTTAACGTACACCGGTCTACCGGGCATTTGTTACGTAGGAATTCAGTCCGGCCGGCAGGCACGTTCCAGGCACTCAGACCGTTGGCAAGAAGTATTTTCTTAATCGGCACATCTTCGTCTTTAGGCAGCGTATACATCAGTTGTTGGACGATTCTGCGAGGTGATATTATCTATAGATACCCACCTAGCTCTGGTTTTTGTATTATATGTTTAGAATAGATTTCATAAGAATACATTACGAAACTTATACGACTTAGTGCGAGCGTGTCCCGATCGTAAAGTAAATTTACGATCATTTCATAAAATGAACAATAACATTTCATGAAATAATACACTAGGTTGCTTACTGTCTGCTAGGAGGCGAAGCCGCCGGGGCGCAAACGTGCCTCGTCGCGGCCCTTCTGCGCTGTAGCTGGGGCTTAGAATAACAGCTACGGTTCCCCTGCCTGTCGTAAAAGGCGACTAAACGGGGCCTTTGGGGTCGTTGGCATTCAGGGAGGGGGCTCTGTGCGCCCAGAAGCGACCCCAAGGAGAACGATGGGTCGATGTGGTCACGACTCATCGTGCGATAGCACTGGGTGCTGGGGGGAGGTATCACACTTCCCCCGGGACGAGCTATCTTAGCGCCGCGCGTGGAGTGGTGAGCAGGTACGCGGTCAACACGAGAGCCCGCCCCTACAGCGCAGATGGCGACCACCTTGGGGTTTTAGCCGGTACAAGTCCGGCATAACCTGGCCGCTACCCCCGGGGCGGTCGGGTATCCAATGAGGATTTCCCCACGAAAAAAAGGTTACCTATTGTCTACATCATGATGTACCTTGGACCGATAAATGATAAGAAATCGTTTTTCGATATGACTATACGCCCTACTACAAAATTTTGTCGAACATAAACAATCATTATGTTACTTTACCCACCGAGAGGCGCTTTGTTTATGGTATCCATTATGGCGGTGGTAAACAATGTCGATTATCTTGCTTTAAAGGCCAATAATAATGTATTAATCGGAGAAGTACCTACCTATGTGCAGTCAAACGTGTCGTCGTTACAATACGAAGCTATATTATATTATACCTACAAGTCACAGAAAAACCGAGTGCCACGTTAAAAGCACGGCGTTCCTTCAATATGCAATCTATCTTTGGCAATCCAAACGTTGATTATATGGCCAGTACAAGTTGGCTACATTTTATCGTACCTATGTGATCAATTATACCAGTATTTTTCAATCTTATTGATTTCGCGACCGCCTTACAGGTTGAAAAATTCTGGCGGCCCCCTTGTCAGACAGACAAAGAATTTATAAATTACAAGACTACGATTATGATTTTCTTTATTTTGATACCTTTACTTATTAGTCTGCAAGAAGCCGCGAGAGGTTTGCAACTAAGTAAGAGGTAAGTTGGACGCCCGCTTGCGCGAAGTCTACCTTGCCTTTTTCCTTCGGCCGGCGACCCCCGACTAAGGTTTCGCGACCCCCCCAGGGGTCGCAACCCACAAATTGAAAAACACTGAATTATTCGATCGGGCCACGCACGAAATGGTACCTAAAAATACAACGTGGGGGCTTATGTAGGTACTATTATTGTAGAGAAAACTTGGGCTACCTATATGACATCTCATTTTATCCATTGATAAATCTGTGCCCTGTCAGAGTGTGTCCAGAGAATGCCGCGCTATGTTTGGACGACTGCCGCGAACGTTCGTCGCGAGCTCGCGCAAACATTTTCTGGGTATCAATTTGTATTACCTGTCATTTCCTGGTGCATCCTCTGGGAATATCATGGGGTCACTCTTTGTAGGACGCTGCTCACCACCACGCATGAACCAAGGTCGGCGCGAAACCTCATCTTCGTCGCTGTTCAATATTACTTCTTCGGAATCGGTGATGATGTTTTGATTCTGAAATTAAATAAAAGGTGTCGAGTTTTGAGCGACCGACAATATGGCTTCCGCCACAGTCGCTCAGTTGGTGACCTCCTTGTGTATCTCACGCACCGTTGGTCACTCGCCATCGAGAGTCAAGGTGAGGCATTGGCAGTAAGCCTAGATGTGGCGAAGGCGTTCGATCGGGTCTGGCACAGGGGTCTTCTCACGAAGTTACCAGCATACGGGCTTCCCGAGGGATTATGCAAATGGGTTGCCAGCTTTCTGTCCAGCAGATGCATAAGAGCCGTCGTCGACGGTAGCTGCTCCAATAGCATGGACATAAATGCCGGCGTCCCGCAGGGCTCTGTGCTGTCCCCAACACTATTCCTTCTGCATATCAATGATATGCTGTCTATTGACGGCATTCATTGCTATGCGGACGACAGTACAGGGGACGCTCAATACGCGGGCCGTGCAAATATCCCTCGTTCCGAGGTGGAGGAAAGCCGCGAACGGCTGGTGTCTGAAATCGAGAGTACACTAACTAGTGTCTCCGATTGGGGTCGACTTAACCTAGTCCATTTCAACCCCACCAAGACTCAAGCCTGCGCGTTCACCGCTAAGAAAACCCCATGGTCTGTGGCTCCACAATTCCAGAACACTTCCTTGAACATCAGTCAAAGCATCGGGATCCTTGGCGTCGACATTTCTAGCGACGTTTTGTTCCGAAGTCACTTGGAAGACAAGGTTAAGCTGGCATCCAAAAAGCTTGGAGTGCTCAACCGCTTTCCATCAGGTACAAAAAGGTACTGTTTTAAGGTCGATACGATACGGATTAATTGAAGTAAAAGTTATTATATATTGGGGAAATTAAGTAAATGTCTAGACGAGTCTCTTTTACACTCCCAATAGTCCCAATTAATGAGTGCCAAATGCCAATATATTTTTTTACATTCGATTATTTTTATTTGTATACTACCAACTTTTAATGTAAGTAGGTATATCATCTACAATCGTAGCATAGCTATTTTTAAATTAATATTTTAGTTATAAATCACAGCTTAATTGGAACGTCTACGTAATTCGTAGGGTATGGCAAAAAATATCTTTTTTTTGCGAAATGTTAATAATCTGGCCAACAACTTAAATAAAACCTATAATTGACTTCTTGAATTGAGCCTAATAGATATATGGAGAAGGGCGCGGTGTTACTAATAATGTGATCATTTATGTTTTTCGTCAGAGCGGGACGTGTCTGCGGAATTGTGTAAAAATAAGTTTGAGGTATTTTACTAGTTGTCCATATTTTATTGATTAGAGAAAAAACTCTTTCGACGCGCTTGCTGCTGTTTGCGATAGCGGGACATTTTTGCTTTCATTGGGGACCACGGACGGCCTGAAAGCGGGACTGTCCCGCCCTAAGAGGGACTGTTCCAAAAAGCGGGACCATGAGTTAGGTATTACCTACTTTAAAAACATCGTCCTGACAAAACGCCAATCTATCGTACAAATATGAGATGAAAAGTGTTTATAAATTACCAATTGTTTGTCAAGCGCGTATGGCTCTTCATGCGGCGGCGGTAAAGTAGGCGAGGGTAACCGCGCGGCCGGTGCAGGCGGGCGGGGCGGCGGGCGAGGCAGCAGCATCAGCACCAGCGCGGTCAGCGCCAGCGGCAGTAACAGCGCCGCGCGCCGCAACGCCCGGAGGCCCCGCGCCGCTCGCACCCACATGGCTGCCCTCTCACACTAAGCTGGCCGTGTGAGCACACCTTCGGGCCCGCCCGTACCCATCTCTCGCAACTATCGTAACTTTATTGACGTTGACATCTGTAAACAAAGTATCTACTTTGGATAGGCTCTATTGAATACATTCTCACTGTGCGTGGTGTGATCAATGATGTATTGTGTGTGTGGCCAAAGGTGATACGTATAAAGTATTGTTGGGAACAAGTTCTTCAGTACCGCTCCAGAACACCAGTAGCTTGACGACATATTTCGATATAAGTATAATATACCTAGTCGCAAAGAAAAAGTTGACCAGTTTCATTCACTATCTAAGTAAGGCATTTATACCTTGTACAAATTCAAATAAGTATACTTGTGTTACCTACTAACTTACCTACCTACAACCATTTTCTAATTAGCACGAAAATATTTTCAAATGTATCTAACTATAAATATAATATAATCCTATACATGCACATGGTGTAATAAAGTTATAGATTTATTACACCATGTTCCTATCAAAAGTTACTGTATTTTGCTGTATTTGTAAAACTTATTTGACATTGTCAAACCAAGGCATAGATATGGGGGGTGGTCCATAGATCGCTAAGGGGCTTATAAGTCTCTTATCTCTACGGAGTTTTGTAGTTCGGGTCTCCATAGGTACCTGAGATCAAGAAGAATGATATTGTAGTCATTCTTTTAAGAAAATTCAAGGGCCATCCAAATCTTTGAGGGCAGGCACGTGAATACTGCATAGTGTAAATTTTTTTTGACTTCAGTCTTCAATAAAGAAATCGGCAGATTATGATTATCGGCTTGCAGCTATCGGCAGTAGAGATGGCGTAATTAAATACTTAGATAACATGTAAAAATACTTTGCTACCGACAATGGCGATAAATAAAACTGTGATAAATGCCTGCAGCGATTCTATTCTTTAAAATCATTTGGTTTTTTATGGCCCGCGCATATATTTATTTATTTAGTAGTCACTTACTTTGAATAGAATGCATAGGTACTTTTGTAAGAATGCTACTTGAAGTAGGCAAGCCTGCAGCGTTATTTGGTAGATGCCATGTCGTGTTTAATCAAAGTTTGTCGAACTTTACTCTATTTATTGCTGGGTTGCGGTTCTTTAAGGATGCTAATTTAGTACCGTTTTGTCGCATTGCGCATAGAAGTGTTAAAATCTAACGTTCATTGACAGTGAAATGTATTTACTTTGGTAGGTACGATAACTGTTATTAGACTTTACATAATAATCAACTCAATCAATATGGTCATCCATCATGAAAAATATTCTTTAAATTATATTACCTTCATCGAGTTACATCTGAATATTCGATATCTATGATTCAAAGGGAAAAGCCATAGGGAAAACATAGATATTGGGTCGTAAATATCTGCATAACTGAATACTTAGCCCCTTATACTACTCTAATTACAGGTAGGTACTCTAAGATTTATAGACAGTTCGGCCCCCAGCGAGGAATCGGCCTCTATAACACTTTGTATGAGTGACACATAAAGTTAAAGTTTGGCTACGGTACTCCCCCGATACTTCCCCAATAGAGCAAAAAATTAAAAAAAAAAGGAAGTTATAGAGCATAGGCTCTACCTCCCTTTTTATCCGACGAATTCGGTACACACGTGGCACCACTCATGAGTGGACGCGTGCACTGAGAATATTATAGAGCGACTGTACTAGATTACGGATACGGTCTAAATGCCTTGAAACAATAATAATTTAAATGCCAATTTCTCGTTTACTATCGATACTTTTACCGAAAACAAATGACAAGGAATCGATCTCGACATTTTGTCTGATTATAAATCACCTAATGCCTAGTGTACGCTGTGTATATCTGTGAATGCATCTGTATGGAAACTGCTCACGCTTCGCACAAGGTAAAGTTGTTAACGCTATCACTCTATAATATTCAAACTCTATGGCTGCGGCACAGTTTTACCATTGCTGCGGTATTCCGTAAGATGGAGATACTTCCCCAATCGAGCTGCTCTTTGAGCGAATAAACACTGTGCTCTACGTCTTATAAAAATCTGAAAGACTTGGGAAATGTGTACATGCGCCACTGACCTGATAAGTGATGATGTGATCAGAGGTTAGTGAGCAGACAAGGCTAAGAAAGAAGCTAGCTCCTATTTTCAGCTGCTGAAATACACTGGTAGGTGCTTGGCGACAGATCAACATGAGGCAACCAGCAGCCAGGTGAGTACTACAAAGTACCCTACTACCAATTGTGGTATAATGCGTTGTGTGTGGCTGTGGCATCGATAACCCAAAGAAACGCAAAGACGTTAATTTTGTTTGAAATCTATTCAACCAATTCCCAACCACCGCCAATGCATCTTTTCGGCTTTTTTTTTTTTTTTTTTATACCACTAAGGTGGCAAACAAGCATACGGCCCGCCTGATGGTAAGCGGTTACCGTTGCCTATGGACGCTTTCAACACTAGGAGCGTTGCCAACCCTGAAGAAAAAGACCCAGTAGGTAATACCGAGTAATTAAATTCCACAACACAAAAATTTTAAGGCATTTTTCCACGATGCATTGTGGTAACATTTCTCTATTTTATTTGGCACAGCGCCTCTCGCGGAAAACTAGTGGAAATATTTTTTTTGTCTATAACGCTATTCTTGTCATCGCGCTCTGTCTTAGCTTGTTAACGTATTAGCGCAGTAATGAAGTGTATCCTTAAGTGTGTCTATCTTCATTATTTTACAATCAGACACCTAATTTTTACGATTTAGATGGAAATATCATGCTCATAGAAGATAATCTTTATGATCCGGCTTACACGTGAAATAAACGCTTATCTGTAAATGAGCACGATTTCCACAATTTTATTGGCTAATTAGGTACGATTACCTATAAGTTTTATGTAAAGACGCAAGAAAAATATGGCTTGAATAATATAATATCCTTCTTATTATGCAAAATAATGTGCGCCCTGTCAATTCGCTCGCATTCATGCATTAGAGCTCAGAGGGCGAACCACAAGCTCTTAAAACAATATTATTATAACCTTATTTGACTTTTGTCTTTCTTTGACATCCGGCGTCAAAACGGGACAAAAGACAAATAAGATTATTTTAACCTTGTTTTGAGCTTGTGGTAGGCCCCCAGATTACAGAACAAAAGGGAGAGTATTATATTAGAGTCTGACTATTCATAAGTGCCTGTGAAGGCCTATTTGAATAAATATTATTTATTATTATTATTATTTGGAAAGAAAAAGCCAAACATAGTCAGATTGTCCAAAAAATATATAAAAAATTTAACCTTGCTGAGTTTCTTGCCGGATTCTTCTCAGTTGAAGGCCGAGTTCCGAACCGGTGGTAACTTCAGTAAATGTGACCTTCATAAGTGCCCTTCTGGGGCCTAAATTGAATAAATGGCTTTGACTTTGACTTTGAAATAAGTAATAGGTATTTATTGTATACTATTAGGCTATTCGGTATACCTACGAGTTGACACCGCGTTTCACCCGTAATCGGTTATTTTTTTTAGGATTCCTAATTATTGTTCTCATATAAGTGCAGCTTGACTTACACCTTATAACATCTATCTACCAGAGAAAGCCGTCGAAATAGGTACGTGTTGTGTTCTAGAACAATAGGGTTCAGTTCGGTAGTTTTTGTGGCGGCTAATCTTCGAAACGTCTTTGGCAAAATCTTTTTTTTCAAGCCTATGAGTATGGTATGGAGAGATTTTTTATCCCAGTAGCGCGGAAAACCGCGGGGGACAGCTACTGTTAACATAATTAATATTGCTCCCACTACCAAAGTCAATTTCATAGATTAAACGGACCGTTCGTGCGCGAAAGCTATGTAATAAAAACTGCCTTCTGGGTCAGTTTTGTAAAAATAAGTAAGTACATTCATAATGATTTCATTTTAAGTCACTTCACCATTCATTTATATTGTTTGACAATATTTTTATGGCAGCAGGTGGTTGTAGGTAAGTGTCATTGAATATGTACCTACTTACAATAAACACTGAAAATTATGCATATCAAAAATTTGTTACGGAAGGCAGCCAATTTAAATAAATGCTCCGTATCTTACCTTCGTAGGAAGAAATACTTTTAGGTACTCACATTGTTTATTCATCTTTAATAGTAACATAAAAAAGAAATACAAGAAAATGAATTTATTAATCAAAAATGAACATCACTTACTTTGTGTCACATTACGTAATTCACGGGTTTCACACATTCACGGGTGTCAATAGATTATTATGAAAGGGTAGGTACTAAACAGATCATCTACTTTTCATAAACATATTTAATTCTAAGAGGAACACTTCGGTCGTCCTTCGGTATTGTTCTTTTTGAGAGATTCTGCTGATTGCTGCTGGATTCAAGACAAAAGAATAAATAATTTGCAAGGTAGATTATAATGAGTACTTTCTTCAAACTAGGTATAAAAATGAGCTAAATTTCTACCGATATGCTGGTGTATGTCTTGGTATGTATTTAAAAATTCTAGATTTATAACCATTTAATAAAAATCAAGCGCTAGGATAATGGACTGAATTGGTGATGATCATGATTTATTCATTTCATTTTTTTATATATGCCTGTGTTTGACCGCAATCTCACGATATCATGTCATGTCTTGTCTAAATGAATGAGTGATGATGTGGCCGAAGGTGGCAAGCACATAAAGAAAGAATTGACTCTCAAGTGAAGCTGTCGGAACGCTTGGCGACAGATTTTCAACGTGTGGGTGGTAGCCAGCCAGGTGGTGACTACAAAGTACCCTACCACCGTGTTATGGTTACCTCACGATGTTTTCTTTCACCGAAAGTTCAGGCTCATTGTAGGATTCGAACCCGGGACAATCGTCTCGGCATCCGACGTCATTACCACTGAGCTACCATCGCCAATATATCATCATCCGTCATCCCAGGCTCTTTAGCTAGTTCGGCCATATTAGTCCAAATTCAAGAATAAAATTCAAATCTCCAAGTATTAACATTTAACATATTAGTGTTAAATGTTAATTCTTCTTGGAGATGTTGTTTCTTTCTTAAATTTTTGGTATCATTCCTGAAATTCTCCTTTCAGCTTTGCAATTTAAACATATTTTTCTTTGAACTCGGGGTTTCGTTTAAAACTACATGACCATGTTCAATTTGGGGAGCTAGATTTTTCAAAGAGATAGCTTTTGAAATAAAGGCTGAAGATAATTCAATTCGGAAAATTCTTGCGGAGGTAATGAAATGCCGTAGATAGTCATCCAGGCATGTGAACAACCATTCATTTGAAAGTCACGAAGAGGTACTAAGATCAGATCGATGGCTTGTTAACAAAAAAACACGATCGACTTTTCCACAAGTATGTATTAAAAAAGCAATTAAATCTAAGATACAACGTTGATGTCATTAAACACCGGAGACTCTTGACATCGCGATGTAGAAAATGCATACAAATTTACTAGCGCCACCTAGTGGCTAAATGAGTAATAAAATTATTTGAAGAACGGTTTAACATACCGCCCACCAAGGACAAATTTTAAATATTTGTCCTTCCGACATTGTCCGCCCACCATGGCATTAGTTAGATAAATGAAAAATGTTATTTTATATCCCTGGTGGGTAGTTTTTGTTATTTATAACACCGACATCCACTATACTAACTTAAAACATACTTACTTCTATACAATTATTTATAATAATTTCTGGCAACCCATTCTTAGCAACAAGGAACCAAATAAAATCTATGAATCATTAACCATTACTGGTAGAAGACAAAGTTTAGATGTAGGTCTTTTTATAATAGAACTCTTGGTACGTAAGGTTACAACACGTGTAATACCATCGGCACCTGGATGTTTTATAACCACACGGCCAAGCAGCCATTTAGAAGGAGGCATATCATCCTCTTTTACCAATACTAAATCTCCAATAATCGGTTCCGGGGTCTGTTGCGACCACTTATATCTATGTAAAAACATGGTTAAATACTCTTGCGACCAACGTCGCCAAAAACTTTGCATCATCCGCTGCGTAAGCTGCCATCTGCGTAAACTATTAATGTTGGAACACTCAAAGTTGTACTCCGGTACGGCAAGCAAGGGTTCACCCACGAGAAAGTGACCAGGAGTCAAAGCCTCAACTCCATCCAAATTGTTGTCCATCCGTGATAGGGGTCGCGAGTTGAGACAGGCTTCAATTTGGGTCAGCACTGTAGATAACTCCTCATAAGTTAGTGTAGAATCTCCAATTACTCGTCTGAGATGAAATTTCACCGACTTAACTCCGGCTTCCCAAAGTCCTCCAAAATTCGGTGAATGAGGGGGAATAAAATGCCACTTGGTTCCTTCCGTTGCCAAACATTGAGCTAGTTCTTCTTTGAAGTTTGAATTTTCCTCTAACAATAGTTTATTTAATTCCCTAGCAGCTCCGACAAAGTTTGTACCGTTATCCGACCAAATATCCGAACAATATCCTCTTCGTGATACAAATCTCCTATAGGCAGATAAGAAACCCTGTGTAGTCAGATCACTTACGACTTCGATATGTACTGCCTTTGTGGTCATACAGACAAACAAACTTATATAGCCTTTATAGGCATGATGACCACGTCCTTTAGAAGTACGTATGTTAATAGGTCCCGCATAATCCACCCCGGTACATTTAAAAGGTCTACTTTGATTGACTCTTGCTGCTGGCAACTGGCCCATCAGCTGGTTAGACTTGGCTGCTGCATACCTTGTGCATGTAACGCACTTACGAATGTGGGATTTTACAACTTCTTTTGCCCCAAGTATCCAATATTTCGATCTCAAGTAATTTAGCATCAGTTGTATACCACCATGAAGCGTTTTATGGTGTGCATCTGCAATAATTAATTGTGTCAGAGTTGACTTTTTCGGAAGCAGTATAGGATGTTTTCTACATTCACCCAGTTCTGATTTCTGCAACCTTCCTCCTGCTCTTAAAATCTTGTTTCCGTCTATAAATGGGCATAAAAACTTTAAAGGTCCCTTTAATTTTACACTCTCCTTCCCAACTTTTTCCATGTCTTCACAAAAACTTTCATTTTGGCACTTTCTGATGCAAACTTCTAATGCTTCTTTTATTTCTTGAGCCGACAAAAATGTATCCCTTGTGTTTTTATTCTTTTTTAAGAAGCGCCTACAATATGCAACTACTCGTAATAATCTAGTTAGACTCGAAAACTTCTCCCAAAAATTGTCTTCTGCTTTATTAAAATGAACCCGTATTTCTTCTAGGCTTGTTTCAACGTCTTTTGGTTTACTATACTGAATTTCAGCAATATGTAAGAAATCCGGTCCATTGAACCAAGATGACTCCTGTACTAGCTCTGATGCCTTGATGCCCCGAGAAGCACAGTCAGCTGGATTTAATTTTGAATCTACATGAGACCACTGTTGTGAGTCGAGTGTAGTTAATATTTCCGAGACTCTGTTGGCTACAAATGTTTGCCAGCGGTTAGGGTGACTATTGAGCCAGGCCAACACTACTGTAGAGTCTGTCCAAGCATGTATGTTTTGTCGATTAATTTTGCATACTTCTGCTACTTCAACTAGCAGTCTTGTTAAAAGCACGGCACCACAGAGTTCTAATCTCGGAATTGAAATTTGTTTTATTGGCGCAACTTTTGTTTTTGCCGTGACTAATGACACATGAACTTCACCTCTGCTATTTACTACCCGAATATAAACCGTGGCAGCATATGCAACTTTAGAAGCGTCAGAAAACCCATGAAGTTCGACGAGTACATCATTTTGATTAGTGCCAATCCAGCGAGGTATATTTAATTCAGATAATTGCACCAAATCTTGACGGTAAGTAAGCCATTCTTCTAATATTTTTGTTGGTACTTCATCATCCCAATTAATACCTGATATCCATAGCTTCTGAATAATTACTTTTGCTACTATGACACTAGGTGAAACCCATCCAAGTGGATCAAACAAACGTGATATATCAGATATTATAATTCTTTTTGTTACAGGTTCTTTTGTTGGGGGCAGTATCACCGTGTAGCGAAAAGCGTCGATCATTCGGTTCCAGGTAAGTCCTAGTAACTTCATCGTTTCATCTATTTTTAGCTTTAGCCCTTTTTCGTTTTTTATTTCTATCTTTTGCGCATTTTCTTTACCTACTTCTTCTTCATTGTCTTTTATTTGTCTTAATAATTCCTCATTGTTAGTTGACCACTTTTGTAAAGTAAATCCCCCTTCGTTCAATAGTCCATTCATTTCCTTGTATAACTGTATTCCTTCTTCTATTGATTGAACGCCCGTCAACAGATCATCCATATAAAAATCTTCTTTGACTCTTGCAGCCGCATTAGGGTATTTCTCTTCTTCATCTTTAGCTACTTGCTGTAATACTTTTACCGCTAAATATGGGGCCGATGCTGTACCGAATGTAACTCTTAGCAGACGATAATCAACAGTTTGTTCATCGTGATTTTCTTTCCAAACAATTCTCTGAAAATCAACATCTTGTTCAGCTACCTTTATTTGACGGTACATCTTAACCACATCAGCAGACAAACAGATTGGATGAATTCTCCATTTCATTAAAAGATGTCTTAATTCCGGTTGCAAAGCAGGGCCTACCATCAACAAATCATTTAATGAGATACCACTTTCACTTTTACAGGACGCGTCGAAGACTATTCTCATTTTTGTTGTATCTTTATCTTCTCTAATAACAGCAAAATGTGGTAAGTAAATTCCTTTACAGCTTTTAACCTCTTTAACCGGTACTTTTTCCATGTGCCCTAATAGCAAATATTCTTCTAGCACTTTTGTATACTCTGCTTTCATCTGTTTATTTTTATTCATTTTTGTAACCAAGTAATTTAGTCTTTTCTCAGCGATATGTTTTGAATTCTTTAGTTCCAATTCTGGATTTAAACTCTTTATCGGCAGTCGAACAATATAACGCCCAGTTTTATCTCTTATTGTTGTTTCAGTAAAAAATTGTTCACATCTTTTTTCTTCATCTGTTAAAAACTGTTTTTTAATAATAGGATCTGCTTCCATTTCCCAAAACCTTTTCAATATATTATTTTCCTCGACACATGAATGCATTACTACCACATTTCTATTTTGTTGACTTGACGTGTCTACTACACCTGACAAAATCCATCCAAATGAAGTAGCCTGAGCTAATAACGATCCATGCGGGGACCTCTTTATCCCTTCTTGAATTATTTGGCCATACACTTCAGCCCCGAGCAAAATATCTATTTTATTTGGAGTATGGTACTGTGGATCTGCTAACGGTAATTCAAATATCCAATCCACTGAAACCATTTTCTTACTAGGAAGAAAGGAAGTTATTGATTTAAGCACGAATGCACGAACCACTAGTTTAATATTCGGATTATGAGTTGATGTAAGTTTAACTTCAACCATGAAATTTGTATTGATATTGTTGTTTCCTTCTAACCCTGATATAAGCCCCTTTCCTGGAATCTTTTTTAAACCCAAGTACTGGGCAGTTGCTTCTGTGATAAAAGACGCTTGGGAGCCTTGATCCAACAATGCCCTGATAGTATGATTTGACCCATTTTTAGCCTCAGCCAGTACTATAGCGGTGGCCAGTAGTACTTGATTATTATTTTTAATTTTGTTTGATGAAAAATGTGATGCTAATGTTTCAGTGTTGATTGCGTCGGATGATTCTGCATTTCGTTCCCTTGATGAATCTCTGCTGCCGGCCCGGGTTATGTTACTTGCCAAATGAACAGCGTTATTATCCATCGTATGAAGCAAAGAATTATGTTTACGTTTACAAAACCGACATAAAGTTTGACTCAAACACTGCTTGGCCGAGTGGTTAAATCCCAGACAATTAAAGCATAGACCATTTTGTTCTACAAAAGTGCGACGAGCATTGACATCTGCTTTAATAAATTTGCCACAATGAACTAGCTTATGACTTTCGTCACAGAATTTACATGTTGTATTATAGGCATGAAATGCTTGAGACTTATGACTTTTATTAATATTAGACCTAGTATCCAGAAATTCGAGTGCTCTATAACGACTCGTGAGAAATTCTTTGAATTGATCAAAAGTAGGTAATGAATCGGAAGTAGTATTGCTAGTCACTTGCAACTCCCATTGTTTTCTAGATTCTGGGTCTAACTTTAGTGTGATGATATGTATCACAATAATATCCCATGTCGACACATCAATACCAAGGTTTTTCAACGCACCTAAACAGTCACTTGTCGTATCCATCAAATCCCTCAGGCAACTGGCCGATTCTGACATTGCACTGCGTTGGCTAAGCATTCTTTTAAGTATACAGTGTGATAGGTATTTTTTGTTATTATATCGCAATTCCAGTGTAGCCCAGCATCTCTCATAATTATCTGCAGAAATGTTAATTTGCCTCACCAGTTGTTCTGCTTCGCCAGTTAATAAACCCTTAAGGTACTGCATCTTTTGTGAATTATCAATTGCTGTATTGTGGACCAAAGATGTAAATAGATCACGGAATGTTGTCCACTCTAGATAATTCCCGGAAAACTTTGGAATTTCTATTTTTGGTAATTTTAAATTCGTGCCAGAGCTTGACGGACTTGGATTGATACTTTGAACTTTTGATTGACTATCTTTGTTAAATAGTGTCAATAAAGATTTAAGTTTACATTTATAATCCAAATACACTTCTTCTGTTGCATCATATTCATCATTTAACATGTAATTAGTAGGTTTTAAATTTTTAGGCTCATATGATTTTAACAATTCTTTATGAGTTTGCATGTACTGGGACCATAGCATTTCAAGAGATTCTAGTTTACTTTCTACATATTCTCTAGTTACGCGTTCTTTTGGCGATTTTTTAAAATTAGTTCTAGCTTTATTTATTCGCGAGCTTACATCTTCTTGTAAAAATAAAAGAGACTCCATTTTTTTAACAGTGAAGAGATATATATATATTTATAAAATAATAATTCTACGTTACAATCTTTAAACGAACGTACCAAACGAAAGAATGTTAAGTTTAAAATATTATTTTAGGAGTTATAAAACAAACTATAAATAACTTTAAAGTGTTTCGAAACTTAACAGAAATATCAACATAAATTTTTATTACAATTGAAAATCTCGTAAAATTTTACAAGTGTTTGAACAGTTTAAATGTAAGAAAAATCGGGCATAGGTTCCCCGTCTTAACCTAATTATGGAAACTATTCTAAGTCCCTAACTAATTCTATGTTCCAAACTAATCGCAAGAAAATTATAAGTAAAATTAAGTTTGTCCAATTTTTTCTAAGTTATTTCTTCAATGTTGCTAATCTTTTTAATGAAAAGTGTACTCACGATTTATCACTTCACTCACGATTCACATCACTTTGATTGATTTCCTGATGTCACCATCAGCCTCGCTGATTGCCTTGTTTGCTCCTGAAATTGGCCTCTCGATCCGCTCCTTTGATACTCCGCTCATGTGACGCCACCTGGCGCTGGTTGCTGTCGACGCTTTCTTTGATAAATTTCTGCTAGATAAAACGCTCGCGCGCCCCCAAAGCGATTGACAAGCACTCCACAAACGAAACCCTCCCCCCGCGGAACTTTCAACTGATCACAAAAATATACTTCGGTTAAATCCGACTTCGAAGGACCAAATGAACAACCATTCATTTGAAAGTCACGAAGAGGTACTAAGATCAGATCGATGGCTTGTTAACAAAAAAACACGATCGACTTTTCCACAAGTATGTATTAAAAAAGCAATTAAATCTAAGATACAACGTTGATGTCATTAAACACCGGAGACTCTTGACATCGCGATGTAGAAAATGCATACAAATTTACTAGCGCCACCTAGTGGCTAAATGAGTAATAAAATTATTTGAAGAACGGTTTAACACATGTTTAGAGCATATTTTTGACAGTGCACTATAATATACAATGCTAGATCCCCGCAGATATAATTTGTACTTGTATAATTAAAATAAATTAAACGACATATTTTTTTACGGCGGGTCTAGATGAGATACGTTTAGCCGTTAATTCCGGGATTTAACCTACTATTATCTTTAATCAACAACATAAAACTTACGGGAGGCCTACGGAATCGAAGCCTATTATTAACACAATCTGTAAATTGCTGGAACAAATTGCTCTATCTATTATAATAATGTTTGCAATAACAACATTAGTACATGGTAGCATTTTGTAAAGCCATTGAAAAAAATTGTAACGATTTAACGAGCAATTACTGTGATTGGTTGGAATGGCCACTTAATTGCCGTCGGCACTTAGGATTTCATGCTTTTGTAGCAGTACAAAATAATTTGAGAACATCATTTGTTTGTTTTAAGTTTGTGATAGTTATAAGTAATGTCTAGTAGGTTCTAGTAAACATGGAATGTATATGGATAATCTGCATATTCTGGAAATAAATTCTATTATTCATACTTCATACTACCATATACTACTAATCTAATAAAGCTGAAAAATTTTTTGTTTGTCTAAACACTCTCTGGAAATACCCAGCAGTCGGATTCGAAAATCTCTTTAACTATTAGGAAACTAAATTATTCCCGAGTGTTATAAGTTACTTTACGTACCACTTGCTCAAAAAAGTGACATTCTATACCACAAAAAGCGAACATAACAATAGTAATTTTTAATCTGATAAAAACAGGGAAATAAAATTGTACTGAATTTCATTCATCCTCTAGGGGGAGAACAGGAGAATGTGATTTAAATTTGGAATACTTACCGAAAGTTATACTGAACTACATCTGTGTTTACACCATTGAGTTTGTATATAAAGCATTATACATCTTTTTGAAAAAGGAATACGCAAATCAACTCATTAACAATAAATGTACCGAACAAAAATGTAACTCTCTCTATCAATAATTGGACCAATGTTTCGAATGTTAACTTTTACTTTTAATTGCGTCACCCGCGACAGAAAGACACTGCTTTATCCTTTTGGTTAATAATCTACTATTTTATCCCGGGAACGAGGTAGAAACCGCTTCTTCAATATTTTGATAATTGAAAAATGCCAAATAGGTACAAATCGAAAGGCAAGCAGATGGTCCATTGCATCCTCGGTGTTGCCGTTCTTCGAAAAACTTAGACTGTTGTTTACATTTATATTTATTTATCTTTTAATCCTAATACTTTCAAAACTGTATTTTGAGGTTTACTATGCGTATCACGCGTGGATGTGTTAATGTAGGTGCACATAGCCACAGACATAACTAGTTGAAGAGTGGCACGATGCGCGGTGCATTCAGCGTTGGAAAGCCGCGAGGCCGAGCGGTGATAGACAATGCGACTGTTCCCAAAAAGTAGGTATACGGGTCGCAGTGGGGCAGAAAGATCGCAGCTCGCTACTGTTTTTTAGTACACATTGGCATAAAGAGAGGAAACTAGAGCAAATCCGTGTTGGAATTGCACGCGCGGCTATTGTCTGTCATTTCCTACTCACTCACTAAGCGTTTGGTAGGTACATTATTATATTGTACGATGAGGCGATGGCTTCGATGGATGACGAACGGAATCATCGTTGCGATCTTTTCTTTGACATTTAGGACAATTTTATTGTTCTAGAATTGTCCCAGTATTTAAGTGACATTGAATATAAAGTGGGTAAGTCCATTTATGGAACATCAGTTACGTAGTTACTGTTTCATAATCTGAGAGATCAGCCCCTGTTACTTATATGTAGATGGAATAAGTATAACAATACAACAGAACTATTAGTTTATTTTTGGATAATGACTGACTTAAAGATTGTTATGAAATTACTTATCAGGGATGAAAGCCCCGACAAGTGAATTCTTATACGGGAAGAGGAAGGAAAACATAAAAAGAGAAAGATGGATTGTGATATAAGAAAAGAGTAAATGCTGATATGAGGGATAAATAATTGAAAACATGGCAGTTAGATTATGATTGCGGTTTTTGATGAAGAACGCATTTGAACTCCGTCATTTAGAAAATTATTTTTTGTTTGGAAGAGTTTGCTTCCCGTTCGGTCCCATGGTCATTAGGTCACAATTTGATTACTTTTTAGTGTACTTTGAAGTCGGTTTAAGTTTTTTGTAAAACGTTTTTTTATGTTGTACCTAATCTACATTGGATTAATATCATAGAGATAAATGATTAACATCGTTCTCATCATAATCTGACTTGATATTGCCCCGTCTCTTTATTACTTACGAAGTATGTATGTACCTACATGGCAGACCACACCACGTATGTAATCGTATTGTATTTACATTTTCACAACCGAGTGTCTCGGTTTATTTAGGTGGCAACTTATGCCAATATAAATGCTTTAGATATATAAAATTATTTTTAAATGAGACAAATATAGCAGCAGCTTATCAAATACAAATTATCATAATAATTACGTTGGCCTTGAGTCGTAAAACTGCCAGCTAAAATGAAGGTAAATGGCTCCTGGCAGCCATATTATCTATTGTCGCACGGGTCGCATCGCACCCACATTCAGCATGCTCTCAGATTCGAGGGCCGTGGCCATGTTCGGGGGCTGACGAAGCTTTCATTTCATTTAGTTTTTTCATATTACTATCGCAATGTTTTTTTATAAGACTATGTCGGTAAACAAGCTTACGGCCCGCGGTTACCGCAGCCATATGGACGCTTGCAACATACACAGCATCGCTCACACATTACCGACCTTCCCCTCCTCCCCTATGAGCTCTGGCGACCTTACTCACGCGCAGGAACACAACGTTAGACAACATAAAGTTATTTGGCTGCGGTATTCTGTAAGATGGAGCCTGATGGAGGTACTTCCCCAGTCGAACTGCTCTTTGAGCGAATAAACGCTACGCTCTACCTATCTTGCTATTTTATATTGCTATCAAACGCAAAAATAAAACAAAGGGTTGATGTCATGACGTTCGTTTGTTTGTTCAAGGGGGCCTACCACAAGCTCTTAAAACAAGGTTAAAATAACCTTATTTGTCTTCTGTCCCGTTTTGACGCCGGATGTCAAAGAAAGACAAAAGTCAAATATAAAGTTATAATAATATTGTTTTAAGAGCTTGTGGTTCGCTCTCAGGTGGTGAGCTGGCGGCGATGTAAATGAATTAGAAGAACCTGCGATAGGTAATTATAAATATATTATTGTTTCTATGAGTTCTTAATATCTGATACAGTTTTTGACTTATATGTTGTATTATTGTTAATGTTCTGAATAAATAAATATATTTTTCTACCGTAACTACTATTAAAATCGGTAGAGCCATTTGCAAATTAAAATTTGTGGCGCCCAACTTGGGGCCTTAAGAGTATAGACTTTTTTTGTAGGTATGAATATTATGGTTATGCTCGTGTTTGATCTCAATCTCACAATGGTAAGTGATGATGTGACCAAAGGTGGTAAGCACAAAAAGCCTAGAAAGGAACTAGCTAACGAATTCTCCCGGAACACAGCGGGAGTTTGACGACAATTTAAAACTTTAGGGAGGTAGCCAGTCGGAATGATACCACAAAGTACCTTCCCTACCACCGTGCTATGTTCATACCATCACGATGTTTTCCTTCACCGAAAGCTCAAGCTCATCGTAGGATTCGAACATAATCGTGATTAATTTCTGAGATATAATATATCATTGAATAAAAATCTGTTATAAGTCATATAACATGGACTTTACTAAAGTGAACAGTGCTAGCACTCGATTAGCGAGTCTATCTGGATCTGTGGCGTGCAATCGGTATAATGAATGACATCATCTGGAAGTTTGTTCATCATCGTGTCAACATTTTTCACTAAACATCCTATTTAGTGAATTTTCCGAGAGAAATGCAAACAAATTATTTTAGCTGTAAAGAGTCTTCTTCAGAAGACAAATACACAGAAACTCACAGGTGTTTTTTAGCCAATACTATACCTAACAATAATATTAAAATATTACCTACATACACTACAAATAAAGTTGTATTTTGTTGTAAATTCTTGAATAGTGTAGGTACATTGTTTAATTAGAAAGTGAAACAATCGATTTTAAATCATTGATATTATGTTTATTAATCGTTTTATCATGATGTATGATGGATTATTCAACGACAGCTATAGGACCAACTCGCTAGTGGCGCCAACTGGTGGCCAGCCTCAGAAACGGCATTTCTCATTGTTAGATACATAGAAAAGCTTTGACATAGAACTTATCCCACCAAAAACATTTTCATGTAAAATGTTGCCAAGGCTCGCACTGTCAAAAAGTTATCAGATCTCATGTAGAGCAAAGCTTATAACTCTACACCCCCTAACTCTACAAGCCCTAACTTCACAAACTCTACACCTTACTCAAAATTTTCCTAGAGTCTTGTGGTTCGGTTTAAAAATGGGGATAGTGGGATAAGCTTGAACAATTCCTGCGCAAACTCCAAAATATATCCTGTAAAAAACCGATAGGCAAACAACCTTCTTCGATGCTCGAGCCTCGTGAGTTTCGCCTTAATTAAAGACTCATTTCCAATGAGTCTCCTGCCTCAGCGGTCTATTGAGTCAAGGGCATCAAGCTGGTGCTTAGCGGATCCATCCCAGAGATGGTGGCAGTACTCAATGCATAATTGGACTTGTGCTTTATAAAGTTGAAGCTATTGTCCAGGCGTGGAGTAGGTACCGTTTGACCTTAGAGAGAATACCCAGCTTTCTAGCAGCTGTGTCTGCCTTCGACTCAATAGAAATGTCAAAGTTTATTTTGGCTTTAAGGTCATGCCGAGGAAATTAAGCCGATGGCATATTAGCAAGGATATATTTTGAAAAGTCAAAGTCTGGTGGAAAGGATTGTTTGGCGCTGAAAAGACACGCCTGCGTCTTGGTGGCATTAAAAGTGGCTTTGCCCCAATTCGGAGACTGCCTGTAAAATCACGTTCAAACGCTCTACCATGCCCTCTCATTTCTCATCACAATTGGATCGCTTCACGGTGGTTCGCACGCTGGAAATATATCTCTCCACAAAAGTGCTGTCGTCAAAGATTAGAAGACCAGGCTTCAATAGATAGCAGAAATAAGGTTGCATACATAGAGAACTGAGCCCGGTGAAACTCCGGTATTGATTTCCAAAACGTATCAAAAATCCAAGCGATATGGATAGAGACGATAGAAAAATACCAAATATAAATATTCCCACTCAATTCTCAGTAAAATATGCACTTAGATATTTTATCGGTTTCTTATCTTTAAACGAACATTGGCTCAGTTCATACCTAGTAAAATTCAAATTAGCTTCGCTCGTGATATGTGCCTATTGTCTAGCATTTTAACACGACATAATTTAAGTCCCGAACATGTGGGTATGTGCGCTCGTTTAGTTGGTAGGTACCATATCGACCCTTCGAGCATGAAATTTCAATGTAGTAAAACACCACATTACACGAATGGCAAAAACAAAACGGGCCTACTTTTGGCTCTAATTTTAGTTTCAGAGCTATTTTAATAGCTAACATAGAACATAATAGAATTCAAGATGGTGCTTCATTATTTACTGTTAGCATGGAGGCCAACCACCATCTCTTAAAACAAGAGTAGCACCAATAGAACCTTACTCGTCTTTTATCATTTTTTGTCATATTTATATTTTAAGAGGCCTTCTGGTTACTTAACAATGAGTGGCTATTGTAGTTTATGAGTGAGTAGGTATGCCTTTTATAATAAGAAAAACAATGTTGACTGTCGGTTACGACATGATACTATCAAAATCAATATAAATAGTGTGACTCTTATATTACTATATGACAATAGTTTTGCCGTTTGTCGTAAATATGTAGGTAGGTACTAGCTGTCCCGCGTGGTTTCACTCGCATTCCAGAGGATCGTATGAATTCCCGGTATAAAAACTATCCTATGTGTTAATTCAGAATATATTCTATCTGTGTGCCAAATTTCATCCAAATTTGTTCAGTAGTTGCGTGAAAGATTAACAAACAATAACAGTAAGGATAGTAGGATATGATTATTTTTTTAAGGTTACGTACGCAGTTAAAGACATGTACACACACATGCCAGCCACATACCCATACATACCTATGAACTTGAAAGCAGTAGGTAAAAGAGGTAAAGGTAATACACTGATTAAATGACACATATTTTACTACCACATATTTTGACTACGGTGTGTAGAGTTTGTGGAGTTAGGGCTTGTTTGCTCTACATGTGATCACCATAATGGTCCCGTCTTGGCAACATTTTACATGAAAATGTTTTTGGTGTGTTATATTTTCTGGTTACGCAGTGAAATTCAATCTTGACTGATAGAAAACTAACTTCACAACATAATAAAACCAATGTTCATATAAAAAACTTATGAGAAACTGTACCTAATTTCTCAGTCAGATAAGCGTTTCTACATAGGTATAATAAAATATCGTGTGACGGGTCGCTCACTTCCCTCCAATATGGCGAGGAGGGCGATGGCTGCCACACGCGTCATACTTGTGAACAGGTGCTGCTTGTGGGGGCTGGTCTGCTTAAGTTTGCCATTTATTTATTTACTTATTAACACAGATATTTAAAAAAGTCAGATATATTCTCGCTAACAAAAAACTGTGTCACTCGAGTCGGCCACCACGCTGTACGTACAAGCCGGCACGCACATATTCACACATTAGTTGAGCGCGAGTAATCGACTCTGTGTAAACGGCGACAGAGTCTAATTTCCCGCGGAATAGCCAACTAAGGTGTGCGTGAGAGGTGGCCGACTCCATAGACACAGTTTTTTGTTAGCGAGAATATGTCCTCCGTAGTCTGTGCTTATTAAATATAGATTCAGACTACTTTGTAGTTTTGCCGCCTCGCCGGGGCACGCAATTGTTGTCAGTGCGATTAGAATGTAAATATTATGTAATGAATCTAAGCTTGTTTTGAAAAGAGTAATTGCTGAGTTTATTGCCGGCTCTTCTCAGCAAATGCAACCTTCCGAACCGGTATTAGAGTATTAGAGTCAGACTTTTCATAAGTGCCTGCGAAGGTCTATTTGAATAAATGATTTTGAATTTTGAATTTTGAATTTTATCCTGGGACGTTCTACGTTATTGTTGTTTTATAATTTTTAGTGCATACCTAATATGAAGGAGGTTTTTAACAATCATATTGCAGTGCAGCCGCCGAGAAACTGCGTTAGTAGTTAGTGTTAGTATTGGCAAAATCACGAAACCAGCTAATCTGATTGTGATGACACTTTCACTAAGCTATGCTTAAGAAAATACTGAACCTTCCTGAGAAAGTCCATCGCAAATATCGCAATAGGATTAGCGGTTTCCGTGGTTTGGCCAACATAAACAGAGGTAGAGCGTAGCGTTTATTCGCTCAAAGAGCAGCTCGACTGGGAAAGTACCTCCACCTTACTGAATACCGCAGCCAAATAACTTTATGTTGTGTTCCTGCGCGTCAGTAAGGTCGCTCATAGGGGAGTGGGGGTCGGTAACGCGTGAGTGATGCTGCGTGTGTGTGGAAGATATGGCTGCGGTAACCGCTTACCATCAGGCGGGCCGAACGCTTGTTTACCGACTTAGCCGTACAAAAAAAAAACAGAAACGCATTTTCTTGGCAGGCGCACTGTAGCTTCTTAGTTTTAAGTTACCTAGTCACCTAGTTATCAATGAACGAACTGAATCTGTAGGCGATTTAGTTATCGATTGAGTTTAGCCTCGCTCGTCTGATAGCTATAGCTATACCGAAGGCTATCGATAGTTCACTGATATCTCACTCATTATTTCACCATTACTATTTTCCGTTTTACACCTTCTAATGGCTAAACAGGAAGCTAAAGCAATATTGCTAATGGAATGCATTTTTTGGTGAAATGGTTACAATTAAATTCATTGTAAAATTCGGAAATGATTAATAAAACCCATAATGTGACCATTAATTTTTTTCGTCAGAGCGGGACGGGCCTGCGCAATTGTATAAAAAAAAGTTTTTGTTATGTTACTTACTAGTTTTTATTCGGAAACGAATAACAATAATAAGTAGTTTGTATTATATTTTAGCTGAGTTACTAAGCCTTAGTGAAATTACTTCTAGCGACTTTGCATTGGACTATTTGTCGGTGGAACAAAACTGTTACAAAATATCGGATTCTAGAATGGAGCTCATTATTATATGATTTATTGATGTTAGTTGTCACTTGTCCATATTTTATTGATTAAAGAAAAAAACTCTTTCGACGCGCTTGCTACTGCAAAGCGGGACATTTTTGCCATCACTGGTGCAGCGGGACAGACAGCCTGAAAGCGGGCGGGACGTATGGTCACGTTATGAATAACGTATATAAGATTCGCCCCTCCCTAAAAAGGAAGCTAAAGCAATATTGCTAATGCAATTCTTTTTTCGAATTTACGGCAGATCTTATGCAATTCATCAATTCCGAATCTTTTATTGAATTGAATTGTATATAATGAGTGACTAGTATACCAAAAATATTGATATTCCTTAGAATCTGCGGAGGATTCGAAAAAATGAATTGCGTTAGCATTATTGCTTTAGCTTCCTTTTTAGCCCCCCTGTGTGCGATTATTCGTCACCGCAAGGTTTCAACAGGAGAGGATAATTGAAGTACGTCTGCCTATTAGTGGATTATCCACTCACTCATACACATAGCATGCATAATGATACCATTTTCTTTAAGGAGTTTCAACTCCATTCAACATAGGAAAAAAAACTTTATTTTGAAAGGTTATAAATTGGTTTACCACGGTTCTAGTATAAGTTATTGGATGGTATTTACAAAATGTCGATATCGAAAATATGATACTTAGTTTTGTATGGGGCTAGCTTCCGGCAATGTCCTCATAGAGTCGCGTTAATCATCACATCGCTAACACAAAATACCTACGCGTTGTTTACACGCATGTCCAGTTATTTTTCTCTGTAGTTCATACATTAGATCCCATAAAAAATATTTCTGTAAATAATTATGCCAATTCTCGTAGCACTTTCGCCGAACAATATTTTGAGATCCTGAGGAGAGCCAAGCCAATATTTCTTTTACTTTGAACATAGCAAAATTCGATGGCTGTTTTAAAACTACACCTCTAGAATAAATAATAATCAATGAATAATATTTTATATTTAGGTTACTACTTAATTCGATAGATACTTAGGTAGGTAGATAAGTAGATTAGCGGTCTTTAATAAGTTGGTACACACTATCCGAAGTAGGTATATATATCAATTATTTAGTCGTTTTCTATTCTAGGGATAGACGCCAACATAAGTATTATTTACTGATACAAAGAAGCATCCTTATATTTCGATATGCAAGGTATCTATAGGTACTTACTTACCTACTTACAATGGAATTGATTTTTATAAAGCATATAGTATCTACTCATGGTAGGACGTAGATTTACAGTCATGAAAACCAAGATTAAATTTCAATGATCAAAATGTTCAACCATGTCACTTGCCTACCTATGCAGGTATAACGACTGATATCTGAATTTAAATAAATACAACATAGCGATGTTATGGTTAAACACTTACATGATTAATTTGATGTTCTGCTCACTGATAAACTGATAAGGGCCACCGATCGACCAGCATAGCACCAGCATCAATCGATCGCGTTCTGTATGATATCCACTGAAGAAATCACAATGAAATTACGACACAGTTTTCTTTCAGTTATGACTTAATCGGGTGTGTGCACGTTTTCCCATGCGCATCGATATTTCGCTTTGGGTGAGAGTGGCGCGCGCTCGACGACTTGTGGCGGTTTATTGGCGGGCGAGGGCCGAGCCTGCGTGCGCATCGCAGCACGCCGCACTGCTGCCGCACCGCCGCGACCGTACCGCGCCACGGCCGGCGAGTTGGCGGCTCGCCTCTCAGCACTGTTCCTGCCGAACCACGCCACGATGCCTGCCCAGCAAGCAATGACTACGGACACCTCTTGTATCAATGCATTGTTACTAGAGGAGGGTGTGTAACCTTACACATTATTGACACCGTCATTGCACAGTATTGTTTCTAAAACATCCAGATTGTACCTAGATGTTGCAGTGCTTCCGATTGTTTTCTGGTTGGATCAAGATATTATAAAATATAGGTATATAAGAACTTTGATTAATTTTTTTTCTTCATTTCCTAATTTTAGTACCTATCTTGGTACTCGTACTTAGGTATGTAATGCTCGTTTGTAGGCCGATTGTAGAATTGATCACATCTCGTCCACATCGTGCACAATAATTTGATGAAATGGTAACATTTAATTTTCAATGTAATATTTTTGAGAGAGGTAGGGAATAACGCCTTTTGATATAGTTACTCTCTGGAGTAACGTTGTCAGTATCTATTTATCTATTCTGTGATAACTGTGTTGTGTTCTCCTGTTCAAAATTCGGAGCAGCCCGCCTGGCCTAGGTAACTCCACTTTATAGAAGATCACAGACAAATTACGTATACCTAGTAAATTTTCTGTGATCTGTGTTCCTGGGCCAGGACGGATGAGAATGGTGTGATTTGCATAAAAATCGTACACCTTCGTATCGTTTGACTGAACCTGTGGCTGAACTTAGTTCTCTAAATAGCATTATTAGCGAGAGAATCGAGATTTGTTTACCACCCGCGCCGCCATGATGCATCCTCAATGCCTCTATCGGTGGATAATTTACGGAATGATGTTTGACCACATCGTGAAGCCTACACGTGCGCTTAGTTAGCCTAGATTTCTATTCATTGATCGGTATCAGTATATAGATTGTAAACAAAATGTATTTCATGATTCCACCACTTTAAAAAATTATCGTGCATTTCATGATTTGATCAATTCTATGATCCGGCCACGACACATAAATAAGTTATAGCTTGGACAAAAAGTAAGTAGGAAGTACCTACGAAATACGATAATTTAGTTACTTAACAAAATGATTATTATTATCATCTTGGTAATATATTTCAGAAACACAATAGACTCCACCAAAACCTGTACGGCTCTCTAATATACTCTCCTGATCCCATCTCTCCGATCCCAAATACGAGCCCTCAACCTTTGAACTATAGTAGTCCAAGATCAGATAATAAGGTTGGTTAAGATTTAATTAAGTCCTGTCTAGCGCTATATTCTTTAAATTTAGTTTTATATCGAATTTAGATGAACAATTTGCTTGCATGTTTTTCTGCACGTACAAAAAACGATGTAGAAATGACAAAGTAGTATCAATGATAGTAAAAGTGAAGCAAGTTGTGCAAAAACATTCATTTCGCCTTTATATGAGAGAATTGGCCATAAAAAGCTTCATGTTACAAAGGATATTGGTACACGTAGTAAGCTGTAATGATAGCTTTAGTTTTTTTCTACACTCACTCGCTCTATCTAGCACTACATTTTTTTTCTATATTTTTTATTACTATCGATGAATAAAAATGAATTGCCACATTTAAGACGGAGCATTACTTGAGAACGGCTCGACGACCGATTTGACTGTTTAGGGTTCCGAACGAAAAAGGTAAAAAAGAACCCTTATGGTGTCAATCCGCGTTCACACAGTATTTTCCATTTGGAATGGTTAAAAATATTGTTTACCCAATCATATTGCAAATTAAAAATAAAACGAAGGAATTTTCAGCGTCCACACATTATTCTATGGATCAAAAATGTCAATTATCGTCTAATTTGTATTATAATAATGCCCTCGCACAAATACTCCAGCGACATTTTAATTGTGTTTAGGGGATGTTTGGACGCTACGATTGGTCTGGCTGCTTGCAAAAAACGATTGAAATAGTTCTTTGAGTATCATATATAAAAATCAGCTTGCAGAATAACATACTTTTCATGCCTGGTAACCAGAAAATTTGCCGACGGGACAAGTTAGCTGGTAAGTAGGTACCTATTCATACGTTTGAAGTACCTACCTACATACTAACACTACACAATTCTATACAATGGTCCGTCTGAAAGTAAGTACCTAATGGCTGGCGAGTTCGGGATCTCGGTCTATAACTACCTACCACAGATTTTTTCGAAATCATCAATCCTTCACAACAAATTTAATTATGCGGTCCGGTTTTTTTCTACGTTTATGGCTCAAACCTTATACGTCTTAGGAAGTTCGGAACCCTCGGTGCATGAGTCAGACTCAGACTCTTGACCGGTTTTTAATTTTGTGTTTGTATGAAATATATTTTATGGGCAAATCCGCCGGAAAAGTCGTAAAAATTGACCCGGGCGACGCCGGGCACAAACAGCTAGTTGAATATATTTTTTATAACTTACTCACCTAATATTAGAATTGGCCAATTTTCTAATACTAATGTTATGCATGCCCTAACGTTGCTTGTCTGGATAGGCATGTCCATTAGCTAATATTATAACTATTAATAACAACGATATATGAATAAATGTTATAGCGAGATATAAGTTATAGCAAGAGTGGCGGATGGACTACTTCCATGGATTTGGCTTTGGTTATTTTTAACACGACATAATTATTCTCAACCAGCGCTTGTCATTCATTGCGACATACGACAGCCAACACAATACTATCCTTTTATTCTGATCATTTTATATAATTATGCAAACACAAATCACTTTGAGGTATTTTACTATCGTCAACATAGCTAAAGGTAGCTCATGCTTTTAACATAATAAATGCGAAAGTGAGTTTGTTACCTCTTATTACTACTTATAACTTGGAATAACATATAGGATACTTTCCATCCCGGAAGAAATATCCTTAGATAAGGCGAGTGAAACCGCTGGGTTAAAACTAGTCTTTTATATCTGCCTAGACTCTGGCTAAATACTTATGTCTAGATTGACTATAGGTACGTTATTCGTCAGTCACTACCTAGGATATAACTACCTACAATAGTGTCGGTCCAGCCATCGTTAACACTATTTTTAAGAAAAAATATTGTCGTTTGTTAGTTGCTGAAAAAGAAACAATTAAAATTCATTTAACAAATCTATATTTATCTAAACTCTAAAGAGACAACACAACACCATTGGGAAATTGGGTTAACAAAGCTATGTTTATTTGATTGAATGTAGGTTGGTGGGTATCATATTGTATGGTATGGTTTGGTTTATTATACTACTATCTATTCGTCCATGATACTACCTACTAGCTGCCCGGCGCAACTTCGTTCGCGTGGTGCTACCCTACCCTACCCTATTTTCAATCTTATTGATTTCGCGACCCCCTTACAGGTTTAAAAATTCTGGCGACCCCCTTTTCAGACAGACAAAGAATTTATAAATATATGATACTGATTTTCTTTAGTTTGACACCTTTACTTAGTCTGCAAGAAGCCGCGAGAGGTTTGCAACTAAGTAAGAGCTAAGTTGGACCCCCGCTTGCGCGAAGTCTACCTTGCCTTTTTCCTTCTGCCGGCGCATCGGGGATTTTATGGTAGTGGCTGACTTAATGAAATAAAAACTAATTACTTGCAAGGTGTGTCCTTGGTTCCATGTTAGACTGTTGGAAAAAAAATCTACTCTGTGGTAGGAACATCGAAAGGGATTGTTCCTCGATGGGTAGGAAAGGAATTAATGATATGCTTGCTATGATATTTAGTTAGGCGCTTGTATTTTTTTAATAAATAAATTATTCCGTGATAGCTTTTATGTTAGAAGACTGAGATGCAGGCAGGCGGTCCATCTGATGGTAAGGGACTTCTATCGCCTATGTTTATGAAGTTAGGGCTTGTAGAGTAAGTGCATGTAGAGTTATAAGCTTGGCTCTACATGAGATCTGATAACTTTTTGACAATACGAGCCATATGTCTTGGCGGCAACATTTTACATAAAAATGTTTTTGGTTGGATTTCACTTCTTTTTGTAAGTTGCTTATGTTTATTTTTTGTTTGAAATTTCCAAGTTTTATAATTTTTTTGTTGTTTGTGCACTAATACAAGCTTACATACCAAATTTCAGCTTTCTAGGACTTCAGGAAGTACCCTATGAGTTTTGATGATCATCAGTGAGTCAGTGACGAAATCGGGGTTTTTTAGATATCAATAATATCTAAAGTATAAGAGCTATGTTATTGAAACTTAATATGTTTAATAAGTTTACTATTGACATCATATCCTGAATTTTGTTTATCTGGTATATTTCAAACCCAAGTTATGAGGGTTCAAATAAATTACAGTTTAAAAAAACTAAAAAACACGCTTTAAAAAGCCCTGCACTAAAAAGTGTTAAATAATTATAAAATTGAACCTGAATATATTCTCTGTCTATCCCGTAAGGGCCTAAATGTAAGCAATTTTTGTAATTAAGTTCAATATTTTAATGAAAAGCGTGGGGCGCTTTTCATGAAGAAATATCGTAAATTACAACATGAAAAGCGCCACACACTTTTCATTCAAATATTGAACTTAATTACAAAAATTGCTTACATTTAGGCCTTTACGGGATAGACAGAGAATATATTCAGGTTCAATTTTATAATTATTTAAAACTTTTTAGTGCAGGGCTTTTTAAAGCGTGTTTTTTAGTTTTTTTAAACTGTAATTTATTTTTTAGTCAACATAAATTATTCATACCATTTTATTATGTTACTTATACCATATTTTCACCCAATATCAATTTCTTTCAAATTTATAATAAGTATTTAGCTTCAGTGCCTACTCTTTGACTCCACCAACAGACTCAAAAAACCATATTTGGCCAAAATGCACATAATATGATTGCAATACGCCCAAACACGGCTAGAATACGATGCTCCGCTATGGGGTTCCAGTGCCAACCCCCCGACTTCATCATCAGACCCTGAAAACTATACATGGTCAAAATTCATCTCACGACATTTCCAACAACCCCAAACACGGCTAGGATACGATGCTCCACTATGGAGTTTCAGTGCTTACCCTCCTACTCCATCATCAGACCCTGAAAACCATATATGGTCAAAGTTCATCTTACGAAAATTCCAACAAGCCCAAACACGCCTAGGAAACGTTGCTCCGTTATGGAGTTCCAGTGCCTACCCTCCTACTCCATAATCAGACCCTGAAAACTATACATGGTCCATGTTCATCTCACGACAATTCCAACAACCCCAAACACGGCTAGGATACGATGCTCCACTATGGAGTTCCAGTGCTTACTCTCCTACTCCATCATCAGACCCTGAAAACCATACATGGTCAACGTTCATCTCAAGACAATTCCAACAAGCCCAAACACGGCTAGTATACGATGCTCCACTATGGAGTTCCAGTGCTTACTCTCCTACTCCATCATCAGACCCTGAAAACCATACATGGTCAAAGTTCATTTCATGACAATTCCAACAAGCCCAAACACGGCTAGGAAACGTTGCTCCGTTATGGAGTTCCAGTGCTTACTCTACTACTCCATCATCAGACCCTGAAAACCATACATGGTCAAAGTTCATTTCATGACAATTCCAACAAGCCCAAACACGGCTAGGAAACTTTGCTCCGGATGGGCATTTGCGCGGGATGGGCGAGTTAGCACGCGCCACAGTGCGACACGATGGCACGGCGAAAAAATTGTGCTTCCTATTTCTTTGATAAATGTCAGGAGTAAAAAATCGACAGAGCTCACCGTGCAGTTCTGGTGCATCAATATTTCCCCTAAGGATTTTGCACATGAATGTGAGTTGGTGCTTTTCCCGTCTGACTTCCAAGGAGTTATACCCTAGGGAACCCAAAAGAAATTTCGTAGGATACATATACGGATAGTAACCGTTGACGCGCTTGTATAGGTACCGGAGGAAGGCTTTTTGTACCTTTTCAAGCAGGAGAGCGTATGTACTTTCATGTGGATTCCACACACACATAGCACTCTCAAGCTTGCTACGCACCAGAGCCCCAAAAATTTGCCGTACCACATGGTGGTTACGTAGGTCCTGAGAATTTCGAAGGACGAAACCCAAACGCCTAAAACATTCCTTTGCCAACGCAGTTATATGGTCGTGGAATGTTAATTTGCGGTCAAATGTGACTCCCAAGTCCTTTATGTTAGTAGGACGAGCTATGCTGCAACCATTCAGCTTATAGTCAAAGGTGATTGGGTGCCGCATTCGACCGAAAGTCATCAGCGCGGCGTTGAACTCCATCCTGTTCTCATAACTCCATTGGTGTACGGCATCGAGATCCTTCTGCAAAGCTATACAGTCTGCATCAGACCTAACCTCTATGAAGATCTTGAGGTCGTCTGCATATAGCAAGCATCGGGAGTGCTCTAGAACGGTAGGAAGGTCGTTAACCATGAGTAAGAATAACAGAGGCCCAAGGATCGACCCCTGACTCACTCCGGAACGCGTGTGATATGGTCTGGACTCGTAAAAGCCAAGTCTGACAAACTGCTGGCGATCACGGAGATAATCCGCAAGAAGCCGGAGAAGACCAGGGGCAAAACCTATGGTGTTAAGTTTGTATGGTGTAAGTCTTGGCGGGGGGCACTTCCGTGCCCCCAGATTACCTATTGATCAATTTTAATGTCTGCGGCCATAGATATTATTTACCTATTCTCATCACTAATAAGTCTTTTTTACAAAAATAATATGAATATGTCTATAATGAAATAATAATAATAATAGATTCATGGATCCTGAACCCGCCGAGCACCCACGTTGTCGGCGCCTATGGTTCACGTAGAAAGACAGATGGCGCCACGACATCCTGTATCGCGCTAACGAAGATGTTTTCAGGATCTGAACTGTAGAACTGTCCAACATGTAGGTGGACCGTGACCCCCAGACATGATGACCCAGTCTGGCGGAAGATCTCCCCTGTTAATTGGAGTTGTCATGCACCTTGTACCTCCATACTATAACGTATCGGATTTTAACCCTAAGGCCGGTACGTTAATAAGAAAAATGGATAAATGAAACAACCTTTACTGGCATAGAATTCCTATATTATTATTTAACTACATAAACAGTTATTCATTTTAAGTTAATTTTATACAAACAGATATTTTAAATAAATGCCACAGCTTCTCAGCCAGAGAATGTGGGTAACCTGAGATGAATTGCATTACCAATTACATAAGTTTAAATAAAGTATAAGGGCGCCAAAAGCAGAGACGGCTGCTTTACCGAAGAAAAAAACAGGTAAAAGTTTTAATTAAAGGATATGTGTAGCACCAACATGATCCGTTGACAGTAGATCAAGTCCCAACTGAACCATTTGATGGGATGTGAGCCCCAGCCGAACACATAGATGGGATCTTGAACCCCAACCAAACACATAGATGGTATCTTGAACCCCAACCAAACATATAGATGGTATCTTGAACCCCAACCAAACATATAGATGGTATCTTGAACCCCAACCAAACACCTCCTGTAATTGATTTGTCAATTACAGTAACATAATAATAAAGTAGTATGAAAGAGGGAAAACCTAACCTCCAAAACATAAATTTGATGTAAAATGACTAAGAAAAGTTAATTATGTATTGTTTTGTATTATAACACAAATATAATCAAATTGATGATAAGTTTTATCTTTTATTTAATTTGGAATGATTGAATAGGAAATAAGTAATACATACCTTTGTGAAAATAAAGGAGGCTTAAATGAAGAAGATGGAATGAATTCCTAACAACTCCACACCACGCGTCATGGATCGATTGTGGATCCCTCCTCCAGCACAATTCTGTAGAAAACCACGAAATAAATACCGAGGCACTATTAAAACCAAAGAACAAAGCTTCCAAGAGATCAAACTTACCAAAAAAATAGTATGAGATCACATAAAAAGAAAAATATGATGCGCTCAGGCACGTCGTCAGAACGGAAAAGACAGGCTCCTTAGCCATTTTTTATAACTTGAAGAATTTCAGAGAGGGTTACAGTAGAAAATGTAATCCGTACATCTGTCGAAAACTACGAGACACTGAGGTCAAAAACCTTATTAACTTGAATGTTTTATTAAAGAAAACGATGTCTGAAAGACCAAAAAGCACCGAAACAGTGTTTTATTGATAAGAACAATGTTTATAAACTTTAATTCATATTGTTTGTTTACAAACAATAAAAACGTCAACTAAATTGCGTAGTTATTAATATTTCTGTCAAAACCGATTATTCGTTTTATTCGCTGGAAACCCTAACTTTTCTATAGGTCACAGACAATAAATCAACTTGTAACATTAAAAGTTTCGTTCGAAAACGAATCGGTTTCGTTCAGAAACATATCGATTAATCGATAGAAAATCAATATTTTATTCCTGTATTTCAATAAAATAGGAGGAATAATTAAAGATATGTTCATTTAACGAAACATTGATTAATTGGCTATAAATCCCAATAAATATTAAGAGGCTACAGACAATTAATCAAGTAAAAGCATTAAACTTGATTTAAAAAAGAACGATTCATCGACTGAAAAATCGAATGATAATCGAAAGTTATTATAAAAATTAAATAATTGAAAACCCATTTTTACTACGTTACACGACCCCCCCTGTCAGAAGAATTTTGCGTATATGAAAGCAAAATTCAAGCTGCCCTCAGCTTGAAAACACCTCAGCTCGAAAAATCTATCGATATCGATAACTGAAAGATAACTCCAAGTCACACTAAATTCTAAAATAAAAAATACCAACCGGATACAACGACAATCAAGTTGTAACCAAAAAACCAACAAATATAAGTAATTCTAAGCCAGTAAACACAAGAACAATGAAATATAAACCACCCAAACCATAACAAATCCAACAGTCAATACTACATACCAATAGTAAAGAACTTAAAAGAAAAACTACTCCACCAACAAACCGAACCCACGAACCAAAGAAAACCAGAAGTTGGAGATCATAACTCCCACAACTTAACAAAATACAAAATTAATAATAATGTAGGAGAAGATACCTAACATTAAATGAAACAAAAAAACAACCCTAAACTCAATACATATATATATATATATATATAAATATATATAAATAAATCCCTTCCCCAATGAGCTTTGGTAACCTTGCTCACGCGCAGGAACACAACAGAACGCTTAGAGTATACATAGCTCATGTATTTCTCTAAGACATAATGCTATTTAGCTGCGGTATTCTGTAAGGTGGAGGTACTTCCCCATTCGAGCTGCTCACAGAGCGAGTAAACGCTTGCTCTACCCCTCTTAATAAGATAATTGATATAATAAATATAATAATGGACGTATACCTACATAACAACTTAATAGGTACTCTTGATTTACTAATAGACAATAAGCGATAACACACATAATCTAACTGTGGTTACGCCTCACCATATTAAACAAAAGAATTAAGAAGCAAGAAAACCCATTTTAGAATTTTAAATGATCAATGGTTAAAAGGCTTAATTTTAAAGAGGTAACCGACCGCCTCTAGTATAATGGCTTATTTAGAGGAGTTACTAACCGCTCCGGACAAAGGCTTATATTTTAAAGAGGTTATCAACCGCCTCTAGTAGAATGGCTTATTTATTTTACATAGGAGTTACCAACCGCTCCTAACCCACTATATTTACTAAATACCCAAAGTGGTCACAACCCAAGTAAAAATTTATCCAACATTTCAACATCCTTCAAGTGAATAAAGTATTTTATAAACCATACATAATTATATCAATAAGTAAATAAACATACTAAATAATTAAATATATAACCCCAAAACTATCTTAACTTTAACTATCCATTCCAGTAATCCAATCCAAAAAATATACCAACTGCCAGGACTAATGTTCTACAATCCAAAATATACCGACTTGTCCGGGCTACAGTTTATAATGTTATAGATTATATTATTACATGGTCAACGTTGACCATCTCCTTTTAAATATTGAATGTGCCAAGCACCTAAAGGTTTACCAGAAATGCAACTTTCTAATTCGTAAACTAAAGAAGAACGTTTACCAATAACACGACACTTTTCGTACTTGGGAGCTAACTTAGCCATAAAAAATTTACTGGCATCACTCAGAGGAAAAGTCTTTTTCCAAACCACGTCCCCAATTTGATACTGAAAAGAACGACGACCCTTATCATAATGAAGGGCATTTTTAGAATGTGCCTTTGCTATAGCATCTTCGACTTGACCAAACATATCACGCAAACCACTAAGTTTGGAAACATACTCATCACGGGAAGTGCAGGCCAGATCCAACGGAGATGACTTTGAAGATCCGTAAAATTTACCACTTGGAATAGCTTCACGCCCATGTACGAGAGAGAAAGGTGTAAAACGCGTCACTTCGTTAACAGCCGTGTTCAACCCGAACTGAACTTTACACAAGGTAGTATCCCACGAACGATGATCATTCTGCACGAGGATAGAAACAGCAACCATAATGGTTTTATTATATCTCTCCACGGTATTGACTTGAGGACAATAACGAGGAGTGAAATGTATTTGAGGAATATCATACCTCCGAAACATATCTTGGAGCTCACTACCAGTAAATTGCGAACCGTTATCTGAAATTACTGTGCGTGGAACACCATGTACCAGAAATACACCATTTTCCAAACACTGTGCAATAGTTTTCCCTACCGCCCTTCGAAGGGGAAACAGTAAAGAATATTTAGAAAAACAACAAACCACGACCAATAAAAAGGTAAAGCCAGACCTTGAACGAGGTAGAGGACCAACCAAATCTATGCTAATAGTTTCGAAGGGGCGCGAGCACAATTTCGGATTACCCATAAGACCTTTAGGTGGCTCTTGCGAGTGCTTGTAAGCAGAGCAAACGTCACAAGAATTCACATAATTTACTACATCCTGATACATCTTAGGCCAGAAATAGCGTAAGGACAATTGTTTGAAGGTTTTAAATACACCAAAATGAGGAGCAGTGTCACGACAGTGACAAAACTCAAGGGCTTCTAAGCGTTTATAAGAGGGAACAACCTCTTTCCAGTCAAAATCACTGGAAAAACCAAACTTACTTTTAGAATACCTACACAATTTTCCATCAATAACAGAATAATTTGGACAAGATTTTGGATAAAGTCTACACTTCGAAAGCATTTGGTCAAACCAAGGATCAACCAGCGAAGCATCGATAGTTAAAACAGGAACAGCGCGAGACAGAGCGTCTGGAACAACATTATCCTTCCCCTTGCGGTGTTCAATGACAAAGTCATACGGAGATAAGCGGCAACCCCAACGAGCTAGGCGACCAGTAGGGTTTGTAAGATTGAAGAACCATTTGAGGCTCGAATGGTCAGTAATAACCTTAAACTGAGGACCTCCTTCTAGGTATGGACGAAAGTGCTCCACCGAGAAAACGACGGCCAAGGCCTCTCTTTCTGTAGCAGAGTAATTACGTTCAGCTTTATTCAAAGACCTACTAGCGTACGCAACGGGGTGTTCCTGACCATCAGCAAGAAATTGAGTAAGGGCTCCCGCGATGCCATAACTGGAAGCGTCACAGTGGACAGAAAAGGGTCTAGAGAAATCTGGGCACGCAAGAACCGGCGCCGACACTAAGGCTAACTTCAATTGATTAAAAGCCTGCTCCGCCTCTTCAGACCATTTAAATAGAGGAGCACCCTTGCGCGTGGAAGTTAAGGCGTTAAGCGGCGCAGCAAGAGTACTAAAACTTTTAATAAAACGACGATAATACGACGCAGTTCCTAAGAACATTTTAACCTCTTTGCGGTTAGAAGGTGTCGGAAAATCTACAATGGCCTTTACTTTAGCAGGATCGGTACGGAGACCATGTTCGTCCACAACATAACCCAGGTATTTTAATTCCCTGCGAAAAAAATTACACTTGGAAAGATTGATAGTTAAATTTGCAAAATTCAAACGTTCTAGGACACGTTTCAGCAACGAAATATGATCGTCAAAATCTCTGCTTACGACTATAATATCGTCTAGGTATACAAAGACTTTACCATCGAACTCCGGACCAAATAACATATCCATAAGTCTTTGTTGGGTAGATGGTGCTGACGTCAAACCAAAACAAACCACTTTATACTGAAATAATCCACGACCGGGAACCGTAAATGCGGTTTTTTCACGTGAGGCCACATCCAGAGGTATCTGCCAAAACGAACTTTTCAGGTCTATCGAGCTCAGAAACCGTGCATCCCTAAGTTGATCCAAAATAGTAGAAATATAAGGAAGAGGATAAGCATCATGCTTACTCACAAAGTTTAACTTGCGACTGTCGATACAAAAACGTAATTCCCCGTTCGACTTAGGTGTGAAAAGAGTTGGATTATTCCAAGCGCTTTTACTAGGTTCTACAACATCCTGAGCTAACATCTCGTCTAACTGTCTATTCAGTTCTTTCAGTCGTTCAGGAGACATAGGGTAATAACGTTGTTTAATCGGAGGAGAGTCGCCAGTGTTGATGGTATGAGTTAGAAGAGAAGTCCGTCCCAAACCTTTCTTTTCAAAAGAAATATCCTCGAATCCTTTAACAATTTCATGTGCAACACGACATTGTTCAGCAGATAACTGATCAAACGATTGCAGACAACGAATTTCCGAAATACCAGTACATTCCGAGAAATTAGTAAAGAAGCTTTTATTATTGAAGATCTTGGGAGCAATATCAAAACCTTTCCAGAAGTCAATGCCTAATATAAGAGGCGTGGCAACGTCAGGTACCACATATAACTTAAGAATCCGTGTCAGGTTATCGAACCGGACCGGAAGTAAAAAGAAACCATGAATTGAAGCGCGAGAGTCATTAGCGGTGGCGATGTGAGCAGCATCATCACAACCGTGAAGCGTGGCTCCCGTCTTCAAAAAAAAATCATACGAGTCGGAACCCAAAATAGAAATACTGGATCCCGAATCCAATAAACCACGAAAGTTACGGTCAAGTATTTCAACCGGAACAAAAGGACGATCATCCCTATAATTATAACCACTACGAACCGTCGATACACTTTTATAAGAAGAAAAGAAAAAAGATAATTGCTCTAAATAATTGCGCCAATCGGCCTTATTAAATTTATCAGAATTATCCCGACAGTTCGAGGAAACTAGTTTTTTGTATTCTTAGAAGAAACGTTAGGCATTGGAGGTGAACTGGTAGAAGGATTGCATTTCGGGCACTTACGGGTGATAACTCCGTTTTCACCACAACGGTAACATACGATAGCTGTAGAAGAACAATCTCGTAAAGAGTGGGTATTTACGCGGCAACGAACACAAAATTTATTTTCTGCGGCTGTCAAAGAGTAAACACGTGACTTTGGTCCTTGACCTTTATATGCTAAATCTGGTGCTAATGCACCACTTGAGCGTTTAGGAGGTTCAGTAAAACCCTGAGCACGATATTTACCGCATTCCAACATTCGGCACAACTCCTTCAGCTGCTTAAGAGTGGTAATTTCGTGTGTGCATAACGGTACAGAATACTCGGGACGGATGTTCTGCGAAACGATGTCAAACTTTTCCTTTTCCGAAACTGGGTAAGAAAGACGACTAAAATAATTATTCATGACCGACACATAAGTCACGATGTCCTCGCTCGGACCCTGGGTGCGGCAACGAATTTCCTGCATCAATCGACGGTCAAAATCATACGGCAGATATTCGTCAATCAGACACTTTTTGAGTTCTGTCCAACTATTTAAATCAGATTTAACACTTCGATACCAGCATAGAACGTCCCCTGCAAATAATTCGGGCGCTGAAGTAAACAGTTTCTCTTCAGATATACCGCGTGAAACTGACAACTCCTCTAAACGTAGCAAGAATTCGCGCACGCAAGACGAACCATCAAATTTAAGATTAAGAGTATGCACTGATTGATATTTACCCTGACTGACAGCAGGCGGTGCAACAGGAAGAGACGCATCAGAAAAAACGTCTGATTTAACACTAGTTTTGAACACTGAAAACATGTTATCTAATTTTGATAAGATTTTCCCCAACTCCTGTGACATTTCCGAGTGAGTAGTACTGTCGGCAGGATCTTCAAGCTCCAGGCGTGTGAGGCGGTGGAACAAGTGATGTGCCAGAGCTTGTATACGAGTCAAGTTTTTCAAACTTTCGGGTCGCGAGGATGTTTTTGTAAGTGCTGACAACTCTTTCAATTTCACTTGGATACTTTTTAATTCCTCTGCAACTTTCCCTTCAAAGGTAACGATCGAATCTGTTGGAATTTCCTTAGCAAGAGTTCTTAATTGTATACGCAACGATGCAACATCATCAGCAGGCACTGTATCCCTAATGCGAACCTCATGCGCGAGCTCATCCTTATGTAAAGCTTGGAAAGCTATGCAACGTTCCTCCATTTTATAAAAAGTGAAATAGCCACAGAAGCGGAAGAAATATCTTAGAAAATATAAGTTATGTAATGATAAAGTTAAGTAAAAGTTGAGCAACAGTAATGATAAGTAACTGCAAAATAGCAGTAAGGTTAAATAAGTGTCAAGTTAAGTAGCCTGATACACACATCAATACGCAATAAGCATAAGCAGTCAGCACCACATTAATACAGCTAGCTTAAGGCGCTAGGTATCAAAAGCAAAGAAAAATAAATTTAATCTTCAGAAAAAAAACTTATTTTTAATTATTATTTGAAAATTAAGCAAAGTTAATTAATTCTGAAAACGCAAAAACGATGGGTGTGAACCCTTATTACAGGATAATTTCCTAAACAGTCAAAAAGCAGAAGTTGAAAATGTTGAAAATTTCCCCGACTTAAAAAAAGTAAAAAATAATTTTAATTCAAAAAGTTCCAATGGGAAAATTAAGAAAGAAAGCTGTAATAGTGGCAAATGATGAGTGTGTACCAGATATTTAGTTAATAATAGCAGAATGTTTAAGAGAAATATTAAAATGTAAAGATTTCATTTTAATTACCGCACTATTTTGCAAGTCATCTCAAGTTAAGAGAAAAAACATTAGTTAAATATTTAAATTATAACACAGTATGCATACATAAGACACAGGTAGTATAATTTGTAATGTAAAACACAGATCTGCAAGAAACTTAAGGTAAGACTCAATAAACACAGTTCCGCAGTAAACTTATGAAATACTTATAGTAAACACAATTTTTGACATATTTAAAACAACATGACAATCATCTCAGGTTACTCGCCCCACGTTGGGCGCCACTATAACGTATCGGATTTTAACCCTAAGGCCGGTACGTTAATAAGAAAAATGGATAAATGAAACAACCTTTACTGGCATAGAATTCCTATATTATTATTTAACTACATAAACAGTTATTCATTTTAAGTTAATTTTATACAAACAGATATTTTAAATAAATGCCACAGCTTCTCAGCCAGAGAATGTGGGTAACCTGAGATGAATTGCATTACCAATTACATAAGTTTAAATAAAGTATAAGGGCGCCAAAAGCAGAGACGGCTGCTTTACCGAAGAAAAAAACAGGTAAAAGTTTTAATTAAAGGATATGTGTAGCACCAACATGATCCGTTGACAGTAGATCAAGTCCCAACTGAACCATTTGATGGGATGTGAGCCCCAGCCGAACACATAGATGGGATCTTGAACCCCAACCAAACACATAGATGGTATCTTGAACCCCAACCAAACATATAGATGGTATCTTGAACCCCAACCAAACATATAGATGGTATCTTGAACCCCAACCAAACACCTCCTGTAATTGATTTGTCAATTACAGTAACATAATAATAAAGTAGTATGAAAGAGGGAAAACCTAACCTCCAAAACATAAATTTGATGTAAAATGACTAAGAAAAGTTAATTATGTATTGTTTTGTATTATAACACAAATATAATCAAATTGATGATAAGTTTTATCTTTTATTTAATTTGGAATGATTGAATAGGAAATAAGTAATACATACCTTTGTGAAAATAAAGGAGGCTTAAATGAAGAAGATGGAATGAATTCCTAACAACTCCACACCACGCGTCATGGATCGATTGTGGATCCCTCCTCCAGCACAATTCTGTAGAAAACCACGAAATAAATACCGAGGCACTATTAAAACCAAAGAACAAAGCTTCCAAGAGATCAAACTTACCAAAAAAATAGTATGAGATCACATAAAAAGAAAAATATGATGCGCTCAGGCACGTCGTCAGAACGGAAAAGACAGGCTCCTTAGCCATTTTTTATAACTTGAAGAATTTCAGAGAGGGTTACAGTAGAAAATGTAATCCGTACATCTGTCGAAAACTACGAGACACTGAGGTCAAAAACCTTATTAACTTGAATGTTTTATTAAAGAAAACGATGTCTGAAAGACCAAAAAGCACCGAAACAGTGTTTTATTGATAAGAACAATGTTTATAAACTTTAATTCATATTGTTTGTTTACAAACAATAAAAACGTCAACTAAATTGCGTAGTTATTAATATTTCTGTCAAAACCGATTATTCGTTTTATTCGCTGGAAACCCTAACTTTTCTATAGGTCACAGACAATAAATCAACTTGTAACATTAAAAGTTTCGTTCGAAAACGAATCGGTTTCGTTCAGAAACATATCGATTAATCGATAGAAAATCAATATTTTATTCCTGTATTTCAATAAAATAGGAGGAATAATTAAAGATATGTTCATTTAACGAAACATTGATTAATTGGCTATAAATCCCAATAAATATTAAGAGGCTACAGACAATTAATCAAGTAAAAGCATTAAACTTGATTTAAAAAAGAACGATTCATCGACTGAAAAATCGAATGATAATCGAAAGTTATTATAAAAATTAAATAATTGAAAACCCATTTTTACTACGTTACAATACCTACAACTACCGGAACACACCGTCTCAACGACAATTTTCAATTTGAACGTGGTTCAATTGGAGCTAGCTGGGAGGTTTCCTCTGAATGATTACCATAATGCATAGACCAGGCTGTTCGTTGTATTCCAACCCAAGGCCACCGACATCTCTACCTCTTACTTATCTGTGATTGAGCTATCGTCGCTCATTCGACAACTTACAAGATATCCGCATCAAGCATATTAAAATTATAGAATACTTTATATTTTTCTCATAAATTTTATTAATCCCCACAAATGCCACCATCACAAATGAAGCCTTGATAAAATTGTGACTGTCATGATTCCATACACTTTAAAAAGAAAAACTTACGTATAGACTTTGTTTATTTAGTTACAAGATAGTAATTAAATACAAAGTGACATGTCATAAATCTTTAACCTTATACAAATACAACCCATAAATATATGCCTAATATATTGAAACGTGGTGATTTTATTTTTGAACTGGAATTAACATTACACACTACTAAACACTTCATAAATGTTGGCACCAAGCAGTTTCAACTTGTCATTAAGAGTGAGTTGTTGTGTCAACAAATCTGGAATGTTTGTATTGCCCCTGCATGTGTTTTTAGAGATCAGTTCATTTACGACTGGCAACAACTTGACAAAGTGCAATTCCACTTTATTCACATCTACAAAAGGTTCAGCAGCTGATGCTCCTAACTTCAATGCTCCGTTAGTTATGATGTGATCATCTCCTATCTCCAAGTGATTTTTAGATGTTGTTGGAGCCTTTGCAACAAACAAGTTGGCTACCTCATCAATAACATTTGAGAAACTTCTGCTAACAGATGACATGGCTATTGATGTCACTTCATCACTTTCCAAAATATCCATAGTCTCCTTAACAATTGTGTCAAGTTTTGCATCATTTATTTCAGTATGATCAACCATGTAGTGCACCATTTTTTTCACAGGATCACCTTCTGTTGTATCTGTGCACAGAATTGTTTGTATAGACCAAAACATCTGCTCTACTTCCTGAAGGGTTATTTTTTTTTTAAGTGAAACATTTTCAACTACCCTTTTAACAGCCTTTTCAATTTGTTTGATCAGGTCCTCCACCCCTTTACCCACAAAGTGGTGACACAAAGATAAATATTTAGATTGCAATTCACTGTCTACTAGAGGGTCTTCTTCATGCACAGAATCCCTATAAAGGTAGCCACCAATAATATTCAGCTGTGCACGCAATGTCACTTGTAGTATGCACAATGCATACACTAGAACACAGATTCTAGTGAATATCATAATTTTCAATTGTTCCCATAATTCCAGTTTGTTTTCAGGGTTCTCTTTTAGTTTTTCAACTATGTCCTCAGTGTTTAACATACTTAAAATGCTTTCAGATACAATTTTTGATAATGAAAGAATTGTTTGATTACATGTCCGTTCTGTACTTTCAAAGTGCTGTTTTTTACGAGTCATTTCAAAGAACTTTTTCGCCTCCTTCTCCTGCCATTCCCGTAGTTTCCTCTGGGCATAGCTGGACAACAAGTAAAGTCCACCAAACAAAGCACCTGTCACAATAAACTTCCTTCTGTGACGGTGCAAAAAGTTCCTGAAGCTTGAAAACATCTTGGGTTCTAGAAAATATATGCTTAAATTACTGGAATTCGAGAGGTGCTTCTGAGCGATACTTGGTTGTGTTCATAAGACGCTTGGTTATAAAGGTAGTGGCGTCAATAAACCTTTCAACACAGTTCATGATGCAAACCTCAGTTTTAGAGTCTAGCCTGTTGGACGGACAGCCCATGCAAGTGTCCCAGCATGTGTCTGTCAGGCCATGGACAAGTACCTGAAAAAAAAAGAAGCCATTGTATAATTAAACTGCACAGATTTTGGATTATTTAGAAGTGACATGAGTATCTACTTCAAGGGTTCATGCACACACCCCAGTCACGTCAAAGTCAAGTTCTACGTCAAAAATATAGTTATTTGTAGGACATGAGCTCGTCACATCAGTTATGTCACTACCGGCGTAAGTCAGTCCAAGCTAAACAGTGTATTGGTACGAACAAACATGTTGCTGTAACTGACTATTTATTGGTAAATTATGTATTAACCGAAATAATAATTTACCAATTTACCTTTGAATTATGACCAATATTTCATTGAATGTGGATGGTATCTCAACCATAAACAATACAACAGCTGCCTAATGAATAGTTATCACATACATGAAAGGCTTTGTCACGAGGTACTCACATCCTATTATAAGAATTGATGTCATTGATATTTTTTTAACTGATAGCCGAGGTATTAAAAGTAAAAAAGTGTATGATGTGTGATTGGTAGCGAATATTGCAGGATTCTATACTGCTTGCTGTGTGCACAATAGTGAATGCGGAATGCAGAACTCTGTCTGATCGGGGCCTTACATATTACTTGTAGTTACTTACATATTACAAACAAATTATTTCTTACAATGCTTGGTTAGGTCAAAGGTCGGCTACCTGAATAAATAACTGGCTACAACTGACAAAGTGGATCTGTGATACAAAAATGTAGGTTGCGATTTTTTTTTTTTTTTTTTTTTTTATACCACTAAGGTGGCAAACAAGCATACGGCCCGCCTGATGGTAAGCGGTTACCGTAGCCTATGGACGCTTGCAACACCAGGGGTATCACTCGCGCGTTGCCGACCCTGAAGAAACCTCTTCACACCCTTCTTGAAGAACCCCATGCTGTACTCCTTTGGGAAAACCACGGCGGGGAGCTCATTCCACAATCTGAGCGTCCGCGGAAGAAAACTCCTTTGAGCCCGCACAGTTCGAAACAATTCTCAATACTCAATACTCAATCATTTATTGCAAAATGTACATTTGATACTTAAATGTTATAGGTACATAAATACCCTATAATAGGGTGTTGCAATTTATATAATTATTATCATTATCATAGAAAAGAAAGAAGGAAGGAGGACGGACCGATATTTTGAGAATAAATTGTTTTAAAATTAAATACTATTAACTAATTGGGCGATAGAATTATTATTATTATATTACTTATTTAAATTCTGTAAATGGGTCATTTATGAAGTCATTTAGACAATAATAGCATTTTTTAATTAATAGATTTTTTACTCGGTTTATAAATACATTATCGTTTTGCTCCTCTTTAAGTTTTTCCGGTATTTTATTAAAGATTTTTTTATTAAAGATTTTTATTAAAGATTTTTTTTAAAGATTTTTCTGATTCTGGTTTCAATGTGTGAGGATGGATTCCCCGTCGATGGCGAGAGTTGCGATGGTAGAAGGTGGCCGTGGGCATCAAGTCGAACAATTCCTTGGAACACTCCCCGTTGTACAAGCGGTAGAACACACATAAAGAGGCAAAGTCTCTCCTCAGACTGAGGGGCTCTAAACCGTTTGTGAGCTCGGGATCGTCGACAATTCTAGCGGCACGTCGCTGAACCGAGTCTAAAGGCCCAAGCTGGTATCCAGGTGCCCCCGCCCACAGATGACAACAGTACTCCATATGAGGCCGGACTTGCGACTTATAAAGTTGCAGCCTTTGCCCCGATGTGAAGTACTGCCTCGCTCTGTTGAGCACTCCAAGTAGTGTAGGAAAGTGCGAAAAGACGCGTCAATACTGGACACAATTCAGGAGCACACCGCTTCAGCACCACTGCCGGTATGCCGTCTGGCCCACTCGACTTATGGATGTCCAGAGAAAGCAATTCCCGCCGGACCTCCCGTTGGGTAATGCTTATCTCTGGCATGGAGCTGGCACACTGCGGGATGGTAGGCGGTGTAGCGCCCCCATCATCCAAAGTCGAGTTCGAGGCAAAGAGAGAGCCTAAAACATCAGCTTTCTCCTTAGCACTATGGGCCAAGTTTCCGTCCGGCTTACGGAGTGGTGGCAAGGACGACTGGCAAAAGTTCCCTTCAGCAGCTTTGGCAAGAGACCAAAAAGCGCGACTCCCGGAGGGAAGGCTAGTTAGCCTCTCACCAATTCTGCCGACGAAATCGAACTTAGCCCTGGCAATCATTCGCTTACTGGATCTCGAGACAGCGTTAAATTTGCGTTTCGCATCAGAGATGTTAGGGTCCTGATTAGTACGGGCCGTGGTCCAAGCCTCATACAAAGTCTGCTTATTTTGCCTAGCTTCTTTGCAGGGCCGATTAAACCACGGTCGTTTCTTCACCCCTGCAGCCACTAACGGGTTTGGGATATAACATTCCATACCCGCCAGTATCGCCTCAGCGACGGCAACTGCACAGGTGTCAGGATCATCTGATGCGAAGCAAAGCTGCCTCCACGGGTACGATGCGTAGAATTCACGCAATCCATCCCAGTCTGCTGACTTATAGTGCCACACGCGACGTCGCCCGGGTGACCGGAGCGAAACGGGCCGCGCACAAGGCACCTGCGTCCGGACGAGACAGTGGTCCGATGAGCCGAGTGGCGCATCCACTGTCACTGCATAGCTGTCCGGTCGCGTAGTCAGCAGAAGGTCCAGTAAGGAGCTAGTATGGCTCTCAATATCTGGGATTCTCGTAGGAGAAAGGACCAGTTGTGAGAAGCCATAGGCCAGGGCAAAGTCGTGAGCAGTCTTCCCCGCGAAGTCGGTGATCCGAGAACCAAGCCACTCAACGTGGTGAGCGTTAAAGTCTCCTAGAACCACCAACTCCGCAGAAGGATACTGCTCAAGTACAATGCCAGTCGCCAATTGCAGGTGCTCAAATAACCGAATCGTGTCCACGTCACCGCTGTGGGACCTGTAAAGGCACGCGTAAATTCGGGTGTGACCGCCGTGGTCTACGCGCGCCCACAAAACTGACAGGTCCCGGTCTTCAAGGCCATGAAGACGTCGACAACAAATATCCTCCCTGACGTACATACATACCCCGGCACGGCGCATAAAGTTGTGCTCCAACTTGTACCCGGGGTAGTGTAGATATGATGTATCATCAGGGGAGGATATTTGCGTCTCAGTAAGGAATAACAGGGTCGGCTGTGCAGTCTCAAGGTGTTGGTGGATTGCACTGAGGTTAGAGTGAATTCCCCTTATGTTGCAGAAGTCCACAGAAAATGTGGACGGGGTAGCCGCTGACAAACTTCTTTTCCTTTTATTTTTCTTGGCCATTTTAAGAGATGAAGAGAGGTTTGAGAGAAGTCGCTGTGCGGGCAGAGGAAGGGACAAGGCGCAGTGTCATTTCACCGGAGTGCTGTACAGGTGATGTGGTTTGCTGGTGCGGCAGCCGGAAGGGCCCCCGGTCCCCCCCTGACACAGTCGGCCGAGTCCACTCCGGTATCCTCCTCCGGCACGACCAACTGCACCAGGGATTTTGCGCAGGCGGCGGGCCAGCCTCCCAGGGCGGAGATTAGGTGCTCCCTGGGTTCGGGACCCCTACAACCTGCGGGCGGCCAGCGGGCAGCCGTTTCACCGGGTCTCCCTGACCGCCGCAACAACATGCCACGCCTGCACAGTCCTACGGCCGTTCTACACCGCTGGTCCCCACACACTGCCAGCACAGCGCCTCCTCATGGAGCTCTGGCGACCTTACTCACCGCAGGAACACAACAACACATTAAAATGATGTTATTTGGCTGCGATCTTCTGTAAGGTGGAGGTACTTCCCCAGTTGGGCTGCTCCAATTTTGAACGGGAAATTAAACCCGTTTGCCCTACCTCTCTTAAAATGCGATGATTGTTGAATCCCATAACGTAAGTAAATTTAATTTACCTGAAAACGTTGCTTCTGCGTTTCAGCGAGTATGAAGTCTTGCAACTGTGGATCAACACTTTCTTTTTCGGTCATAATCAGTATAAATGTCGATTAATTATTGCCTTTCTACAACAAAGAATATACATACAGTTTAGGTGACAGATTTGCATGGAATTTGATATCTGGATTTGTAACATGAAATTATTGAATCAGAGAAACAAATGCGGTTATATGATTGCAATTTGCAAAGACATTTTAAAAATTATATTGTGGTGAGTGAGATTTATGAATTGTACAATTTGACATTTGCTCAATACTCAGCGTTGCCAGAGTGACTTCACGATAGGATACGCACAGAACCTAAAAATAGTACGTAACTTAAGTTTTGAGTACGCAGTCAATAAAATATTATTCAAGTTATTGCTCAGATAAAGTATGTTTATTAATTGCATTATTTGCATTTTGTAATTAACATTTGCGCACCGAAACCGAAGGTACCACGAAAGAGCAAAACCAAACCTGTGAAACCACAAAAAGTAACAAAGAATTATGAACGAACATGGAGTAAAAATAAATTATAATTAAGAAAAACATGCTTTAAAAAGTGTTAAATTTAAAAAAAATTGAACCTAATTATATTCTCTGTCTATCCCGTAAGGGTCTAAATTTAAGCAATTTTTATAATTAAGTCTAATATTTGAATGAAAAAGCGTGGGACGCTTTTCATTTTGTAATTTACGATATTTCTTCATAATAATGATAAGAATAATTTCAATTTATTAGGATTAACAATTGATACGCACGTAAATTGGAAAAGCCACATTTTAAACGTAAAATCTAAATTATCAAAATTCATCTATGCACTGAACGTCCTTAAGACAAATACAAACAAGAAATGCGCACTATCTGCGTACTACGCGTATGCATACTCTTGGTTACGATATGGCATCATTTTGTGGGGCCATAGTACCGACGCCCATGACCTATTCGTAATGCAAAAAAAATGCATACGAATTATTGAAAATATCCGACAAACTGAAAGCTGTAGACAGCACTTTCTAAGAGAAAATATGCTCACTCTTCCATCCATCTATATCCTAGAAATTGCCCTGTTTGTTAGGAAAAATGCATCGATGTTCGAACTCACAAAAAGTGCGCGTCGTAAAAACCAATTAGTAATACCTGAATCTAAGCTCACAATGTACCAAAATAGCCCATACTACAAATCAATAATAATATTTAATAAAATACCGAAATATATTAAAATCGAAGAGAAATATTTAACATTTAAAAATAAATTGAAAGCCCACCTTACAAAAAAATGCTATTATTCAATAGACGAGTTTATGATAGAAAAAATGGTGTAAAAGTAATCAATAAAATTTTAATAATTGAACGGTCTTGCGGTCTCCTACTAAGTGTCCTTAATAATATAATTCTGTATTGTAAATCATATTACTGTTAATAATAATCTAATAATAATTCATAATGTATATGTAATATATATTAATTAAATACCTATAATGTCTAAAACAACTAACCGGTACTAATATAATTATAAATAATCAATAAAATACTAATAAATACTAATTTATATAGCTAATCACCATTAAATGTTGCAATGCCCTTGCAGGGCTCATGTTGTGGACTAATCTGATTGTAACACCTTAAATACTACATGAAGCAAATTAATAAATTGAAATTGAAATTGAAATTGAAATTCTATTGGGTTTCAAGGAAGAGCGCCCCACGATTTTTATTCAAGTATTAAACTTAATTACAAAAACTGCTTACATTTAGGCAGCATCAAGCCCAAACACGGCTAAGAAACGTTGCTCCGCTATGGAGTTTCAGTACCTACCCTCTGACTCCATCATCATACCCTGAAAACCATAAATGATCAAAGTGCATCTTACGACAATCCCAACAAGCCAAAACATGGCTAAGAAACATTGCTTCATTATGGAATTCCAGTGCCAACCCTCCTACTCCATCATCAGACCCTGAAAAGCATATGTAGTCAAACTGCATTTCAAGACGATTCCAACAAGTCCAAACACGGCTAACATACGTTATTCCGTTATGGAGTTCCAGTGCCTACTTTCCGAATCCATCATCAGATCAGCTCGATGGTCCCAAATTCGGTAGGTACTTGATAAGTGTGCAAAATTTCAGTTTAATCTGACGTTTGGCGAAGGAAGTCAATTAAAATTAAGTTTGAAGATTCCATTACATACATACAAGTAAAGCTAATAAAAGCGTATTTTGAAAACATGGAACAACTAGCCCAAAGAAGCGCAATGACGTTCATTTTGCTTGCAATCTATTCCGCCAATTTCACACCACCGCCAATGCGCTCTGATTGGCTAATTCAAGGACATATGCACGCCGATTGGTCAAATCATGAACACAAGATGCAGTGATTGGTCTTTACTCTTCAAAATCAGTGACAAATCATTGACTAGTTTCGGAATCGGATTGCTCGGTATTACTACTCTAAAGGAATTGTTCCTCGATGTTTAAAAAGAAACACACCGGGGTAGCTAGTACTCATTTTATGCTGAAACTTGGTTGACAGAAATTAAAAGTAATGAACTTTATTATTTTGATATTTTTTTTTTATGCCTTGTCAGTAAAATAGTACGCAAATTGGCGGGAGGGAGAGTACCCGAGAACGCTACCTAACGAAATAGTACGCAATGCGTACTAATGCGTACCCTAATGGCAACGCTGTCAATACTGTCAATTTTGTCATTTTTGACATACCTAGCTAGGCTGCATTCCGAATTGACGCTGTAAACGCTGTAATCGATTTGAGCGTGCTTATTAAACCCGTTCCATATTACTGTGAGCGCGCTCACGACAATATGGAACGGGTTTAATAAGCACGCTCAAATCGATTACAGGCGTTTACAGCGGGGGAGGCCTATGTTCAGCAGTGGCCATCCATGGGCTGATATGATGATGATGATGCTTGTCTGTCATGTCATGGACTTTTTGGCGGGAACTTGTAGAGTGACGTTGCGTTTTCATTTTAATTTTCATAAATTCGTGTATTTTGAGTTTTATTGCATATTATTGGTGGTATTTTGTCCAATGAAGATCAATCCTTGTGCACCACTGAAGTGAAAAGAAATGAATTATGTGTATCGTGCGTGACTTTTCAAATATCTCAAGAAGTCCGTGAAAAGTTTTAGTACAATGACCACCATTTTAGTCAAGTAAAATGGTGGTCATTGTTAAGTTAAACATGATTTTTATGGACCGTCACTGACAGTGTGGACTATATGAAAGTGATTTATTTCATGACTATAATAATACAAATCGACATAACTGAAATAAGACAAGGCTTTGCCTGTCTTTTGGCGAATATGGAAAACAACATCAACAACTGTCATGTCATCCTGCCTGTCTCCTCTCCCCCCGCTCAACCGTTCATGTCTCTTAGCGGCGTTTTTAGTTTTTGATAAAATTTTCTAAATTGTTTTGTAAATAGAATAAATGGCTCAAACTAACCATTGGAAGTTTCTTAAAGATACTGATATAAGTGATTATTCCGTAATCATTCCCAGTGTCGCAGTTGGAAATGTTGGTCAACTGACTTGTGACTTGCTGATCTCCTCTTTGGATATGAAGAAAATTGCAACAGTTTACAGTCCTGCATTTATTCCAATATTAGGTCATGATCCATATGATTTACGTTCGAACGACCTGTCGAGTTGTTGCGAGCTTTACCAATGTGCATCCAAGAGTATACTCGTGTTGCAGATAAGGGCTCCACTTGTATTCAAATATGCTCGAATATTTTTGGAAGATGTGGTACAGAAATTGAAGGAGAGAAAGATAAAAGACGTAATTATATTAACTAGCAGCTTTGCACATGAGAAAAAACATATATTGACTTCACCATATCGATATTTGGCAAATGAATTCTGTCCTCATAATGATAAAATAGCAATCAGGAATTGGGTTGCACATGAATCACTTGACCATGGAGTGAAGATATTTGGAGGCGGGTATGCATCATTATTGTATGAAATTTGTAATGAAAATTCACTTCCATGCTTAGTTCTGTATAAATACTGTTCTGAAGGGGACAACATACCAGATGCATATGAAATGATTCAGTATTTGGCAAATGTATTGAATATATTTAATAAAACTACTGATATTTTACCGCAGCTTGTTGAACCGGTATCATGGAAGCTTTTATTCGGAAGACCACCACCTAAGGATATTTATTGATTAAAAATTATTTTCAAAACTAAACAATTTTTTATTCTATTTGCCTGTTACATATATACCTTACACTGTCATGCCTTAACTTGTCAACAGATCATGATGAAAGGCTCCCAGATAGCCTATGGTATGGAGAAGGAAATAGGTTACTTTTTATCCGCTAGCTAGATCTGAACAGCCAGAAATTTCGTTCAATCTTTCGCAGTTACAATATTAAGGTAGGATTTTTATTTTAAACTATTTGGTTTTGTTAATTCAAAAAATTGTACACTACAGTTCTACACCATCTCCAATTAGGGAAGATTAATCCTAATCCATTTAATTTCAATCCCACTAAGAAAACCCCATTTGCTGTGGCTTTACAATTCCAGAACACTTGCCTCAGCATCACGAAGACACAAGAGACTACATTTGTAGCGACATTCTGTTCTGTAGTCATTTAAACGACAAGGTCAAGCTGGCATCCAAAAAGCTTGGTGTAGTATGCTCAACAGAGAAGCAGTACTTCACACTGAGGCAAAGTAAGACTGCAATTTTATATGTCGCAAGTTCGGCTGAATAGATCTGAATTTACAAAACTTTTAACTATCCATGATATGAACAAATAAAGTTATAACAAGTATTTTGTAAATGTTGTTGTGTTGTGTGTCTAGAAAAACCTACACACTGCCTGTAAATTTCTATATCATGGATAGTTTTTGTGTACAGGCAATTTGAAAATTTGGATCTGTTCAGCTACTTATGTTGCTGACTGTACTTACTGCTGTCATCTGTGGGTTGCGTTGCGTGCAATTCGAATTGTCGACGATATCGAGCTCGTGGTTCTGTAACAAAACTTTGCTATTAAATTAATAGTAGGCGTAAAAAAATATTAATACATAACTAATTTTATTTATTACTAGCTGTTCCCCGCAGTTTCACCCACTTTCCCGGAATAGCTGCCTATTAGTGAAAGAATTTTTCAAATCCGACTGGTAGTTCCAGAGATTAGCCCGTTTAAAAAAACAAACTCTTACGCTTTATTATATTTGTATAGATTTGTCGTTTTACTATATAAGTACATAGATATACTATTATCAAACGAAGTTTAACGTTTCCATGTAGGTACTATGGTTTTTAAGATTGATCGGGAACAAAAACGTGGAAAGAAATTCCGTTGGTAGGTAGAAATTTCATAGAACAATTAAAACGATTAAATGCTCGTTCTCGTAGGTTGCCTAATAAAACTAGGGTTAGGTCTCGTAAAACTTCTTTTCTTCGTACCGTTCGTTTAGTATTGAGATTCAGATGTTTGTTTTATTTTTATACTTTCTAACTCAAACCGTATAAGTACATATGAGTTTAGTTTTTCATTTATTTATTTTATTTTATTTATTAGGCTTACCAACGATTGTTACATTAATTTGAACTATATCAAACTTTAACTAAAATTAATACTAAATGCACAATCACTTATAGGTAAACACAGCATGCAAAACATGTATTCTATTTAGACAATATTAATAACTTAAAACTAGACAGACTACTTAAATAAGAATATGGAATAAGGAAAAACAAAAAAAAAAAAAATTCAACCAACACTTAAAACCAAAAAAACGTAACAAAAGAGAAAACCAAAACCAAAAATTCAAAAATGAGATAACAGAATTATCATATTTGAAAATTTTAAACATGATCAACAAAAGAAACTCAGTTTTTTAATTTTTTTTTTAAAGTATCTAGGAATATGAATATTTTTTTGGTATAAGATTACTCGCAATTGTAGTATGGGTATTATTCCCAGGCCCAGCTGTTACATAGGTAGATAGGTACTCTAACATTGAGTCGTACCGTGATAGTAGCTAGCAAAAAGTAGGTACCTACTTTTTATATAGATTCAAGGCTTTTATTTCCATGACAACCTATCTCTATCAGAAGCTTCAACCATACTTGACTATTGATTAGGTACCTAGTAGGTAACATGTGTTCGCACACAAATTTCCCTTGGGGTTGTGAAGAACAAAGGTATCTAGGTTAAACAATGTTGTGTAGAGTAGAAAATAGAGCATGGATTTAGAATTAACTTACCAATTTTCTTATATTTTAAATATTGTCTATGGGATCAAAGTTGCAAAAACGAACCATTATTCCCATGGGAAATCTCTACCAAGATAAAATTCTCAGCAACCATGCTGTAATTAATTAGATCACGACAGGGATCACTATGGGGTGGGCTATATTATCTACATAGCTGATTTGAAATTCAAAACGCATCTCGATACCTCTGTTAGAAGCTTAAAACTGTATCTACTGTTGCTACACCTTATCCATAAAGATTACAACAATCATCATGGCATAGTTAAAAACCATAGAGTAAGAAGTACGTCCATGGTAAAACTAACAATTCACTTTGTGCACAAACAATCTAGTTTCTTTTATCTGGTAGGTAGCTTACGATAGTTAGATAGGGTTTATTCAATGTTTATCTTTAGAATGTGTTTTTTTGAAAAAGACATGTCACTGTCATGATGTTACTAATCCATTACCATGCGTTGATCTCTCTTCTCCGGGCGCTCCGAGTGATCCGGGCGCTCCGGGTGCTCCGGGCGCTCCGAGTTCTCCGAGTGCTCCGGGCGTTCCGAGTGCTCCGGGCGTTCCGAGTGCTCCGGGCGTTCCGGGTGCTTCGGGTGCTCCGAGTGCTCCGGGCGCTCCGATTGCTCCGGGCGCTCCGAGCGCTCCGTGCGCTCCGAGTGCTCTGAGTATTCCGGGTGCTCCGGGCGTTCCGAGTGCTCCTGGCGTTCCGGGTGCTCCAGGGGCTCGGAGTGCTCCGGGTGCTCCGAGTGATCCGGGTGCTCCGAGTGCTCCGGGCGCTCCGATTGCTCCGGGCGCTCCGAGTGCTCTGAGTATTCCGGGTGCTCCGGGTGCTCCGGGCGCTTCGGACGGTGCGAGTGCTCCGGGCGTTCCGAGTGCTCCGGGCGTTCCGAGTGCTCCGGGCGTTCCGGGTGCTCCGGGGGCTCCGAGTGCTCCGGGTGCTCCGAGTGATCCGGGTGCTCCGAGTGCTTCGGGCGCTCCGAGTGCTCTGAGTATTCCGGGTGCTCCGGGTGCTCCGGGCGGTCTGAGTGCTCCGGGCGTTCCGAGTGCTCCGGGCGTTCCGGGTACTCCGGGGGCTCCGAGTGCTCCGGGTGCTCCGAGTGATCCGGGTGCTCCGAGTGCTCCGGGCGCTCCGAGTGCTCCGGGCGCTCCGAGCGCTCCGGGTGCTCCGAGTGCTCTGAGTATTCCGGGTGCTCTGGGCGGTCCGAGTGCTCCGGGCGATCCGGGTGCTCCGGGCGCTTCGAGTGCTCCGGGCGCTCCGAGTGCTCCGGGTGCTCTGGGCGCTCCGGGCGCCCCGGGTGCTACGGGCGCTCTGGGTGCTCCGAGCACTGAGCCACATGTCAGTGTCAATATTTCTGTGGGGAGCTCTGAGGCATCAATCATGAAAACTGTTGTTTTTTCTGACCAAATTGGGGTCAATTTTGGACCAATTTTAAATAATCGTATGGATCAGCCAGTTATTAATTATTGTATGCCGGGAGCTTCCTATACAGATATAATGAATAAGATTGTAAGTACTAAGTTTGACAAACAAACCACTGTTGTGATACTTATAGGAAATGGTTTGAACGTGAAATTCAAAGAATTAATTAATAGTTTTGAAACATTCCTCAAACTAAAGGTGATGAATGTTTTTCTATGTGCTTTGCCATACTCCGTCAACTATACGGACAGACAAAATAGGTATATATTGTTTTTGAACAATTTTATATATAGTTTGACATGTCGTCATAGTGACGTTTTTTCTTATTTCGACACTAATAAATTTGTTAGTGGAATAAAATTTACTGGGGACTCATTGTTTATGCCCAAAAAATGTAAAACCTTGATTGCTACACTGATAGCTTACAATATTAACACGGTTATAGCTAATATAACTAAATGTAGCCTTAGTGACAAAACGGTATTGTCTAGTAGTACTAATAATACTGTGATTAGTTGTTTAAACTTGTAACTCCGACAACAGAGAAGCATACTCATGGCATAACTTTACTACATCAGAATATTAATCGCTTCTCTGGCAAAATACTTGACGTTGAATTATTATGTGATGAAATCAGAATCGATATATTATGTTTTACAGAAACGTGGCTAAAACCAGACAGAATGCTTTTTAATGTAAATAACTTTGCTGTTGCCAGTGCGTACAACAGAGTGATTGCTCAGGGTGGCGGTACCCTCATTTTGCTAAATAATAACATTAAATATAAGAATCGTACTGATATTACTTGTCATTCTGTGGAACGCGTATGCGAGGTGGCATGTGCAGAGATTGAAAGCTCCATCATTTTATGTGTGTATAGACCTCCTGCGTCAAATTTTACTTTGTTTTGTTCCATAATGGAACAAATACTTAGTAAATTATCAAAGTGTAATAAGTCAATAATTATTTGTGGTGACTTTAATATTGACATCCTAATACCCTCATTAGATAGAAATAATTTTATTACGTTATTTAAATCATTTAATATGTCTCATCTATTTAATGAGCCCACGAGAGTGACGGCTACTACTTCCTCTTGTATTGATAACATAATAACCAACAGTAACGTTTTAGAGAAGTCAATTGTAAGTGGCGTCCGTTCAAAGTCAAAGTCAAAGTCAAAGCCATTTATTCAATTTAGGCCCTAGTAGGGCACTTATGAAGGTCAAAGCTACTGAAGTTACCACCAGTTCGTAAGTCGGCCTTCAACTGAGAAGAACAGGCAAGAAACTCAGCAAGGTTACATTTTTTAAATATTTTTTTGAACAATCTGACTATTGGCTATTTTTTTCCAAAACATTATACATACATACGTTTTATTTTACAAAATAAAATACACAAACATAAAAACGCATAAACATAAAAAAAAAAAAACAAAACACCAACATACAAAATAAATAAAAAATAATAACCTGCACTGGTTCATAATTATGTAGGTAATCTACTGAATTTTGTACAATGTGCGCTTGTGCAGAGTGAAGCTATTTCCAGACATCTTTATCTTCAATATAATGGGCTACCTTGTAATAAGCTCGTGCTTTCAAGACTTTCTTTACGTGAGATTTGAACTTAAAATCAGTCATTTTGATTACCGAAGGTGGGATTTTGTTATAAAAACGTACACTATTTCCAAGAAATGACTTTTGAACTTTCGCTAATCTAAAATACGGAACAACTAATTTGTCTTTTTGTCTAGTATTGATATTGTGAACTTCACTATTCGTTTTAAACGTGTGGTTTTAAACGTTCGGATCATTTGGCCCAATTAGTAAAGTTTCCGTGTAAAAAACTTAGTTCATCCGTAACGAAAACATTTAGGTCAGTTAATAAAACGAGATTAAATAATTTCAGCGTCAATATGGATTATAAAATTAGTAACACTACATATACTTCTGATGATCCAAATGTAAACTATGAAAAAATATTTAGAGATATTTGCAACGAATTTAATGTATCTTGTCCTATCAAAACTAAGAAGGTAAATAATAATAAACTTCAATTCTGTAACTGGGCAACTAAAGGAATCAGGAAGAGTAGGGATAACATGTATGATCTTTATCATCAGAGATCTTACAATAGTAATGAAAACTTTCATATATATGTTAGAAACTATTCCAAGATATTTAAACAGGTTTGTATTCGAGCAAAGGCCATCTACATAGGCAATAGGGTAAATAGTTCTAATAATAAAATTAAAACAGTGTGGCAGATTATTAATACAGAGACTGGTAAAAATAAAATCAAAGATAATACTTTCTCTCTTAAAATTAATGATAAATTAATCTCAGGTAAATTAGAAGTAGCATCTGCTTTTGAAACTTTTTTCTCAAATATACCTATGGAGGCTACTAAAAATCTTGCTTCGTCTTCCACGTTAGCAGAATCGATTTTACAGAATAATTTTCAACAAAACATTCCAGACTTCACATTCACCCAGGTTAATGACTATGACATTATCACGGCTTTCAAGTCACTAAATATGAAAAATACAGAAGACTTATGGGGTTTGTCAGTTAAGGTTATACAGTCAATTATTTTCAATATTGCCCCTATTTTAGCCCTAATTTTCAACCAATGTCTCGAACAGGGCAACTTTCCTGACTTAATGAAATACAGCAAAATTGTTCCAATCTTTAAATCGGGATGTAAAAACAATCCCTCAGATTACAGACCTGTTTCAGTACTTCCTGCATTAAGTAAGATTTTTGAAAAGATTGTGCTAAACCAAATGTTAAGGCATTTTAATAACCACAAGATACTCCATGATGATCAGTTCGGTTTTACAAGAGGTAAGTCCACTACGGACGCGGGAGCAAAACTTATTAAGCATATTTTTCAGGCCTGGGAGTGCTCACACGATGCTATTGGTATCTTTTGTGATCTCTCCAAGGCATTTGATTGCGTAGACCACCAAACGCTAGTTCTTAAACTTAAGTTATATGGAATTCGCGGAGTGGCCCTCGATCTTGTGGTTTCCTATCTTTCAGGGCGCCAACAAAAAGTAGGAATCAATGGTAGTGTGTCATCGGGCTCCTTAGTCAAATTAGGCGTACCTCAAGGCTCGATTTTAGGCCCATTTCTGTTTCTAGTTTATATAAATGACCTACCTTACATGGTGAAAGAACTATCAGACGTCGTTTTGTTTGCAGATGATACATCTCTGATATTTAAAGTAGATAGAAAAGACAAAGACCTTTTAAAAGTTAACCACGCTCTGAAAACTGTGTCTCAATGGTTTGCTGCCAATAATCTTATGCTAAATTCTAAAAAAACTAAATGTATAAGATTTTCATTACCAAATGTACCAAAAATTGATACCAATGTTATTGTGGACGGTAGTAAACTTAATGTAGTAGATAAGACTGTTTTTCTTGGTCTGACCATAGACTGTAGATTGCAGTGGGGTGCTCACCTGGAAGCCTTAGGTGGTAAACTGAGCTCCGCTGCTTTTGCAGTCAGCAAAATAAGGCAACTGACGGACATTAATACAGCCAGATTAATTTATTTTGCATATTTTCATAGCCTTATGTCTTACAGTATTTTGCTGTGGGGCTCTGCCGCAGACTTGGAATCAATTTTTGTATTGCAAAAAGAGCAATTCGCGCCATCTACTGTTTGGGTTCTCGTGAATCTCTGCGAAAGGTATTTCCGGAAATTAATATATTAACTTTGCCCTCTCAGTACATTTTTGAAAATATTATGTATGTTCGTAAAAACATTAATTTTGTAGCGAACCACTACATAACGAAGTTCACACGCCGATAGATAGATGGCGTGCCGCCACATTATCCTGCATCGTGCATACATCGCGCATACATGCCCACTACATCCTGCATCGCGCTTGCAAAGATTTCTCGGCGATCTGCATATATACAACTGTCCGACAAGTACAGTTGGACCGCGGTCCCCAGGCACGATGTCCCAGCCTGGCGGAAGATCTTCCCTTTTCAATGGAGGTGTCATCCACCTTGCACCACCATATTGGTGACCCCGACGTGATGGAATGGGAATAATTTCCAACCCTTCCAATCACTGAACATGCAGTAGCATCCTTCTGAGCAGCTTCCAAGCTCATCACTCCCCACCGGCAAGCAGTCACACAGCAAGCCAGCTTCGCCTTAATCAGTTCCAACGCAGCCGATTCACCGTGCTTCCTGGTCCTGCAAGGCTCATCACAGCGACAGCACTCATCGCCCGCACAGTTCACCGCAGCACACGTCCGGATCTCTTCGGCTGGCTCACCCTCTCCGGCGTGGCAGTCTCTGCACCACGTGGACTCCCATGGCTCAACCCGTCGCAGCAAACCCGCTCAGTCTCGACTCACCGCAGACTTCCGAGCAGCACTGGCACTTGCAAGCTTAACGCAATGACGCAACTATAGATCGACCTCTGGTCTAGGAAGGGAGTGATGTAGCGAACCACTACATAACGAAGTTCACACGCCGATAGATAGATGGCGTGCCGCCACATTATCCTGCATCGTGCATACATCGCGCATACATGCCCACTACATCCTGCATCGCGCTTGCAAAGATTTCTCGGCGATCTGAATATATACAACTGTCCGACAAGTACAGTTGGACCGCGGTCCCCAGGCACGATGTCCCAGCCTGGCGGAAGATCTTCCCTTTTCAATGGAGGTGTCATCCACCTTGCACCACCATAATTTGTTTCCAGTCAATAGTGATTATCATGATAGAAACACTAGAAACAAAGACAAAATAACTGTACCTAGATTTAGATTAGCTAAAGTAAATAAGTCCTTTCTTGGTAATTGTATCCAATTTTACAATAAAATTCCTCATAGCGTGACCAGTATGTCCTTTTTTAAATTTAAGGAACATATTAAAAAGCGGTTGTTGAGTAGGGCCTATTATAAAGTGTCTCATTATATTGACGACAAGGATGTATGGAAGTAGCTTCTCTCTGCACCTGCTTCGCTTAGCAGCTAGTTCAAGGTCCATTTTAATTTTAATTCAAAGTATGCTATTATTATTATAAGTTATCTTCTTTTTTGTTTGTTTAATTTACTGATTATTACTTATAGTAATTAATTCAATTTAATGTTTTTCATTTATTTCTAAATTCACTGATATATTATGTCTGTCTGTCTACTTAATTGTTATATTTTCTATATACCTAAATGATATTTAGTATAAACTTGTCAATAGTCACAGTGATAACAAATTGCGTGTTTAGTAGTTTCCCTTCAGTTTATTTTTTATTTCTAAGGCAGACTTAAGTAAGTCATGCTCACTTTAAGGCCTTTGCTTGCGGCGGCGTCGTGTGACGGGTCGCTCACTTCCCTCCAATATGGCGAAGAGGGCGATGGCTGCCACACGCGTCATACTTGTGAACAGGTGCTGCTTGTGGGGGCTGGTCTGCTTAAGTTTGCCATTTATTTATTTACTTATTAAATATAGATTCAGTCTACTTTGTAGTTTTGCCGCCGCGCCGGGGCACGCAATTGTTGTCAGTGCGATTAGAATGTAAAATTATGTAATGAATCTAAGCTTGTTTTGAAAAGAGTAATTGCTGAGTTTATTGCAAATGCAACCCTCCGAACCGGTATTAGAGTATTAGAGTCAGACTTTTCATAAGTGCCTGCGAAGGTCTATTTGAATAAATGATTTTGAATTTTGAATTTTATATGGTTTATTCCTGTTTATTCTTATTCATACGCATTAGGTACTCACCCATACATAAATGAAGACGGAAGCAGACTTATTAATCCTGTTGTGGCCACACTCTAATAAAGTGGATCGTTCGCTTCGATTACAGGATTATGCTGGATTACTTATGTTACGCTATCCGTGTGGGACTATCTTCAATATGTAAGCCATTACGGAGGCATCCCTCGGGACATGGCCACTACACAACTGCAAAATCTACAATAAATATGGAACTATTTGCGGCAGATGAGACGTGGGCTACCGAAGCCGTTCGTATAATGATAGCAATTAAACTGAGATATGAAATATTGTTAGTAATATAAAACTAACCGAAGGCACTATTTTAAATAGAGCACCCTGAGTTAATGAGTTAGAAGGACGGCTGCATCTAGGCTAAAAAATACTTAATCTATCTATGTGAGATTTAGACTGTTTTTTTTTAAGTTAATCAAGTATTTTAAAGAGCGGATTGTAGAAACATTAGAATTTATAACGTATTAGCTGTCCCCCGCGGTTTCACCCGCGTTCCCGGGATAAAGGATAATGTAGCTTCATATAAGTGAAAAAAAAAACGAATCCGATTGGTAGAGATTGGCGCGCTTGAACAATCAAACAAAAAACATAAAGTATTATATTATGCTATGGTAGAACGTAAGAAACCACAGAAATCGGAAAAAATATGTACCTAAGTAGAAACGGTTCCTACATAGGAAGGCATTTTCATGAATGGTTTGAAACAGTAGTAATTTCTGATACAATACAATATAATTCATTTAGCGACTCTGTGGCGTATGTTAACGCCTTATACCTATTTCAGCACCATTTAGGTAGGTACCTAATTAAAGTCAGACAGGCCGGCCGCACCGCACTAAAATTTTACTTTATGGTCAGCTTCAGCGTTCATAATTATTACAATTTGTCGTTATTTTTATTCACTCCAATGTTTCTATAGGATATTTCATAATTTGCTATTATTATCTACTAGTATAAAGGTATCACTTTGTCTAGCTGTATGAATCGGTTTACGAATAGACAGCGTATAGATAATACTTATACTTATTATAGATTGCTCATAGTCTATTAGGTGCCTTCTAACGAGAAAGCCTAGATTCAGTGTCAATTGGTTCGTGACTCACGTTTTGATACACTTGCACACCCCCACCCACACTCACATACTCACACACATACAGTCTCCATTATTTCATGCACAATCTAATTGTAAAATTGTATATGTTTTCTATAAATACTCTGCTCATAGGACACATACTGGTCTCTTCCTTAGTTTAATTAAAAGATAAGGTATTAAATTGTTAATCCGTAATTTATAAGATGTATTTAGTAAGATAAAATATATTTATTTTTAAGAGCTGTGGATTATGTAATAAATAAATAAATAGATACTAAGTAAAATAAATCTTATAGATTTAAAAGAGAAGAGCTTTATTTACAATATTTTTTTATTATTAACTTGGTACCTATCTATCTGCTACTCGTGATTCTGGAGTAAAATGGCAGTAAAATTCATGTAATCGCGTTCTGAATCGCTTTTTTGGGATTTATATTTTATGTGAATACGCTATACTTAAGCAGCTATAAGCAAGAGCGTACATTATACTCGTAAATGTAGGTACTTATATGAGAATAAAGTGTAGTGAATAGAGAACCTTCGCAACGGGCCGCGCGGCCTCCCAGCGAGCGCTAAAGTGTTATAAATCGCCTGTTATCGCCCCCGAGCAATAACTACTTTATGGCGCTATAAAGACAACGTTACGTTATCTATCAGAAAATAGAGCGAGTCGACGGGATTTTATAAACGATCTCACACTATGTAAGTACCTGACAGAGATAATAACATGAAAAAAGAGTCCAGTAATCTTTCTAGTTAACTTAGTTTTAGTTAGTCTCATTTGTTTATTGCACATAAGTATCCTACATTAAATTCTTACTCGCGAGACTCTATCATTATATGGAATTCCCTTGTCGATCTAACTCATAGCAATAGGTATCCAAATTCGAAATTAATAAAATCTGTACTTAGTAAAGCTATATGCTTCACCAATTCAAATAAATAGGTACCGGTTGGGTACCGGAATAAATACTTGCACTTATGAAAAAAACCCTTCAATTTCCGGCGTGAACAAAATATTTACAATAATTCTAAAAGCTTCGTTGGTATAAAAAAGGGTCGCCGGTTTACGGAGTACAAGTAAACCGGGAAAAATCTTCATTTTTAAAACAAAGGGTCCGGTTGAAAATACTCGCTTATCTGCCAGGCTAGCGCGGGCAACGGAGCAATCTCGCGCCGAATCAATTAAAGGACCTTCCAGGATTCTACTCCAATTTAGATCCGCTCGCCATCCGTTCTCACCCATTGGTTGATCCGCTTCAAATTGTATCGAGTCAAAACGTGCTTACATTTATTAATGCAAACCATTTTAAAGGCGAGGGGTAGGTAAAAGAACAGGCTTTCAGTGAGAAGATGTAGGACGTAGGTTTACTTTGATTAGTAATTTCTTTTATAATAAGTCAGATGATGAATAATGATGAGAAAAGTAAGATCATTATGATCTTTTAATATGCCACATTTTTTGTCAAAAGGCGCCTATGAAGATAGTATGAGTATTGAGTAGGTAAGTTAGATAGTTAAGTATACCTAATTATATTTGTAGTTTTATTTTGGGTAGCTATATCTCCGAATAGGTTTGACTATTAATATTCCTCAGACTACCTCGATCATTTATCTTTGGTAAGGGATCGAACCCAACCTCCTGAACCGCCTCAACTTTCGAGAATCATACTAATTATTAAGATAAATAAATCTAGTAGGTAATGGTTTTAGTTCACGCGTTCTCTTTCAGCCGTATTAACAGACCTATTGCGATCTCACTTTACAATAATTAAGACGGCAGGATATCATTTCAGTCGATTGTTTGTCGCCTGAAACTTCGATAAAGTTTAGGGAACTTAAAACCACTTAGCTATGGCATCGGTTCTCAGGAAACAAATTTCGTTGTGTAGTTACCGACATTAAAATAATTATGAAACTCAACCCAGTCGAAAATAATTGGACTGTTTTACAAAAAACTTAAACCGACTTCAAAGTACACTAAGAAGTAATCAAATCCTGATCTGATGACAATGGGACCAAACGGGAAGTGTACCCTTTCATAAATGACGGAGTTATGAGGTAACAAACATAATGAAAAAATACAACCGAATTGAGAATTTTTTGAAGTCGGTTAAAAAAACCAGCCCTTTTTAGTAGGTAGTACTTTTATTGATACAAAATATAACACTAACAAATTACACTTAGCCGATTTATGAGTTGTTGGTGCCGAACGCACGATGAGATGAGCGACATTAGAGTGCTCAGAGCGATTCGACCGACGACCCGGCGACAGCGTGCGAATTTAGCACGTTCAATCGAGTGATAAATTTGGGCAATTTATCGTGAAATGACTCGATATCGCAACGCTAACTTTTACATCTCTCTCCCGTTCTTTGGCCAATATATTGACATTAAAGCTCATATTGAACCCTTGCGTTTGGGACTCAAGCACGTATTATGTACCAATATTATTGCCAGAATGTGCTACTAATGTTAGCAACAACGCAATGATAATATGATATGTGATATGACGAGTAGAGCGTTCCATGATGCTCAAGTGGAGGGTTGAGGAATTGACATTATGATATACCTACCTATCGAGAACAAAGCATCTGTGTACTTCAATGTCATTAGTACCGACAATCGGCTTCGCATGATTGTGATTATTTGTTGCGAATTTGGAATAATTTGATCTAAGTTTAGGTTACTATAACTACTAATCCCACCAAAAACATTTTTATGTAAAATATTGCCGCCAAGACATATGGCTCGCACTGTCAAAATGTTATCAGATCTCATGTAGAGCCAAGCTTATAACTCTACATGCACTTACTCTACAAGCCCTAACTTCACAAACTCTACACACCGTAGTCAAAATATATGGCTTGGCCGTTTCGCTACCGTCACATGGGAGTAATGTGAAAAATGTATTCACTGTTCATTACTTTTTTGTTTCTCAATAGTTCTTGTAGTAGTGAAACGGCCAAGCCACATATTTTGACTACGGTGTGTAGAGTTTGTGAAGTTAGGGTTTGTAGAGTAAGTGCATGTAGAGTTATAAGCTTGGCTCTACATGAGATCTGATAACATTTTGACAGTGCGAGCCATATGTCTTGGCGGCAATATTTTACATAAAAATGTTTTTGGTGGGATTTCACTTCTTTTTGTAAGTTGGTTATGTTTTTTTTTTATTGAAATTTCCAAGTTTTATAATTTTTTTGTTGTTTGTGTACTAATACAAGCTTACATACCAAATTTCAGCTTTCTAGGACTTCAGGAAGTACCCTTTGAGTTTTGATGATCATCAGTGAGTCAGTGACGAAATCGGGGTTTTTTAGATATCAATAAAATCTAAAGTATAAGAGCTATGTTATTGAAACTAAATATGTTTAATAAGTTCACTATTGACATCATATCCTGAGAATTTTGTTTATCTGGTATAATCCAAACCGAAGTTATAAGGGTTCAAAAAACCGACGAAGCGCTTCGAGAAAAGGTAGGTAGTGCCCTTTCGCTTCGCTTGGCTGTCTTGGCGGGGGGCACTTCCGTGCCCCCAGATTAGCACTTTGTTATCTTTGGGCAAATGTCCCCCCCCCCTTTATTAGATGCTATAAGTATCAAAATCAAAAAGTCATTTATTCAGTTTAAGCCCTAGTAAGGCACTTATGAACGTTACATTGGTACATACAGTTGAATTTACCACCGGTTCGGAATACTCTAGTAGGTAGGTACTTTTTTTTTTACGAAGACCCAGCGCCGCTCTGTCAGATCTAGCTTGATTTTTCATTTAAATTGGGGACAATAAGAAAATCGTGCGTGAGTATCTATTTGGGAAAATAGCAAACAAAATGAGCAAGAAGAGGAAGAAGAATAATGAGTTTGATAAAAAGTAAAACAAAATTCCCGTCGTTCGCTCTGACCTTATTCAACCGAACATCAAAATTATAATATTTTCGAGACATACATTATTCCAGCTAGATTCACATACCTATAATAATTTAAGGTATCGTGAAAATAACACTTTAATTAAAAGTTAAATAAACAATTGTATTAATCGCATGACCTCGTTTCTGGGAGCTTCGACCTCGTATCTTCAGACACAAAGCTGGCACAAGTTGGTCAGGCAGGCGACATAAAAACACTGACCGACCAACAGTGTGATCGTAAAACTGCCTGCAGAATAATAGCAGTCAATGTACCGTACAATACTACAAAACATTATGTGTTTGATGCTACAGCACTATTTACTATTATCTTTTGATTACAAATACTATGTAGGTATCTGGTTAAAGAATCAGGATTTATCGAAAATTGAAACTCTAAAAGTAGATTTTTAATTATTGGGGGGAAAGATTTCCAATTTTGAAACATTTACTGGAATAGTTATGAAATTAAATCCTGGCTTTCGTGAACACGCACCGTGCTGACGGACCTGAAGTCCAGTTACTCTCCAACTGATGGGTTATCTCTTGCCCTTTGTACAATAGGTTTTTTAACGAAATAAAGTACACTAGCTTCTATATTTAAATATTTATGGCAAGTAATATTTCAAGTACTTACATAAGAGGGAAGGTTTCGGCGTGAGTAGTATTTTTTCATAACATCAAATATGTGGCCTTGGCGGAAGACGACGATAATAAAAATGTTTATGATGAAATTATCCAAGACTTCCTGCATATGTACCCACCTAACACGTGTACATATTTGAACAAAGGGAGTATATTAAAATGGATACATTTTGTCATTACGAGACAATGAGGTTAAACGCTTTCTATGAAGCTGTATATGTACGTACTACATATGAGATGCGGATGTCTCAGGTACGTACGCAACACGGCTACAGTGGTATAATGAGAGTGGTTGCGTCATTTTGTGCAAAATTCCCGACCTCTAGACTAAAAAGCTTAAGTAGGTAGTTTTATAAATGCGTACCGTTTTTTTAATAAGTACCTATATAACATTTTCGTCTTTACGCTATTTACACAGTAACTTTCTGGCGTCATAATTTGTAACAACAAAATGTTTAAATGACCCACTTCTTTATAGTTTTACCCCTAGTATATGATAGATTTGTCAAAACTAGAGCAAGCACAAGATAGTGTTTATTTTGCAGCAGTGGGTCGGTAATTGCGTTAGTTTACAGAAATAGGGCGCCGCCCGCGCCGCCGAGCCGCCCTGCGCCACCGCGCCTTCTGATTAAACAGTTTTCGCCCTAATTGCTACTCTATTAAGTTTTAAACTCACAATTTCTACCCATTACATATACTATGCGCTAATTTAGATTTAGTGCCGTACACCTCCCGTGCGAATATTTAAATTTTGATGTACCTAAGTAAGGAATACCCATTCAAAACAAATCAATTATTTATCCATTATCGCAAGGTACGAGTACATACACTACTGCTTTGAGTTTTAGATTTTGAAGCTCTTGCCCTATATAAAAGAAATATTGTATTTTTTTTATACAGGGTGTTGTTTTGGTCAGCGACAAGCGACCCAGGAGCGGTAGTACAAAAAATACATTTTCCAAAAATGGACTTAATTCCATTAAATACTGTAAATGCGTTGAGAAATACCTTATTCAATTTAAAATAAAATAACCGCAAAGTATGGTCACTAGCCACGTGCACTGACTAGAGCTAGGCACAAGCCGCCATCGCCCCACCCCTTTACCCCCTCGCACTCCCGTTGAGTATTACGTCTATATTTTAGCTTATTACATGATTTTCAAAATAATATAATTTTAATTTTTATTATTATAAAAAAATAAAGTATTTTTTTTATATTTTTTTTAGCACCAGTATCAGTTGTATTATCGACCCTGAGTCGCTCGTCGCTGACCAAAACAACAACCTGTATAGGGCAAGAGCCCCGGTTGTGGCCACTTTAAGGATATTTTTATATAAAAATAATCGCATTTAATGCGTATCGTGTTGATTAATTATATTAACAAAGCAGTTTATTTATTTATCTTATAGGTTTTGTAGAAGTGTGTATCGAGAGATACATATTTTATTTCTTATTAATTTTTAAAGATGAAAGAAAGGTTAGGTCGCTAATGGTTTCTGTTAAGAAATTAACGGAAATTACACAGACATAATATAATAAGGGAAATTACTATTTTTGCTTTTACAGTGTTACAAAAAAGTTCCTATATACTTACGGCGCCACTACAATTGCTCGGCAAAAGCGATAATCATCAAAGATTTTATTGACTATAGACAATAAACAAGTCAGGCTTCAACGCCTTATTTATTGACTTTCAAAATTGCAAGTGGCCACAACCGGGGTACTAGCCAAAACCGGGGCTCCTGCCCTATTTCACTATAACTATGCCGAATTCGTAATCTTTTGCTAAGTAACATTATTACTGTGTACCAATACTAATCCATTTTTGGCGTAGGTTTGCCAATATTAACAAATGTCAGAAAGGCATTCGGCGCGGCGGCCGCACTGTAGATATGCTTCTGGAACAATCTATTAACTGAAACTCTTTTCATAACAATCGAAGCTTCTGTGTATAGAATAGCGATGTATTTCCAGCCGACGTAAAAACGAGGTCTTTTAAAACAATTTTTAAAAATTATTGTTAACGAAAATAAAATAATTTTAGATCAAACAACAACATTCTTGAAAAACCATGACCTCGATCGGAGTCCAGTCATTGGGTTTTACAAGTTTATTTATTTATATATCATCTTATGCTGCAGTAGGAGCTAGCCAGTTCTTTGTAATAAGGTAGTCAACCATCGTTCATCGGGTAACCAACCGCCGATGCAGGCTGAATATGAGTGACACTCCTAATTACGCTGGTAACCGCCACCCGCTCTCGAGACAAAGTTTTAATTGAACAAATGAAACAGTTTTAGCCTCCCGCTTTACAGATTTCCTGGCATTTTATATTTTGGGTGAATATTTTATGATATTGATCACCGAATATAACAGTTTTTAATACAATATGACTCCTTCCACTTTTACTATGCTATGATTGTTGCCATATTTTATGAACAAAATAGATATGAAGTTCTATTACCTAGTAAGTGTGTGTACTCTAACTAAACGTACAACTTTACCAATAAGAGCCAATACGTTGCGAAACCCAAGGACATGCTCCACCCGTTCAGTCTACGAGACGCTGGCAAGCTCAAGAATGCACTTATGTTTTCTGATCGGGCTACTTATCTCATGTTCCAGCATATATCTAAATCCTAAGACTATGTATATCAGTCTCTATTATATATTTACCAGGCAGCATTCTAAATCATACAACTCATGTACAAAATAACAGTCAGTATGTTCGTCTAAACGGGTATCTATCTATCTATGATGCTGATGAAAAATTCACAATAAATATTTATGAAGGGAGACAAGTAAAATGTTCGTACAATTCAATCATGACGACCTTCCGTCGTGTCCTCGAGATATGTAAATTGTTTATTCTTTCGGTGGAAAACACACGATTCCGTTTTCTGTGGAATATGTTATCTGTGCCATCTGCGAAGAGAGGAGGAGCGCGACCGCGGCGTGCTTCATTATTAAATTTGAATTTTGTAGAAAGCAACGATAAAAATGTTCGAGAATGATTTAAAATCACCGCGATCATCGCATCATTAATTTTGGGTATTCATTTTATTAGTTTTAATCTACCTCATTATCAATACTTTGATGCGTTGAACCTACTACAGGCCAGTTACTTGCTTGGTTGTGTTATGGTTTGTCCAGACACAGCGAATGCCGCGGCCATGCCGAGCTCGCGCAAAAATTTTCTGGGTAGATATGTCCAAACAGTCGCGCGGCAAAGTTGTGTCCTGCGAATGCCGTGGCATTCTGGACACACCCTTTGAGTTATAATTATATGGGTTGTGTGTGTATTATACTTTCTGCTATTATCATTTATTATGGTGATATTGTGGTCAAACTATAAACTTTATATTAGTGGTCAAACAACCATTTGTCTTTGAATAGTCAAATGGTTGAGTCCGTAAACTCATCCTCATATCATCACATATTCATTATTTCTACCATAAAACATTTATGCTACAATAACACTAAACATACTTTTAAAAATTTACGATCTTAAATTTCGCTATAAAATATTTAGTGTCCTACGACAAAATGTATGAAATGCAACAAAGTCACGTGGCGTTTTATGCTGAATGAAAGCAATTTGAACTCTTTCAAACCAATATCTTTCCGTATTTCGCATTATTTAATGCCTCCGATGTGTAAAGTTGTCGTGTCTTCATAGATCGAGGGTAAGACTCTTTTTGGAAACATTCCAAATAACAAGCTCCCGACACTTTGACAAAAATAACCTTATATCATAGTTTGTGCTGCAAACTAAGCAAATAGGACGAGTGGAGTCTTTAATTTTGTCTAACTACTATCTAACTTACTTTGCTAAAGTAGATCGGGGGAGTAGTTACTATTGTTCAAAAGTGTTCAAAACAAGAGGATATAGACCGTACTAGAAAGCTCTGGGAAATAAGTCCCCTACTCGTGTTTGTGAATTGTACATTCGAGTTTTTATGTACTTAATACTTTTGTTACGTTATATTTACTACTACTGTACTATACCAGATAACTAATACACCCTAAAAAGACTATATGGCAGAAATATTTTATAATTACGAATATATTCGATCGATTAAAATAACTTTTTTTTTATATAAAAATCGCAAGTAACTCCGCGTAAAACTCGTGGGGGTGATCCTCTAGTTTCGTAAAAACATTTAATAATCTAATACTATACCAATACTTACTGAATCTTACTCCTTGAAAATAAAATGCTTCATTTAAATAACAAAATGTAAATCGGTTTTTTTTTTCGATAATAGTCATAATTTTTCACCGAACAATATTCCGAGCATCAACAAACTCGTGCCTCGAGGGGCGAATATTTATGAAGTTGCCCGGAAAATGTCATTATATTGTGCAATGGGAGGCAAAAAACCAATAGTGGCATACCAACATGGTTCTGTCTGTGTCGACAACAAATCGACATTGTCCCCCCGACGATGAATTAGTCAGCGTACTGTGCTAATGATGGTGATTATCTTATTATACTCGAATATACGGATGAGTAACGTACGGTGGATTGGCCAGTAGTGGGCTGGGGAAATTGCCAATTAATGTATCCGCCGGCTCCCCCCCTCTGCCCCCCGTTACCCCACCCCACCGTGTACACCTTCTTAGGTTTAGTACACACAGCTGCGGTCATCGCAACTCGCCAGAGTACTAGTGTTTATGCTCCCCCGGCCAATAAGGCATCGACTGCAGGTGCTTCGAGCGTTACTCATGCATATAAAAATTTTGATCAACGACTAGTTTCCGCTCTACTTCCCCTGATATTCGCACTGGAAATGCATTTTTATCTAAAGCTATATGAGCGTGTCTGAAGCTCTTATATCCGGATAGCTCGCCAGGGAGACGAGATTTATTCCATTCTTCCTCTCCTCAGAATACATTATTCTTTCTTATTTGTATACATAATTATAATACTTTTCTCGCCATTTCATCCTCTTGAGATTAGGGTCGTGACTGCCTTACGCCATGTGAATACACAAGTTACACAAGTTGCCTTGTTTGTTGTCAAAAATACATACTTAGGTACCTCACTTAGGTCTCTCATAATCGTTTTATAACTAAATCAGTGTTGCAGTATCGTCCCACTCTTTCGATCATCATACGTTACGTATTAAATAAAGATTTCGAATTTTTTACTTGAAACGTTTCATAACTTTATTATGAATAAGGAGGGGGGGGGGTTACTTTCTTTCACGTAAACTATGGAATACTTGATCTTAGGCTATTTATTTTATTTATATAGTACACAACATAGTAAGAGACGAAGCTCCACGATATAACCATTATGTATGATGCTTTATGTAGACTCAAATAATAAATATTATGTAATTATGGGCTCGAAAATAATTATTATACTTAAATTCCCTTTCTCTCATAGGTATAATGTTGAGATAAGTGATATAATTAAATAGGCAACCATGAAACATGAAGGCATTAGAAAAATTAATCTACCTACACAACAGCCAACGGTGATCCACTCACTGACAACACGGTTCTATTAGCAATATATTGCATCGTTAATTGTTCAACTTTTGCAATACATTGCGGGGCTTGATAACATATTTTTTCAAAGAGCTTTTTTATATATTTTATTTCTTTATATTCATATTTTTAATGAGAAACTAATAGTTGAAATAATACATAAAATTTAAGTAACAATCCAATAAAGTTTCAACATTCAGCTTAGTACAACACATTGTATCCTTTTCTAAACTAAAAATGTATAATCTGTGTTAGTTTTATACAAAGAAAAGAAAGTCAATTGATTAAGCATTACTAATAATACTGCAAATTAAGTTTTTAAATATATCAATTTTTTTATAAAAAGTAACCGCCTATTGAAAGTAAAGGTTGTGTTTGTGTGTGATCATAGTTTGTTTTACAGAGGAGAATATGAAAGTTTCACTATTACGAGTTTTAAGGTTTTAGCAATGGAAACTGAACAAATTATTAATATCAATCCATGGAACTATACTCCGTCATCTCATCTCATTGCAGCCGCCAGGGGATGCGCGAATCTGCCCGCTACGGCAGTTTGCTACGAGCCGTAGTAGCGGTCGCTACGCCGTAGTCCCGATCGCTACGATCGTAGCGTAGTGAATGCTGCGCGGTTCACTAAATACTTACGGAATCGTGATCGCTTATATACATTTTAAAGTATGGAATAAATTAATTTATGTATTTTAATTTTTGGATGTAAAAAGGGAATTTAGTTTTTGATTAATAGTTTTGCTTTATGATAAAAGAAGCAGTTCTAAATTTTTTTTGCATATTTAACAAATTAATAACTAAGTATTTATGGTAAAATGTTAAAGTGATCAATTAAAACATCAGTTTATTTTGGGTTATTGTGGGACTACATTGATTACCTACGTATTTTTTATGTGCAGTATTTCATCAGAATTTTGAACTTTGACTATTGGGGAAATTAGTTTGTTTCTGGGAATCGACCTCCTTTTGAGCCATGACAATAATTTATTTTATTATTAAATCATAAGTTATGTGAATAACCTTTTGGCAAGTGGATTGTTTGGGCTTACATTGTTGAACTAGATCTTTTAAATTAAATCATTTAATTAATTCCACTCGCGTGAGGAAGCAAATTAAATTGACCTAAATAAAACATTCTGAACATTAGGGTTTTTTGTTTAAGATGAGAAAGTGAAGTTTGGAATAACCACTATCTGATATCTATATGAGTGAATAAGGTTCAAAATATAATAATCGAACATGTTTTCGTCGAAGTGGTTCATGAGTATAATAGCTCTTTTGGTAGTGGACGTGAGAACGCGCGCTTTGCAACAAGGTGAGTGCAACACTAGTAAATTGTGAAAGAAAATATCCCATCAAAAACATTGTTATGTAAAATGTTGCCAAGACATATGGCTCGCACTGTCAACTACAAGAACTATTGAATAACAAAAAAGTTATGAACAGTGAATACATTTTAAATTGTATTTTCACAAGTGTGTTGAAAAACGTCGTATGACACGCGTGTGCATTGATCATTACACCCTGTCGGCTTCCTTATCGCGTTCGCCTGCGGCTCACGTGCTTAATATCGCCTCGTCTGTAATTACCAACTTTGCACACATGTGTCATAATGTACACACGGCTACACATCAAGCTATTTTCCAGTATAAGCTGCATTCTCTAGGATTTAGTCAGTCTCGCATTGTATAGGATTTCCGTACAATGAGAGATCAGCCTATATTGGAAATGTATAGCTTGATATGTAGCCGTGCGTACTAACTCACAAAATTAATTTGTATCGGTAGTAGATATCCCCCTGTAGTGGATATGATATGAGGATAAAGGAACATTTTTGTCGAAACAAAAAAACATCCTAATGAAACGATGGTAACACTACCAAAGCTCTACAAATACTCTTTGTAGAGCGCAGCGGAGCACAGCAGCTACCATACCATACCACCGTAAAATGGATAAACCAGTTGCCAAACAGTATTCCAGCAGCTGCACTGCACTTCGGAGCTAGTCTGCTTCTAGGCTTTCCATGCTTCCTACGTTTCGCACTATACCATAAATCTGATTTCATTTTATTTTTCCAATTTCGAGATCTGTTCAAACGGTAATCTATATTAACGGTTCCTAATGGATTAACAGCAAACAACATTCTGGGAACATTATTGATAACGTTATTCCAGGAATAAAGCCAGCGAATGTTCGAAATAATATTTTTAGGGTTCCGTACAAAAAGGGTGCCAACGGGACCCTATTACTAAGCCACCGCTGTCCGTGCGTCCGTTTGTCTGTCAGCTGGCTGTATCTGATGAACCGTAATCGGTAGACAGCTGAAGATTTCACATAATGTATATTTCTATTGCCGCTATAACAACAAATTATAAAAATGAAATACAATTACGGAACTCTTCGTATGCGTTCTATTGTCAAATCATTTACTAATTCCGTACTAAACTGTCCTCATTTAGCCTAACAAAGGTAAAATAAAAATAGTTTAGATCTTTGACGGGCCAGTTGGCGCAGTTGGTTAAAATTCCACCTATCGCGCTGCGGGTCGTGGGTTCGATTCCCACACAGGACAAGCATTTGTGTGCATGTCCTGAGTGGGTGTAATTATGTATTTTATTATATATTAACTATTTATTTACAAACAAAAAGTAGTATATCAGTTATCGGGTTTCCATAGTACAAGCTCTGCTGAGTTTGTGATCAGATGACCGTGTGAGAGAACTTCAATATTCAAAGAACAAATTCTGAACATAAATGTTTGAATTATTAATACGGCAGGAGAGTTCTATTTGGAATAATTTTATATTGTATTTTCATTTCCATCACATTTTAATGTTAAACCACATTGCAAAATACTGGGGAATAAATGGCGGCGCGTTTGTAAATGTGGAGCAACCTACCCACATCAAAGGGCAATACTTTCTCAACATTTATTAAAAGTTTCGTTTATGATTCGGAAAAAGAAATTAGCACAAAAAGGCGTTTTACGACACTTTCAAACTTTCCCTTGCGTTTATTACCTAATTAGGATGTGGACCATACTTTTACTCGGAATAGTACGTGATCCATAGATTTATGGCTTTAATCAATTTTCTGGGTACCGCCTTATCGCACATTTCACGTTTAACTTCCATAGAGGAAGTAATTTCTTGCGGGAACCTTGCGATAACTCTAACCAATATAATTAATTTATTGTAGTTTATTTTGTAGAGTCTGGCAAACTAAAGTTGAGCCTGGCTGTAATTGATTTTGTGATTTACATGGCAACATTTTTCGTCACCCGGCATAAAAAGTGTCAACTACGTTACCAGAACCAGTTTTGATATTCATAATAGCTTTACAGCTAAATCAGTGTTATAGTGTCCACCTTCTCATTCTTTTTTTTTTTTTTTTTTTTTATTTATTGGATCAACAAACAGTTTACACAATATCTTTATACTTAAAATATATATATACTAACAATAGTTCTAATTGTGAAACCCACACCGTTGACCACAAATTACATTAAGAAATTCGTTGTTGAGAAGTGAAATGTATTAATCTATCAGTAACAATGAAAAGGATAACATTGAAGATGGAAAAATTTGGAAAATTAACAATATGTAGCAATGAAATGTAACGGCAGAATACTTTTCTTTTTTTCAACGATATTAAAGTATGTTTTATAAAGGTTATATATAAAGCTAAAAAAAAATATATAAAAATGTAACCTTTTAACTATTCGTTTGTCGTAATCACATAAAATTAACATTAATATGATAAAACTTAATTTATAAAAATAAAGATGTTAACCCTAGTACTTAGATAATGGGTAAAATAACTGAAGTAATTTAAAAAAATATAAAATAAAGAAAAACTCAATTACTAATAAGCCCGGCTACATATAAGACTACTTAAAAGGCTTCAAGCCGTAGCCGTAGTCTTATATGTAGTATTATATTAAAACATGTAGTAAAGAGAGGTTAAATCACCTTTATACAAAACCAAACTATTAAATAAATAGCATATAAGAATAGGTATAACAACATGGCAACAATTGTAAAAGATAAAACAGTAAAAATAAACAGTGTTGTGTGAAAATGTAAACAATATATAATAAGAAATTAAAAAAAGGCAAAAAAAATGAAAAAACAAGCTATAAAAACACAGGATACCTCATAATAAATGACATCAAAAATAAACTGTTTTATTTTATTTTATTATTTTACTATTTTACTCGTTCTACATACTATTTAATTTAAAGTATAACATTGTATAGGTAACAATATAAACAATAATTCATATAATGCGGTATAAGAGCATTATAAATATTAGGGAAACGAAATGTATAAGGAAACGATATAAAAGTTAATATGCTAAAATTATAAAAATTATAAAAAGAAAAACCACTATAATATACTTTATAAAATGTTAACAATTATGATAAATAAATAACATACCTATATATTTCTTTTTATGAGTAAAACAAATATTAATAATAAAGAAATAATAACTCATGCACTTAATTAGGTTACCGGAGAATATATTAAAAACCTATTTGCTACTCGTTTTTTTGTAATTGTAATTGTGTTAAAATATTTTTTTTAAACAAACCAATCTTCGTTGAAAAAATATCAATTTTATTGAAGGTAGTATTATAACAATCCATTAGCCTATGCATGGGCGATCTTTTACCTGCATTTGAACGGCACCTAGCTGTTGCAAACGTAGGGTTGGCACGGTTGCTACGACTTATTGTCCTAATTGGTACCTTATATGATATACTATTAGTTAATTCAGTATGGTACGAGAGCTACCAACGTTTTCGAGAAAGAACTTTAGCAAGGCTGATTTTTTTATATGTCCTTGCTCATAGAAGCCTGATTGAGATGCACCAACTCTGACAGCCGGAAGTGGTTGCGTTTCCTTCTGCGCATCCTGTTTGTTCTGGTGAAAATTTCGGAGTTTGAAACATTTTAACATTTTATAAATTTATTTCGTCACTTTCTCCGTCCTCTCAGCAAATATTTTTTTATTGGATGAGCGTTATGTGAATTACTACTACGTGCGAGATGCTATTTTAGTTGTGAAAAAAAAAAACATTTTCAAAAAGCAGAAATCTTAATATGATAAAGTTATGCTAGAACGTAAAATTATTTTGCCAGGTGGAAATCTGGTTGCATAAGAGTATACAGACCAATAGTGTTGATTCTCGCGAGGGACGCGCATCCTATAATAACAATTCTTTTCGTTGTTATCATTTAACCGCGATCCAAAGATTAAGATCGGCTTAAGAATATATTGTGGTACTCGAAAATCTGTTTAGATTACCTTCGACCAAGAAGTATGAGGATTCCATCACGGCCTAAAAATAGACAACAAACTGCATTGTCAGAGAAAGTCACGACAATTAACGAATGCCTACAAGCACGTCTATAAGAATTGGCTTATATAATATATCAGTTTATATTAAGATTTATTACTTCATTATTAAGCTCGTCAAAGCCCAAATCAGAGAGATTAAATAATAATAAATAAATAAAATATAAATATCCTGGGACATTCCTCATACACGGTCAATAATATAAAGAATATTCTGAATGAGCTATTTATTCGGTAACAATTGAAATAAAGACACATAAACAACTTGGTAATAAAAATCAAAATATTTTAGTTTCATTATAAAATAAAATAAAATGCATTTATTTTCAGACAACAGGGTCCATAGATTGTTAGTAAATACACAAAAAATAGCTAAGTTAGTACAAATTTTAAACATTAAAACAACAGAAAAAGAACGACAGGCAGTTTATGAAGCATAACGCATGACGTGCAGCTTCATAAACCTGCCTAAAGTAGGCCCATCTGCCCTCACAGCAATCACGTTCAGAATGATGTTGGTGCTCCCTCTCACCCTGTTTAAAATAGAGGCCACTTGTTTGCGCATAATAGCGAAAAAAACAACCGTATCTGCAAACATGCCTGAAGCACTACAGTAAGGAGGAAGCCTCAACAGCAGAGTGTTGTATGCTTTTTGGGTATAATTAGCCAATAGGCTGCTGGAATAAAATTTTTGGCAATATGCCTTAAAGAGTGGGATCTTGACATTGACTCAGCTACCAGCAAACCTACGAGCCAGCATATTTGCCCGCACTGCCAACGCTCTGCGCTCCCTTTCTATATCACAATCATCTTTGAGGTCTTCAGTCACAATAAAACTTTTTGCCATAGTGTATTGTTGTAGTGTATGTGTTGTGCCATTTAGGGTTACTGGAGGGATATATGACGGACATTTATTTCTACCCCTAAACATATTTTAAACCATGATCCTCAGCATAAGCTTCACATATGAATAATGGTTTCCTAATTCCACCAATCGTAGGAACCAGCAGCACCATGTCATCGGCATAGCTTATGTTATTTACACAATTACCAGATGGTAAATCACTGATCAGAGAGCTCATTTTGGCTGTCATATAGATATATGACTTCCAAAATGTGCACTCTGATCAGTTGATCTACATAAATATTGAATAACCTTGGCGATGCCAGACCTCCACATTCCAGTTTGTATGGATCAGACATTGCATTAGACCATTTAACATAATTTATCTGTTTGTTATACCAGACGGAGAGTGTAGTAACTAATTCCATAGGGACACCTCCCTTCCTAAGCTTATCTCACAGGATATTATATGATACTAGATCAAAAGCTTTAGAAAGGTCCATGAAACATGCATTCACGAGAGTTTTCCTATCTGTGTAGTATTTAACCGTATGTTCTAAGGTAAAATATAGCACTCTCAGTAGACAGCCCCTGACGAAAACCATATTGAGCATCATGTAGCTTCATGTATATCCTGACTGAGGTTATGAATCATTATTAAAATTATAATGATACTGTCTAGAAAAATGTTGACTACCCCTGAGGCGTCACTTGGTTGTCAATATGACAATGAAATTTCTTTGTTTAAATTGTTTAGACACCAGAAATGAACTAATGCTAACTTGGAATTTTGGAAATTTGCGGATTTTTTTTTCTGCCAAATTGTTTATCTTAAGGATATTTTTTAATTAAATTAAAAAATAAATAATTAAAGCAGTTCCAAGAAATGGCACAGCACTAAGTAAATTCACTTTTTGTGCTCGCCCGCTATATTACGCTAATTGGGTTAAAAGCCTTAAATCTTAAGGCCCCAATCCCACGGAGAGATATATCAGCCCTCGTGAATGCATGTTTCCTGGACCTTTCTAAAGCTTTTGATCTAGCATCATATAATATCCTGTGGGATAAGCTTAGGAAGGGAGGTGTCCCTGTGGAATTAGTAACTACACTATCCGTCTGGTATAACAAACAGATAAATTATGTTAAATGGTCTAATGCACTGTCTGATCCATACAAACTGGAATGTGGAGGTCTGACATCGCCAAGGTTAATTTTTCTAGACAGTATCATTATAATTTTAATAATGATTCATAACCTCAGTCAGGATATACATGAAGCTACATGATGCTCAATATGGTTTTCGTCAGGGGCTGTCTACTGAGAGTGCTATATTTTACCTTAGAACATACGGTTAAATACTACACAGATAGGAAACCTCTCGTGAATGCATGTTTCCTGGACCTTTCTAAAGCTTTTGATCTAGCATCATATAATATCCTGTGGGATAAGCTTAGGAAGGGAGGTGTCCCTGTGGAATTAGTAACTACACTATCCGTCTGGTATAACAAACAGATAAATTATGTTAAATGGTCTAATGCACTGTCTGATCCATACAAACTGGAATGTGGAGGTCTGACATCGCCAAGGTTATTCAATATTTATGTAGATCAACTGATCAGTGATTTACCATCTGGTAATTGTGTAAATAACATGAGCTATGCCGATGACATGGTGCTTAACCATGACATGCCATGGTTTATTGTGACTGAAGACCTCAAAGATGAGTGCATCGACCATAATAAAGTCAAGGTATCAAGGAGGGTAAATTCATTATATTATTATTCATTATAATAGTGGATGGATGTCCGAAAAGAAGTCCGAATAAGAGATAGATGAATTGTGTGAAAGAAAAAAATTAGTAAGAAAGAAGGAAATGCTGATATAATGGTCGAATTGAAGCAGCGCAAAAATTGCACCGACTCCATATAATTAGGAACAGGGTAAGAAAACAACGAATTAAATAAAGTAAAAGTATATTATAAAGTAAAAACCAACGTGTTATCTAAATGAAAAAAAAAATGAGGAGAAGAAGCGACGCAAGAAACTCCTCATGGGCCCGACATGTTTATTGTTGTAATTTTACAATTAAATTATCACTTTAATTACACCTACAGTATTAATAAATTAAAAGTTTTAGTTACGGGTGAAATAGCAACTGCACTTAGAGGTGTGCACAGGGGAGCTAAAAAGGAAGCTAAAGCAATATTGCTACGGAATCCATTTTTTCGATTTTCTTTTTGGTAAAATAGTTACTCATTATGTTCTTTTCAATTCATTAAAAGACTCGGAATTGATGAATTACTTAAATACTGCTGTAAATTCGAAAAAATGAATTGCGTTAGCAATATTGCTTAGCTTCCTTTTTAGGGGGCTAGGTCGAGTGCTTGCGATAGACTGCCTCCTCTAAATGCTACACGCAAACTTTTATTAACTTTGCTATTGATTTTATGGTCAGTGTTGCCACTTAATCAATCTTTCTAATGATCCAAATAAGTCGGACCAACTATTCAGCTTCCCGATACATAATTTATATTAAAAAATTGATTAAATCCTAACTTCCTAACTAATATTATAAATGCGAAAGTGAATTTGTTTGTTTGTTACGCCTAGAAGGAGTTAGGCTACTTTTTATCCCGGGAACACGGGTGAAACCGCGGGGGACAACTAGTACAAAATATTTTCGGAGATTTCTCAGTTTAAGTGTATTTCGAATCGTCGATAGATTCAACTGTAACGTTCATAAGTGCCTTATCAGGGCCTAACCTGAATAAATAACTTTTTTATTTGGATTTTGAAAATAAAGTTATCTTATCCTTTCCTTCAAATGGCTCTGGTTTAAAATAAACTTTTTCGAGTTAGCATTTTGTTCATTGCTGCTATCGATTGGGTCTCTAATTCCATTTCCGGTACTTGCTTTCCGTGTGCTGAACTGATCTTAAATTAGTCTTTGTACCCTTATGCAACCAGATTTCCGTCTGGCAAGGTTTGTTTTAGGTTCATTGATAGCATAACTATATAATGTTAAAATTTCAGCTTTTAGAAAATGGTTTAGAAGAAAATATGTCATTCACAAGATTCACAACTAAAATAGCATCTGGCACGTAGGTAGCAACCACATAACGCTCTGTCGATTTAAGTTTAGGTTGCTAAAAGGCTGTAGAAAATGGTGAAGAAAAAAATATTCGTGCTAAAATGGTTTAATGGGTTAAAAATCCGAATTTTTCACTAGTACAAATAGGATGCGCAAAAGGAAACGCAACCACTTCCAGCTGCCAGACTTGGCGCATCTCTATCAGGTTTTAATGCGCAAGAAAATATCAAAAATCCAGCCTTACTAAAGTTCTTTTTTTCGCGACGTTGCTAGCTCTTATACCAGTACAGTCAAACCTATTGTTACAAATGTCATACAATAACATTACCTGAAGCTGTTGACGTCTTGATTCAAGAGAAAGCATATTATATTCAGTAAGTAATTGACTATACGATAATCTTGTTCTTCTGCACCTGTAATTAATACCGCGTAAAAACTTCTTTTGGATGGACTCAAGTTTATTGATATATTTTGCATAGTACGGATTCCATATAGCTACTGCATATTCAAGTTGAGATCTGATGAGCGATTTATATAAATGCAAGTAAGTGTAAGGATTTTTAAAGTCGATTCCCACACGCATTACAAAACCATACATTTTAAAAGCTTTGTTAATGATTCTTTCGATATGTGCATCTAGAATAAGTTTGCTGTCCAATACCATGCCGAGATCCTTAATCTTATTAACTTTTTCCAGTTGCTCGCCACACAAAGAGTAATTAAAACTACTTGGGTTGCGTTTTCGAGTAAATGTGATAGTATTACATTTGCTGAGACTCAATCTTAATTTATTGTATTCACAGTAAGTAGAAAAGGTATCTAAGTCTTTTTGAACATCAATGTGATCCTGATATTTATCAATCCTATGGTATATTTTAATGTCATCTGCATATAAAATAAAATTACAAAATTTAAAACACCTGCTGACGTCATTTAGATACAGTACAAATAAAAGAGGTCCTAAAATTGATCCTTGCGGTACACCAGAGCTAACAAGGACATCTACCGACTCAAAACCTTTAATCACTACCTTTTGTGTACGGTTTGTCACATAAGATTTAAACCATCTCCATAAGTTACCGCGAATACCATTAAAAGCTATTTTTTCTAATAGAAGCTTATGGTCAACCCGATCAAACGCTTTTTGGAAATCTGTATAAATACAGTCCGTTTGCGCATTAGTATCCATATTTGTAAATAAATGTTCTGTGTATATTAATAAGTTAGAAACTGTTGAGCGTCGTTTTACAAAGCCATGTTGCTGTGGGATTATGAGAGAATGAATACTAGGATATATGGCATTATGGATTAACCTTTCAAAAATTTTTGCAAGCGTTGACAATATAGACACCGGTCTATAATTTTCAACGTTCCTTTTTGTACCTCCTTTATGAACAGGGACAATTCGCGCTGCCTTCCAGATAGAAGGACAAACACCTTCTTGCAAGCATTTATTAAAAATGTACTGTATAGGTTTACTAATAGTCTTACAAGCCGATTTAAGAAAGAAGGGGGGAATATTATCAACGCCAAATCCTTTATTAGTATTTAAATTTTGTAGCGCTTTAGTTACATTTTCTACAGAAATATGAATGTTGTCCATATTTAAGTCACAGTTGCTATTTGAAGGTATATCTAAACTATTTATATCCATGTCATCTGTAATAGAAGTTGATTCAAAAACGGAATAAAAAAAGTCTGAGAATAGGGTACAAACCTCATTGTAATTACTTGCAGTTTTTTCTTTATAAAAAATATTAGAAGGAATTTCTACCCTATCCTTACAATTTGTTACATATGTCCAAAAATATTTAACATTTTTCTTGATACTTTTTTCTACATTTACCATATATCGATCAAATCGTATTTTAGATTGTGACTTAAGACGCTCACGATACATTGAAAAGAGTGAGTAATCCGATTCATTTTTATACTTCTTCCACCTAACCCAAGATTTATTTTTGTTTTTAAAAATATGTATCAACGATGAATCAAACCAAATAGGGAAATCATTCTTTTTTATAAATTTTAAAGCTACATGTTTACGAATTATGTTATAAATTTTTTCATAAAATAGATCTACCGCAGCTTCCGCGGGCAGTTCATCTATCAATAGTTCTTCCCAACATGTATTAGATATTTCTTCATTAATCAAAGTATAGTTAGCATGTTTAAAACAGTATCGTGTGTGTTGAAACGATTGGCTACGATTATTTTTTTCATAAAAAGGTAACAAAACGCAAAATGGAGGATGATGTTTATCTGGACTAACCAATGGAATAGGTACCTGAGATATAGTGTACTCATTGATATTTGTAATGCAGAGATCCAATATAACATTGCTATCATTTTTATAAATGTTGATTTGAGTGCAATTAAAAAAAGATATAAAGTTGATTAAATGGTTAGCAGAGTTTGATGCATTTGAAGTAGAACTAAGCTCTGAACAAGCGTCTATCTTACCCCAATTTATAGATGGTAAATTGTAATCCCCAAAAAGGCAAAAATTACTAGACTGATACTGACTCAATATTTCTGTTAAATATTCCAAGTAGTTCATATAAACATCACTTGCCTGGTTAGGCGGGATATAAACTACATTAAGGACATGAACATTTGTGCCAGCCCTAATCTCAATCGTTACGTGGTCAATGAGTGGAGGGAGCGCGGGCGCAGCAGGCCGGGCGAGTACCTGTGACGCGTTAAGCGATCGTCGCACTGCAATCAGTACACCGCCGCCGTCACGGCGTCCGCATGCTTCGCGGTTTCTGTCACATCGATAAACGCAATAACGAGCATCGATGTATTCGTTATCAAAAATACTATCATGCAGCCAGGTTTCGGACAAAATAATAATATCGTATGCATGTAATAGGATGTTCATATAAATGGTATGTAGTTTAGTCCTTAATCCGCGACAGTTCTGATAATAAATAGCCAAGTTATCCATTAGGACTTAAACAAAATATAAATGTTACCAAATAAGTTATTGTTATTCTTGTATTACGCGATGCAGGCATTAGTAAATAGGGATCATAAGCCTTTTTGTAATTGTCAATAATAGAATATATAATAACCATAGTAGTATATAGTAGTAAAAACATATATTCATTATAAACAGTTATATTTATTTCCAATAATAGATACACCACCACCCTTATAAACCATACCCATATTACCCATATATAGAAGTTTGTTAGACGTTTATTATTATTTTTTTTATAAAGAGAACGAGCAAAACTTAACAATTTCTTCAGTTTTAGAGACCAAATAATTAAAACATAAGTATTCAAAAACAGAGCTTCACTTAATCCTTTTAATATCGTCCAGATTTCGAATTGCAATAGCCGGCGATTTTTCATTTTTGCGAACCAGTATAGTGCCGTTCTTAACCCAGACATATTTGTGTTCATGGGTTTTGGCTTTATCCCTACATTCTCGAAACAAAATCTTGTTTTTCAAAGTCAAATGTTCATTCACATAGATATGCTGCGACGGTCCCGATATAGCTAGCTGTTCAGAATTGATTCCTTTTCTTACACGACAGGCTGCAATAAAATTGTCACGCATAATTCTAGTCGCGAATTGAACAATAATATTTCTTGGTCGAGCATCTTTCTGATTAGCATGTTGAACACGATGTATAGCAGTAATATCTGAAGACTGAAACTTTTGACTTATTATAGTTCCTAGATTTAGCAAAATATTTATAAGATTTTCGCCTTTTTTCTCAGGTAAGTTAGAAATTTCGGCATTATTCGCTCTGGCTTGTTGTTCCATCAAAGATATTTTATTTTCTAGTGTAAAAATTCTCTCGGATGACTCTGCCATATCTAACTGAGAAAATGTATCTTCAAGTGTCTTAATACGTTTGTCAAAAGAGTCCTGCCTCAAGTCAGAGGCACTAATTGACTTATCTATCTCAGTGAGCCTAATATTCACCTCCACTAGTGATTCTTTTATAGTTACATTATCAGCTATTATTCCTGCGACGGATGATTGTATGTTGGATAATGCATCCGTAATTTTAGTCAGTTCAGAAGTGAGAACTGAACGAACCGAGCTGGACACCAGTTCCTCCATATTTTCTTTATTGTAACTATAACCCTTAGTTCTTGGTGAGTCAGTTTCCAACTCCTGTTCCTTCATTTGCTTACGCTTTCTGGCAATCAGGAAGTTATCAATTTTGGGCTGTTGCTGCAGATCCGGATTCGATAAACACTTTAATTTTAGCGGTGGTGTGACTGAATTTCCCGGTGACGTTGGCGGTGTACGTAGCATACTCATACCAGTCACCCGATAGCCACCCGCTGAGAAAAAAAATGTAATGCTCTCTTTTGCTTGCGGGGGTGAGGTGTTGGCGCCCTTCAGGTTCGGCAGATGCTATGCGAGAGAGAGACGGCTATACCGACACGGTAGATCACCTTAGAAATTATATATTTACAATAAAATCCGTGCACAGAACAGTAACACTTATAATCACTTGTACTGGGAGCAAAACTCCTTGCAATTTCATCAGATTTTTATAATCAACGAAATACACTTCCACTCTCAACGAACTATCGACGACGGAATGATCATTCTTTCGATCACCTTAATGTTCTACAATATGCTAAATGAACTTCTACGGTCGCTAATCACTGAAACATATATCCATATTGTTATACGAAGGTATGTACAAAAAAATAAACTAGAAAAAAAAATACAATTTTTGAAATTGAATAGGTTAAATTCTGAGATCTTTATTTACAACAAATATGTACAAAATACAATCTATATATAGAAAATTTCCTCAAGCCTGCCGCTGCTTCCGATTAACGGCAGGGTTCCCAGAAGGCTGGCAGCGTTTCCTATTTGGATAGCCAAGCTGACGCATTGGCGGAAAAAGCTCCCCGCTCGCTGGTCTCCGGAGGTCTCGATCAATTTGAATAGGTATATATAGTACGCTTAGTTTCGGATCAGGTAACCGTTTGTGAGGAATATCCCAGGATACTTATTTATTTATTTATTTAAAAGCATTCTATTTAAAAATAGAATATAACGAGTTTTTGTACAATTTTAACACATTTACATGCAAATATTATTTAGGAAAATCAAACATAACTTAATATCTATATATTTTTTTTTAAAGTATCAAAGCAATTTATTCCTACTATACTTAGTGATACCACATCTAATTTTTTTAAATTTGCCGCGCTTTTTTAGGTTCTACTTTCTTATGCCAGACTATAATATTTATATACAATATATTATTGGAACACTATGGCAATATGTTCACAATCTTTTTTTCATGTTTTTGTGTATCACAAAAAATTTTGATTTATCTAAAACTAGTGGTCCCGGTCGTGGTAGTTTTTTTAAGTTTGAATAAATTCTCTTCACATATTTATATAATGAACAAAATATGACTATACAATTATGATTATGTTTGACATTCTTCTCAGTATGACATGTGTGTGTGTGTGTGTGTGCAATCGATTTTTTATAAATTTTATGTATTCGCTGTCTGCATGCCAAATTTCATGATGGTTCAGCAGTTGAGGCAAATAAAAGGCTTTTTATTAATTTATTTTATTATATATAAAATATTAACTTTCTGCACTTCTTCTCCATATAAACTTCATTCGTGCCACGTGCGCGCAATACGCTAAAAAAAGGATCCAAAGTTTTTCCATCACGAATAATTTGGCTCGCGGTTAAAAAAATAACAATGACATCAATTGTTATTATAGTACGCGCATCCCTCGCGAGAACCAACGAGTTAATATCATTATCATCAGCCTGGTGCTCGTCCACTGCTGGACATAGACCTTTCCCAATAGTCGCCACATCTTCCGGTCCTCCACTTTTCGCATCCACCTACCGCCCGCCAAAGTTCGCAGGTCATCGGTCCACCTAGCGGGGGGGCGTCCCAGACTTCGCTTGCCTGTGCGTGGTCTTCAGTCAAGAACTTGTTTACCCCATCGGTTATCCGTTCTGTGACAAATAGGGCCTGCCCACTGCCACTTCAGCTTGCTTATTCGCAGAGCTATGTCGGTTTATTTAGTTCTCCGCTGGATCTCATCGACGTATTAATATATAGATAAATAAAATGTACTTATAAACAAGCGAAGAACCAAAAGAAAGTTGGCTGTCCAGTAAATACATGGCCTCACGCACACATATACACCATAGGAAGCCGATCGGTTTTCATTCATTCATTCATTGAGAATAACTTTTAGGCGTTATAGAAATTATTGCAATAATTTAATTAAAAAACTGAAACGAAAATATGAACGAGAAAAGCTAGCGAATTCTACAAAAAATAACAAACTACTCTGGAGATCTATAAATGATATAACCCAATTCAAATCAATAAAAACTTCTAATTCAAATTTAGTCAGTATTTTGCCGTCGCCACTTACCTCAGTGAACTACATAAATAAGTTTTTTGCTAACGTTGGTAGTCTACTTGCAGAAGACATTCAATTAAGAAACAAGCAACAACCTAATTTATCGGTAGAATCCTCAAATGGAAATCTCACATCCTTTGTTTTGTTGGAGACTGATGTTATTGTAGTTGATCGGATACTTATGAGTCTTGATTCTAATAGTTCCCCAGGTTGGGACAATATACCAACAAAAATTTTAAAACGCTCAAGATTGATTCTAGTGCCTTTAATCTGTCATTTAGCAAACCTATGCTTTAGTACGGGAATATTCCCAAATGCATTGAAACAAGCTATAATCACTCCCGTATACAAGAGTGGAAACAAAGACGATGTAAACAATTATCGACCGATATCAGTCCTACCCTCAATTTTTAAAATTATTGAAAAGCTGTTAAATAATAGGTTACTGAATTATCTACAGAAATATAACATACTAGCTGATAAGCAATACGGGTTTAGAGGGGGACTATCCATTGAAAATGCAGTAGCAGAACTTACGTCACTTGTTATTAACAAGCTTGAAAATGGCAAAAAGTGTCTAGCTGTCTTTCTAGACCTAAAAAAGGCCTTCGACACCGTCTCTGTCCCCATTCTTGTAAGAAAACTTGCACAAATCGGAATAAGAGGCATCCCCCTTGCTCTTTTAGAAAACTATCTTTCAGAACGCAAGCAACGTGTATTCCAACTTTGACAAAGTTGGAATACACGTCAGTGAAGATGTAGATATTACTTTCGGAGTTCCCCAGGGGAGTGTTCTTGGCCCAACTCTATTTTTAATTTACATCAACGATTTGTGTAAACAGAACCTCCCTGCAGGCCAAATATTTTCATATGCAGATGATACAGCCGTTGTCTTTTCCGGTGACACATGGAAAGCTGTACATGATTTTGCAGAAATGGGACTTACTAAGATTGCTGGATGGCTTAATAACAACTTACTTACTCTTAATATGGCAAAAACAAATTTTATATGTTTTTCCATATATAACTCATCACAACCTAAGATGGACTTTGGAATCACGATTCATACTTGCCACGCCCCACAAGCTGTAAATTGTGGCTGCTCACATATAACCAAAGTAGATAAAATAAAATATCTCGGAGTCATTGTTGATCAAAGGCTATCTTGGTACCCACAGACTGAACTAATCGCTGGCAGAGTCAGAAAGCTCATATGTATATTTAAGACATTACGTCACGTTGCAAACAAAGACTTATTAAATAAAATATACATTGCTTTAGCTCAGTCTGTAATTATATATTGTATCACAATATGGGGAGGGGCATCCAAGACAAAATTTATACAACTCGAGAGTGCTCAAAGATCTCTAATAAAAGTAATGTACTTTAAGCCCTTTAGGTTTTCAACAATAGAGCTTTACAGAATAAGCAACCTTCTTTCAGTAAGAAAGCTATATATTCTACAAACAGTACATCATTCTTTATATTTTGACCCAAACATTTTAAACAAGAGAAACTATCTTGCTGCTCCTTCTTACATTACTAGAACCAGATTCGCACAGGACCAATATTCGAAAAAATCATGTTATCTTTATAACAAGATAAATAAGATTCTAAAAATATACCCCTTGAATTCATATAATTGCAAAAAAATAATAATAGAATGGTTAAAAACCTTAAACTACGACGAAATTGAAACTTTTATGAAGGTTGTATCTTAAATTATATTACATATATACATACATGTTCGTATACACAAATACATGTTAACATCAACATTCATATACACACACAAACACACACACACCCCCCACAAACACATGCACACTCCCCACTTCACACACACACACACACACGCATACATCTCCAAACAGCAGTCAATTAATTTATTGTAATAAGATCATGTAAATTGCTTATTTTCTTTTTTTTTTTATTTCTTTATATTTTTACTTAATCTGTACTTACCTGCTTCATGGAAGAGCGGGCCTCCTAACACAGGTATTGTTTTACTTAAAAGGAGTGCTCCAGCCATTGTATTTTTAGATTAAGTTTCAAGTTAGTGAAATAAATGATTATTATTATTATTATATTATTCATTTTAACTAAATCAGTGTAATAGTGTGCCCCATCTCACTCTTTCGATCACCAAATGTCACCTGTCAGATAAAGACTTCGGAATTTTAGCTAATCAACGTCTGATAACTTTATTATGAATAAGGGGGTTAGTAATCAGTCATTAATGTATGTGATGCAATATCATAAGTGATTAAAATACGTTTAAGTAAAGGCTTGGAATCGGTTAAGGTCGGGAATCGGTATGATATTAGCTAGCAAAATGGTTTTTAATACGCAATAAACTCACGAAATGGCCCAGGTTATGGATGAAAAGTGAAAAGGGATCATATGGAAAATATATTAAATGAAAAGGAGACTTTCCGATACAAGTTTTTCTAGATTTATTTAAATATTTATTAGTATATTTACAACAAAACAAATATGACACAAAATACAATCTATGAAATATATAGAAAATTTCCTCGAGTCTGCCGCTACTAACGGCAAGGTTGGCTATCCAAAGAGGAAAAGCTGCCAGCCTGCTGAGACAGCGTTTCCTCTTTGGATAGCTAAGCTTATGCGTTTTCGGAAAAAGCTCTCCACACGCTGGTTTCTAGAGCCTCGATCATTTTTGATGACAAAGTGCGTCCCATGGTATCGACCGCAAAAGGCATAAAAGATAATCTGGTACAGTCGACACGTATTTTTTTAAATTTTGAAATTAATTATTACTTATAGTACTTAAAATTACTTTTCTTACTGAAATAATGTTATAGCCTAATAAATAAATTCTTACAAGATGATTCTTACAACTTCAGTAAGAAAGTGTTTAAGTTTAATATAATATACTTATGAACATATGATCACAATAAGATTATCGTGTATACATGAGAACTTCTTGTTCACAAGTTTGAGAGGGTTGAGTTGACTCTTCAGTTCAATCCTGACATGTTTGTTGTAATAGGCGTTTGTGAAGTTCTGACTTCTGAGCTTTGATATCGTCTCTACACTTCTGAACAAATGTATATTATAGCCATATTTTAAAATAAAAAGCAATGGCGTTTTAAAAATCTTAAATATCTTTTTATGATTGGTTTCTTCTGTTTAGACAACTGATCTGAAAGAAAATTACTTTGTAGATTGATCTGAAGCTGAAATCTGCTAGCAAACCCGAGCCGATTCCCTTCTTTAGGCTTTGTTATCGCTTACCAACTTGAGATGTTGGTCAATTGCAGGATTGTAATGTAATATTAATTGTGCACACATCAGTGGTTGCATTCGGAACTTGCTCTTTGGTTTACTAAACGCAGATCGAAGTTTTAAAAATATGCTAAATTTTAGGGCAGATGCAGATATCAGAGAAGTGTATGAGTTAATGAGGAAATAGGGCTTTTGAAGCGTTTCTAATATATTTCTTCGTGATTAATATAATAATAATAAATATCCTGGGACATTCCTCACACACGGTTATCTAGGGTTAGCTTGTACTATGGAAACAAGATAACTGTTATACTACATATACCTACTACTTTTTGTTTGTAAATACATACTTAATATAAATAAGTACACCTAGACTCGGGACATAGCTGGGGGCATGGAAGTGCCCCCCCGCCAAGACCTTTCCGTTTCACTACTACAAGAACTATTGAATAAAAAAACGTAATGAACAGTGAATACATTTTTCACCTTACTCTCATGTGACGGTAGCGAAACAATTAGTAATATCCAAAGACGGAATAATTATCTTAAATAGTTTTATTTTAGATGATAGATGAGAGTTAGACATTTGTACAATAAAATCTTCAAAAAATGACACAAACGAACATATTCGATTTAGTACTCATATGTAAGCTGCCAGCAGGAGCAGCTAATTTGTTTGTGACCTCATTCATTCGCTAACACTCCTCCTCAAATTAGCACAACCATGCAAGCTCTTACACGATCCTCTCGAACATACACACACACATACTCATAACACATCTACGAGTATAGCACCTTACACATGTTCATTCCTCTAATGCAAAACATATGTTTCTCTCGTGGTAAAGGCTTTGTCAGAATGTCAGCAACCATACTGCTTGTATTTAAATACTCCAAAGTAATGACACCATTCTGAACCACCTCTTTAACAAAGTGCATTCTCAAATCGATATGCTTAGTGCGCTTATGATGATAACCTGTAGGGTTTTTAGCAATCGCCATTGCTGATTGGCTATCACAGTAGACAGTTATTGGCCTCTGGACACCACTCAATTCAAGCATTAATCTCTTTATGAATACTGCTTCTCTAGCAACATTAGATAAACTTATATATTCTGCTTCTGCGCTCGACAATGCGACTACGCTTTGTTTCTTGCTCTCCCAAGAAATTGGTGCTGATGCCAATGTAAACAGAAATCCAGAATATGACTTCCGGTCCGTTATGTCACCTCCGTGATCTGCATCAACATAGGCTTTAAGATTCAAGCCTGTTTTCTCAAAATGAAGTCCCAGTCCTATACTGCCCTTTAAGTACCTCAGTACCCGCTTCGCTGCCTGCCAGTGTTCTTCTGTATAGCAAGTATTAAACTGGCTTAGATAGCTAGCAGCATACGCAATGTCAGGGCGCGTACAAACAGCCAGATACATAATTGATCCTATCAACTCTTGATACGGAATTTTTCTAGATGGTACGTAATTAGGAACTGTTGGTTTGGCCAAGCGTTGACCAGGCACAAGAGGGGTGGCAACCGGTTTGCAGTCGGCCATCTCGAACTTCTTTAATATTACCTCTATGTAATCCTTCTGATCAAGGTAAATTCCTGTAGCTGATTGTGTGAGCCTCATGCCCAAAAATAATTCAGCTTTGCCGAGATCTCTCATCTCGAAAGTATTAGTCAGTTCTTTCTTGATCTGAATCAACTCGTTTTTGTTTTTCCAGAAGATTAACAGGTCATCAACGTATACAGCAATAATTATGAGCCTTCGCTCACTCCTCCTACAGTAGATGCATGGCTCGTTTTCAAGCTGTTTGAAGTTAAGCTGTTTCAGTGCTATATCTAGTCGCTCGTTCCATACCTTCGGGGACTGCTTAAGGCCATAGAGGGATCTTTTTAGTTGACACACGTAGGTTTCCTTCCCTGGTTCTTCAAAACCTTTCGGCTGTCTCAAATAAACAGTCTCATTCAAGTTGCCGTTCAGAAAGGCCGTTTTCACATCCATTTGATGTATTTGGTAATTGTTTTCAACGGCTAGTGCTAATAGCAACCGTAGCGATGAATGTCTCACAACTGGAGAGAACGTGTCAAAATAGTCAATACCTTCTAGTTGCCGAAAATCCGCGTGCAACTAGCCTTGCCTTAAACCTCTTCTTATTTTAGTAATATCCAAAGACGGAATAATTATCTTAAATAGTTTTATTTTAGATGATAGATGAGAGTTAGACATTTGTACAATAAAATCTTCAAAAAATGACACAAACGAACATATTCGATTTAGTACTCATATGTAAGCTGCCAGCAGGAGCAGCTAATTTGTTTGTGACCTCATTCATTCGCTAACAGAAACGGCCAAGCCACATATTTTGACTACGGTGTATAGAGTTTGTGAAGTTAGGGGTTGTAGAGTAAGTGCATGTAGAGTTATAAGCTTGGCTCTACATGAGATCTGATAACTTTTTGACAGTGAGAGCCATATGTCTTGGCAACATTTTACATAATAAAAATGTTTTTGGTGGGATAGACATGTTCTTGTTCATGCGTACAAGTGGGAATCGAACCCACAACCTGCAGCGCGATAGGTGGACCCACTGGCCCATCGAATTGCACAATGTCTTACCTAAAAATCTGAATTATTTCCTCACAAATTTAATGGTTTATTAATTGTCACCAGCAAGTATCCAGCCTCATCGATGCTACAGTTGCTCCACGAACAGCACGTCCGAGCCGTGCGACCAGCGAGCTGGATGGACGACCCTCGAGTGCCCGGCTAAACGACCTCTTTGTGCCACCACGATCGTTTCTCCTGGTAATATATGTGAATTTTCAATTGAATGACTGAAAAGAAAAATATTCGAGATCAATTAATATTCAGATTCGTTCCCACAAATAAGGTAATACAGATTTGAACATATGTACGTCTTGTTAAAGAGAAGCATATATAAATTCATATTCATTCAGTTTAAGCAATTGTGTACATATCAATTTTAATAATACACATATAAAAAAAAGAGAATGAGATAGCTTGGTATCTTGAACAATTTCTATAGGTAATAGTTTGTATATTGTACATATTTTTTTGTGAATATAAAAAGTGTAAACTGCTTTATCTACCGCCACTCAGCAGTTAAAAGCATCCATTTTGAGGTTGAACTTTGTTTTCTAAAGTAATAATTAAAAATATAAATAAACCTATTCTGGGCCAGACGGTGAAAGAATTCACTTTCAAAATGTATAAAGGTCAATATTGACGGACAGGCCGAACCCGCACATTAGGTAAAGGGTACTGTGTTATTTTTACACATTTTGTTTTGAAAATAACACATAACCACTGGCGAACGGCATATATTTAGTCGAAAAAAGCCCAATTCGGCACGATATATTTATGAAAATGACAAGCACATTAAAATTGTGTAATCATGCAACTCATTCGTATATTTCAATATTAGGGAATGCAAAACCGTGGCAAAATGAAAACCGGTTTTTATTTCGGTTATGAGATGAAAAAACCGGTTAACCGGTTTTAAACCGGTTTTTTTAATGTTCGCTCGTTTTTTTTTCTCGTTATTTCTATAGCTCGAATTATAGATAATAACCGTGCCTAAGATTTAAAAATCGCAAACTGAGGAATTATTGTCAGTTAAAGTTAATGAAGTGGGTATAAAAGAAACATCAAAGACACCATCACCATTTGCCTGTCCTGTTCCCTATAATTTGGGATCGGCGCAATATGTACGCTTCTTCTATCCGTTATACCAACATTCACTCGTTTCTTACCAATATCATCTTTCACACAATCAATCCATCTCTTTTTCATAAAATTTATGGAAATAATCGTTTATTTAACTCTGTAGATCAGATACTCGTTTATATAGACTACACGGTTCGTTTATGTTTCGTAAGTTATAATATTAATTTCACACGTAATATACATGGCATATTGTAGCGGCACAGCAACTTGCATGTACACTAAAACGTGGTTAATATTATACAAATGTTTTCGTTAGATAAAAAAAAAAATACCTAGTTTTTGCTGTCGTGCAGACGGGTAAAAAATAACACCAATCATGACTGATTGCTTGCTTGCTGTCTGGCAGATACATAAGAGCCTTCGTCGATAGTAGTTGCTCCAATAGCATGACACTAATGCTGGCGTCCCGAAAGGCTCTAAATTATCCCCAACACTGTTCCTCCAGCATATGAATAATATACTCTCTATTGCCAGCATTCATTGCTATGCAGATGAAATTACATGGGACGCTCATTACACGAACCGTGCAAATATCTCACGTTCTATATTGGAGAAAAGGCGCGAAGGACTTGTCTTAAATCGAGAGTACACAAACGAGTGACTCCGATTGGGGTCGACTAAACCTAGTATATTTCAACCCCACTAAATCACACGCACGCCTGCAATTCACCGTTGAGAGAAGTCCATTTGCTGTGGCTCCTCATTTCTAGAACATATCCCTCAACATCACGAAAAGCATTGGGATCCTTCACGTTAATATTTGTAGCGACGTTCTGTTCCAAAGTCATCTACAAGATATCCAAAAACTCGGTGTGATTAATAGAGCGAAGCAGTACTTCTTATCGAGACAAAGACTGCAACTATATAAGTCGTAAGTCTGGCCCAAATAAAGTAATGCTGTCTTCTGTCGGCACCTGGATACACCGATGGGGAGTCCATCCTCACACATTGGAACCAAAATGTTCTCATACTGTGCGGTTTCAAAGAAGCTTCCTATCGTGGATGCTCAGGCTGTGGAATGAGCTCCCCGCTTCAAAAAGGTTGAGGGTTGGTAACGTGCGAGTGATAACCGTTATGTTGCAAGAATCTATAGGCTTAGAGTAACTGGTTATCATCAGGCGGGCCGTACGCTTGTTTGCTGCCTAAGTATTGTAAAAAAAAGTTTTACATGTTTTATATCTATCATAAAAATAATCATTATTTTAAGTTATTTTCTTACCAGCTCAATAAACTACACATCAACACACTTCAGTTCATCACAAAAATACTCACTGCATTGCACTCAGTTTAAAAAACGGCGGCAAATCTTCCTTTTTTAGTTTTTCCAAACCTTGAAAGAAAAACCGAAAAAAATCGAAAATCCGGTTTTGGTGTTATGTGAAACCGGTTTTTCTTGTTGGTCAAAACCGTACCGAATAACCGGTTTTTCGATTTTCGGTGAAACCGGTTTTCATTCCCTATTCAATATAGACAGCAACCAATTTTATGTACAAAATCATCACCAATAAAAATGAATCGGTTACAAATAAATTAAAAGCTCTTTGTTTCTGTCCACAGATTACAGAGAATATCTGTCATGCGCTTCCGCTACCGAGAACCCGTGCTCGTTAATATACAGTGCAGAGCAAACATACGAGCTGACCTGCATCTGCAATGGTCAACTCTGTAATGCACCATTTTCCAAGAAACTTCAAAATGAACTACAAAATTTTTCATCTTCTTACACGGGCGAGCACAATGATAGTGCAAACATAACAGAAATGTTCTTTAGCGTGTCCAAGTTTGCTAACATTACAGAATCGAGTCTTTACAGATCGATAACTGATGAAATAATAGCAGTGACTGAAACGCCTTTACGGAAATCTTCAGAAGTGACGAAGGATACACCTGTTCCAGTGGTTCAAAATTCCCAAATAGTTTTAAAACAGGTGGAAAATGTGATACCTCGTGCCGAGGCTCTGAAGCAGGAAGCCACAGTGCCATCTGATGATGATGAAGACGAGAGTGAAGGCAGCGGGTCATATGAGGAGGCGAGGCATATTCCACCTGCCTCCGCCCCAGCAGCGCCGAGCTCATTCCTGCCTGCCGAAAATAGTGCATCTTCTTTACTATATTCTCTTTTTACAACGTTACTATTAACAGGCTTTGTTGTCTAGACATAAAATATTGAGTAAACATCTCTAACCATAGGTGTACTTATTTTAAACTTTTCCACGTAAGTACAATAAAATAGTAGAGTAATTTACAATTAAATACCCAGAGAATTTAAATTAATTAGATTACCTATCGGGAACAAATGCGAACGTTTCGTAATACAATACAATAACTCGTACTTTCTCTATATATTTATATCATGCTTATGAAATCCTTTTCTCATCTTGGTCAAGTTATCGATTATCATGAATAGGTGATTAGGTTATAATTACTAAATAAAAAATAGTACAATACTGTAACCCTTAATTTCGCAAAAAAACACCTACACTAAAATGTTTACCGAATTTCATTTGGCATAAATACATACATTGTATAATAATATACGTTTAGTTTTTTTCCTTGATAATTATCTCGATTCATTATTTCAATTTATTGACCGAAAAAACTAGTTTATTGATCAATAAAAACCAAATCGAAGTGATGTACATCTAAATATTCTAGAGTGATCTGGTACTGGAAATTTCGGTATATAAATCGAAATTCAGTGACTTTTCGTCAGTTCAATTGTGATTGCAGTCGAGTAAAAAAAAGAACAAACTATTTGAATGTTCTGGAAAGTCTCTCAATATCGAAAATAGAAATCTATAATATGTTAAAAAATGTATCCTTATATATTTTTTATACCATTAAACATGAATGATGTATTTTAACCCGAGCAACGCCGGGTTTCGCTGCTAGTACCTTATAAAATTCAAGTTATATTCAAAATTCTATAGATTTAAGAGCTTGTTTTTCTCTTTTCAGTTAATTTATGTTTTACGCAGTCGGGTTTTTTAATTTAATTTATTTCAGACTTTTTAGTTTTATACAGAAAGAGTAAGTATGTATTTTAAGTAAATGACCGGTACGGTAAAGGAACGCTAACAACCATCGCAAATCTGTGATTTACGTATGGTAACGGCTCAGTACCTACTGTCCTTGCATTAAGCGTGGTTTTTTGCAGTTTACGTCAAAATGGTAGCACAAAAGTATTACAATATATACATATATGGAATGGTCTATTTACAAGCTTTCATTTGATACCCATATTATTATAATAACGAAACTTTTATTTTTAATACCCCCCCTATTTTTTTATTCTTAGGCGCTATATAAAAATAATATACCCTATGACACTCCCCCAGTCAAGACGAATCTAACGACACCTCATATACTTGAATCCATCAAGCCGTTTAGGCTGCAGAGCGGCACAAAGAAATAGACATACATACATACATACACTCGAAAAACATAACCCTCCTTCCGGGTCAGTCGGGTAAAAATATGCAACAATTTCTTCAAATGAAATTCGGTGAAAGACATTGCGATGATGTAACATGTGATTCAACGAAACAGCTGAACTTATCTAAATTTTTTTAACCATAAAATAACGTTTTCATTTAATTGTCTCGTTATAATGGTAGGTAAATATGCAGATAGAAATCTACGATTGTCACCTTCGTATTGGATATTGTATTCATTTCTTTTCATATCAATGATATTACCACGTAATATGTGATAAAGTAGAACCATAAGAATAATAAATAATCTTCTTTAATCTTTGTAGAACCTACGTGCCAAAAATACGTACATTTTAACTGTAAATATACATTTATATATTTTTCTTTGGCAAAGATATTTGCCATAGTAGACTCGTGTTCAAGAATAAACGACAAAGTCCTTATTATACCACGGAGCATTAGTTCATAAAGTTTATTAGACATATAATATTATCCTTTATGCATTGTCGATAGTGAAATAAAAAGTGTTTCAATAATAATATCAGAGGTTTAAAATTTCATAGAGAATTTAAACTATATATTATTTTTCAGCACAATGTCGTCACATACCTAATACATTTTTATTAATATAAGAGTCAATTAATGTCACCATCGATATATTATTTAAATAATGTTGTTGTGAATTATTAAATAAAATATAGTAAAACATCAATATCATTGTTTTCTTTACCACTTTCGACTGTTTTAACCATGTTTTGGCTAAGCAAAGTTGAAAAAGTCTGTGTCGCTGAATGAGTAAGTGAGTGAATAGAAGCTATCTCAACTTCCTGTCTACTAATATCAGGCCAAAGTTATCTCAGAGTTCTTCTAGCCAAGCGTGCTCCATCCTAGGCTTCGTGATCATTCTTTAACATGCGAGTCAGTGGCCAAATGCCCATTTTATGAGAATAAAGGTGGATCATAAAACATCCTTTGTTATAGTTTTAATGTGCGGGTAAAACTGTGGGGCGGGAGCTAGTTTTACATTCATAAAATATTGAATGAAAGTGCTTACATGAGAATATTGCATTTGCATCCGTATTTTAAAACCATCAGCAAAGTATCCAACACATGTCTAGTTGCCAAGAAAATTCTAATACGTTTTCCAAACTGCACGATTCAAACTGAGAGTTCTTGAATTAGAAAAGCATTACCCTAGATGGGTATCTAAAAATAAAGTTACGGAAGTGCACGACTGCTTGACTCAAAAAAGATTCATTCACAAATAAATTTATTTCAAACCTGGATTATGTCTATCCTTTGCCAGCGAAGCTTGACTCTTACTAAGTACTGCAGTACATACAAGTATGGACTCCAGATTTTTAGGTAATCAAGATGGTTAGGTTCAAATTCAAATTCAAATTCAAAACTTTATTGCATTCATGTGGATAGAAGATGACAAATATATGTAATGTACAACATGAAACCCTATTAGGGCACAGCAAATAAATAAAATAAAATATAAACTTATATAAAAAAAACTAAATATAAAATTATAAGGTAGGTACAGTAAATATATCTATGACCAAAATTGAATTTCATTGAGATAACAATAATTAACTTATTTCCTACGTTATTACATTATTATTGCATTATTTAATTAATTTTGGTTATTATGATTTTTTGAAAGCATCAACGTAAGTTTGATGATGATGAAGTTTGTCAGATTTGATAGGCACATCTCCTAAACTAGTGACACCTTGTCTGGCTGGGCTTTCATAAATGCCATCATACGGTGATGCAATATTACATCTCCTTTAAAAAATAGTAGGTGAACCATCTGAGTAACCAATATTCCCCAAGAATTGCTAATATAAGGATAAAAATATTCATTAGAAATAAGAAAAACACAGGAATGTGGTTTACTATACCTTAATTTTCTTGCATCTTACAATTTTGATCGACTTTTAAAATATAAACAAATATTGCTTGCAACATGTTCCAATTAAAATGAAGTGCTGGACGATAATGTAATTATCATACATATGTCCTATGCCAATCATAAAATCAGGCGGATCACGATATGCCTAGCGTAAGGATATATGCAAAAAATAACATTATAAATTATGGTTGAATAAAATTTGTCTTTACTTATTTAACAGAAAAATTTGTCACCCTATAAAACGCAACATGATTGGCCATCGACTAAATGGTGAATGAATGTCGATGCCTGATATCATTTAGGAACATCATGAAATGGCGGCACTTCACGATGTGCCCGATTTTAAGATCGTACTAAGACATAGGTATCTATCAAGTAGACTGGAGACGGGCTAATACTTGATAGCCCTTCAGCATACTCGTAGCGGAGGGCACTTGGTCTGAAGTCTGAACAGCGCCGTCGCACACAGGAGTATTATACTTACGACCTAGAAGACAGTTATTTGTCGTATGCCAATAATTTGCTGGAAAAAATAACATTGAAATATGCACACAGGAGTATTATACTTACGACCTAGAAGACAGTTATTTATTGTATGCCAATAATTTGCTGGAAAAAATAACATTGAAATATTTGATTGAAAATTGTTACGCATCAGATTGCGGCCATTGTTATATTCATTGTTACGTGTATTGCCCGCGGCATCGCTCGCGCATTTTATTTTCTGTTAGCTTTATTTCTGGAAAGTAAATCCATTCAGTTGTTTCCTTTCATTCCATTAGCGTATTCAAACAGACAAATAGACAGACTGGAAATAATATTTAAAATGGTCTCTAAATTCTTACTCTTACATTACCTCCAATCAGTTTTAACTTAATAATACAGCGTGTAACGGACATCGCCGCACAAATGGATACCATGGGTCTAGGACATGATTCCCCCATGTTGGAATTTTTCGTCGGTTTTTTCCAAATTTTTTTATTTATTTTTTTGAGTTTTTTTTACTTTAGACTGTTCATAATCGTTATTCTTACCTAACCCAAAGAGATTTAAAATAAATAAGTTATTAATTCATTACTTTCACCTCAGAGTATATAAATACTACGTACAAAAAAGTAGCAATGTAAATAAAACTAGAAACGGTGTCTTATGGCGATATTCGCCTGCAGTCAGCGACATACTACGTAGGCACAACGTTATCGCGCGTTTAAATCGCGGTGTGCACAATACATTGCGCGCTCGAAAATGACAATTTCTATAACTGATCATTAGCGAGGTGAATGGCTTTCACAATTTGATTAGTGGCATTAGGTGTAGCCTTTTCGCGAAGTTTGCGTTACCATGCGAAATACACCCTGTATATTCAACTGGTGATTATGATTTTTATGCTGTTGAGGCGTCATGGTGTGACATACAAACAAACAAATTCACTTTCAACTTTTACAATAGGGATTTGTAGGATATACAGCGACACGCTGGTTCAACAGTGTTATTAAATGTATCGATAGATCCTAAAAAAAGATATTGGAAAGTCGATATTTATGTAATTTGTTAACAAGTCACAGATGGCTTTAATAAAAACGGTTTGCTGAAATATTAAATCACTAGTTGTCCCCCGCGGTGTCACCCGCGTTACCGGGATAAAAAATACCTAGAATAAAATAGAATAACTTTTTACCCAGCCTTTAACATACTGTAGCTTTACATAAGTGAAAAAATTCAATAAAAAAAAAAACAAAATATTCAGCTTTATTATATTAGTATAGAATAGATAGATTGTGATAAAGTTCTTCAACATACACAGACCACGATTAGTTATTTTGAAAGTATTCAGTCTTCTTACTAACTTATACTATTTGCCACCACATCGCAACTTACGACATCGATGTAGAGTCTATCCTCACACATTGGAACCAAAACGGTTTTGCACCGAGAGTTTTTTCAACGGTTTTGTCATCTTACGGATTAGACCACACAAGGCATTAATTTGGGATTCCCATGTTAACTGATGGTCTATCTATAGTGACACCAAGGTATTTGACACTATCAACATGCTCAAGTTCATCAGATATTAATAATTTTAAATCGTATTGTTTACTAATAATATGCGGCGGCTTCTCTTTTATAATATACTAAAATCGACGACATCTTCTTATAGCTTCGCAAAAACTGCAATCTCAAATAAAGCATGGAACCTGTTAAAGTTTGTTGCAGAAAGTAATAAGATGTTAGAATATCTCTCCGTCACTAAAATCCCTTTTATAAATATGGCTCATAAAAGCAGCTTTATCTTCAAATTAAATTTCCGAATAAAGTATTTCCGTAGTACGTTTACAGTATAATAGGTACGCATCGTTACTTTATTGTTAGACATTTTGTTCTAACAAAGGTATCGTTTTGGCTTCGCTAATATTGTATGCCTTCGTTTTTTATTACAAGTAATTGTTGCATATTTTTGTTGGTTCTCTCTTTGTACAAGCTTAGAGAGGCTCCCAGTGTTTCAAAGAGAACAAATTTTAAAGTCCATGATTAAAAACGATGCTCATTTTGTTTTGAGTCACTTGTCCGGATCAACGTGCTTGTCTCGAAATAGTAATTTAGAATAAGACCCTCTCTACAAAGGACCGCTTTTAAGAAGATACCTGATACTTATTCAGAGATAGGTACTCCAGGTAATAAAATACGAGCTTAGAGCAATTTACCGACAGGAATTTTGGGAGTTATTCAATTGATCTTCTTAATAATCTGGGAATAAGTAAATACTCGTAGTTTTCCTTCTTTTATATCAAAATTTATTAATAGCTCTATTTCGTCTCAATCAGTCGTATAAGGACCGATTCGAGGCAAAAATTGACTAAATTAAAACTGTTGAGTCAGATGAACATTAAACATTTAGTAGCTCTAAAATGTTCTTCTCCAATTCAAAATTATTGCCAATTAGTGGCAGGCATAGGTAACTGCTATGTGTGCTTTGTGTTATTTACTATGTCAATTACTGGTGGAATGTTGTTTAACTATGGATCCATTATAATTGATTGATATGCAAATAGGAATTTGCACTACTATAGATTGCTTATCTGCTTAGATATTTGAGTAGTGTATGTTTGTTTCAGTGTTAGTTTTAATGTTACACAATTCACTGTTATAGTTAATTTTGGATTTCGAGTGATGTTAGTGTGCATATACACTATTGTATCATTTTAGTAACAGGGGGTCTACCACAAGCTCTTCTTAAAACAAGGTTAAAATAACCTTATTTGTCTTTTGTCCCGTTTTGATGCCGGATGTCAAAGAAAGACAAAAGTCAAATAAGTTTATAATAATATTGTTTTAAGAGTTTGTGGTTCGCCCTCAGTACCTGGGTGACCGAGCATTGCTCGTTTTTTTTTCTTCACCGTGCTTAGGCCTTTGTTTAACCATATTTGGACCATCGTTAGTGATGATGTGGCCGAAGGTGGTAAGCACACAAAACCTAAAAACGAACTGGCTCTCAAATGCAGCGACCGGTGCTAGAGATGGTAGCCCGTCAGGCGAGTACTACCTGTCCTATATGTTTTAATATTTTTTTGTAGTACAAGTGGAAAGTTGAGAATTTTCTTATTGGTATAATCATGGTACTAGCCAAAGCGTAGGGGAGAGGCGGGTAGCCACGGACACATAAACAAAACTCATATATTTTTAAAAATGGACAAAACAATATATTTATTTATTATATAAACATTAAATAAAACACATATAAAGTAATTTAAGATAAGTAACAATTACATAATTACTTTAAATAAGCTTAAATCAAGTTTAGCAAACAGTCTTTAATTTTCGGCAATTTTTTTTTGGCGGGTAGCCCCGGACATACATATTATTATTAGCGATGGCCAAGTCGTTCTTTAGCTTTGCAGACATCACAATAATAGTAAATCTGTGAAGGATCAATATCTACGCATGCTTCATGCACCCAGTCTTTACACTTATGACATTGTATCCAGTCTTCTTCGAATGTTTCACCGCAAATGATGCATTCTGTTCCCTGATCTCTTGAAAAATCTTAAATGTTCTGTTTTATTTTTATTTTCTTCTTTGTGGCAGTTGCACCTTTCTTTTTATTCTCTATTGCTTTAGCTTTTTTAGTTGCAATCTAGTTTTTCTCCACCAAAGCATTTTTAAATGGAGAAGATGTGAGTATCTCGCTTTTTTGAGTATATCGTGAACGTGAACTTAACCTCTTGTCCACTATTAAGAGCTTTTATCCGATCCTGAAGAGTACTTCTAGGCACTTCATACCTGTCAACTGCTTCTCTAAGCGATAACTTCTTTTCTATAACACTCTGTATAGCCTTTTTCATTATATCTCTATTCCAATTCCCTCATTGAGTCACTCTTTCCATAAATTTTGACAGTTTTCAGATGATCTGCAAACAAATAAATATACTTTATTACTCTACTAAGCATAAAGAACCTATATAATAAAAAAACGCAATAGAATTATTAGAATAAAGATTTTCTCTGCACTCAAAAAGTGTCCGAGGGTACCCGACAAAATTGTGTCCGGTCGTACCCGACCGTCTCGATCTAAAGTTTTATATAAATAAAAAAAACCAACAATCCTAGCGACATGAAATATTCTACCCTTTTAACTATAACAAATAACTGCACCGAATAGTTCATAAATGATGATGAAGTACTTACATTCAATGTCCATAAACTGCATCTGAAAAGAAAACGGCGAGCGAAAAAATCTTGATGAAGAAAACAATCAACTGTCACTTGTTGTCCGCTCGGTGATTGCGTCACTACTGCGGCGAATATTCAATTACGCGAAGATGCGAACATTTTAAGGTGTGCACTATTTATCTATGTGCCCGTGATTGCCTAGAACCGAAGGTGGCCGAGGCTACCCGCCGGCCGGGGCTACCCGACTCTCCCCTATTATATACCTAACAGTTTGTGTTGGTAGGATTATTATAATTGTCTCGCAACAACAGCCTTCTGGTGCGGCGTCATCGGTAAACGGACGAGACAATGCGAGGATTATAGCCTCAACTTAAGCTCGTTTCTCTGAGTAGCTATCTAATTACTGATAACAAAGGTTCTCGATCTTAAAACAATTTAAACTAATTTAAGCTATACGTTTAATTAATTAAGTATCAAATTTGGTTTTTCAATATGAGTAGTGATAGTAAAGTAGTTACTTCAAGGCGGAGGAGACACAATATCCCTGTGTCAAATAAGTATATGCATAAATTTGAAGAAGGGCGATATACCTTAAATACGAGAACATATTTTTTGCATTTCAAGTATATTATAGTTAGGATAAGTATATTTTATAAGTTTTCAGGTCGCATAACAATCGAGTTGCAATGGTTGTCGATATATAACATAAACCCAGCGAGCCGCGGGGAGGAACAATGCGGTGAAAACTTCTTTCATCGCTTCGCTGAACGCTTTATATCTTGTCTATTCGCACCACTGTTTTCATACTTGAGCATTTCATAATATTTTTCAGTAAAAACTTGAACTCTTTGTCATCGATAATGGGACCTTTAATTCTTCTTTAAAATAGGAATTAAAGCTGTGAAAACTTAACGTCAAACAATAAAACGTAATAAAAATATTGTGACCGTGTGCGCTGTTCTCGTAATATGAGTTATTATTAACAACTTATACATCCCCCACCCCACTGACGGGGTGCCAGTCTCCCTTAACAACGGAGATTAAGGCAGTCAGTGTACCGTACCGTACCGTACTGTTCTTTACTGCACTGTATTATACACCGCTAATGATACCACATGAGAAGAGATACTAATTATAGAAAGACAATTCAAACAAGTTATAATTACTGCAAACAATGTAGGTGGCCTAATGCTGAAGCGGTAATCGCTTCAGCCTGTAGGCCATCTAAATAACCTAAACCTTACCTTCTAGGCAACCTATTGGGTAATTTTCTGAATTCCATCGACTATCACCACCCGAAAGACGTTTTCAAAGCGAAAACTAAACCTGAAATCTAAATAGCAAGCGCGAAATTCAGGTATTCGGAGTGTTTTTATTTAATTTTCAAAGGAAATAAAATTTAAAGGTGTGCAGCGACACAGTAAAAAATGCAATGCAGCATTTTCACTTGCACAAAGCGTCCTCATAACATTACATTACTTTTGTTTCAAACAGATGGTACGGTAGTGCAGGTATACATAGAGACCTAACGTGTGTACGTTGCATTTCATTGAAGCTCTAAATTCCTGCTGAAACATTCCTCCTGAAATATGTTTAGTGCTTTCCTTCATTATGGTAATAATAGTTAACAATTTATTAATAGGTAAATTATTAAAGAACAAAAAAGCTAGGTGATTTTACTCATTTAGGAACTTTGTGAATATCTAGATTGTTAGGTAATATTATGACTAAGATATGTTTCTCATCATCATCATCATCAGCCTATAATGTCCCACTGCTGAGCACAGGCCTCCTTTCACAAATGAAGGTGAAAGGAAATGGGCAATACTCCACCACGCGTACCCACTGCGGATCGGTGGAGGTAAACTAGTGGTCAACCTACTGTTGGAATTTTTCAAGCTGCCTAGGATGCCTGCACAATTAAGTGATAATCGGGCCCAACGGCTTTACGTGCCTTCCGAAGCACGGAAACGCTCGATTTGAAATATCACTAGGTGGTCACTCATCCAGGTACCGACTGCTGCAGCTTAACTTTGCCGATCGATTAAGAACGGTTAATAATGCTACACCACGAGCGCTTCCTACACCACGAGCGCTTCGATATGTATATACCTACAGGAAATTATGAACCAAATACATGTAGCCTTACATTTAACATGATACATAATGTGTTTATTTAATTCCTCTGACGTGACTTCAAAGCAAAACAAACAAATACAACTAAAACCAATAAATCTATAAAATGATTCGCACTAATACAATTACGAGGGTCAACGGAGAACATTTGCACTTGTACCGAACAGCCCGGGGTGGCAGGGGGGGCTTGGGGTGTTTGCTATCAGTCTGTCTGCAATAAAACCGTAACAAGCCGTAGACAGATTTTGTGCCCCTCGGCCGTCTGCGAATGAAACTGACTGATGTAATAATTCCCTCGTAAACGAACTCGTCTCGTCAAGATATCGTTAAGTCCACGGGCGTAAGTGTTCATAAATGTAGCATCCTACATCAAGTTCATATTATTGTCGTTTTATTAAACATTTCCTTACGACCCGTGCTCAATCCTCGCAAGCAAACTCTTATGTGATAGTGATACTTAATTATATTAGAAAACGTAGTAAAGAAGAACCTAAAAGGTTTTTTTGAAGAGTTTGGCAAATCGCATGCACGGATTAATATTGTATCATTCATCTTACATCAGTCATCCAATTTATTCTGGAAACAAATTCGATTCCGTATTATAGGGCCCCAAAGCTATTTTAAAAATTACAGGCCGAGCTCTTTCCCTCGTACAAATTTAAATTTTTTCAGTAGAATGCATAGGCTCATCATGTAAATTGGATTCAGAATTGTTACACATATTATGCTCATGGGGTGATTATACATTACATCAATTCATGAGAGTATGCGTTGGTGGGTGTACTTTGCAAATGCAAATTACGGTAGGCATTCTCTTTTCATTGATATTTTTGCCATTTTCATATGGAACGCGGTGGGCCTAGCGGGTGGCGGCGCCTGGCGGGTAATTTTATTGGGCGGTATGAAAAGAACTTTACTCACAACTGTAAGCCCGCTCCGGTGCCCGCGCCCGCGCCCGCGCTTACACGTTTCAAATAAAATATTCACTCCGCAACTCAGTTACCTCTATGAACTTTTGAATTTTCAGATCGGATTTGCATTACACGTGCTGACGGGCTACCTCCACGCCATATTTTCATACACCTATACATATTCAAACTTCAGTATTTTAATCCCTTGGAGTCCTCAGTTGTTTTCAAAAGATTAAATTTTTCATTTCGATTTGCATTACGCTCAACAAACTGTAGAGTAATTTGTATTTGATTAAAGAAACACAAAATTCATGTCATACCACTTCGCTATGCGAAAGAGATCATCCTATCTATTATAGAATCAAATCAAATACTATAGTTGTAAGTGACTTAACATAAATATGATAAACACAATGATTTATGCTTCGGGTTATATCAGAGAAATAAACAAAAATGGACCCAATATCGATCCCTGAGAGAGACAGATCAAAATTAGATAAAGCTCAGATGTAGGTATAATTTAAATTATTACTTGTAAGTGTCTTAACAAATTGTAAACGATGAAACAAATAACAATGGAACAATAAAAAATGTACATCAAAATTGATGGAGTCCTCCGGAGACCAGCGGGCGGGGGCTTTTTCCGCCAACGCATCAGCTTGGCTATCCAAAGAGGAAACGCTGCCAGCCTTCTGGGAACCTTGCCGTTAATCGGAAGCAGCGGCAGGCTTGAGAACATTTTCTCTTTTACATATTTGTTGTAAATAAGGGTTATATTTATACCTCCATAAGTGCCTTTCTGTGGCTTAGATTGAAGAAATGGCTTTGACTTTGACAAACAAATGCACGGGAATTATCAGGTACTTAATGCTAAATTGTTGTAAACTCAAGTTTCCAACAAATTTTATACTGGTTAGCTTGCTACATCTAACAATGCTGCAGCTGTGCCGCACGCGACTCTTTCTAAAACCTTAGCGAGTGGCCAGCAGAATTATACCTATACATATTCTCTACTTACTTTTCGGAATGTTCAAAAGTGCCTTATTAAAGTGCTAAACTGCTTAAATGACTTTCTGAGATTTTAGATGACGAAGTTTGTAACCTGGAAAAGTAATTGCAAGGTCGACTCGCCAAGTCACTGCCAAGTTTTAAAAATTGCCATGATATCGAACGAGTGGTAGTCCATGGCCCATATAAATCCCTCATAGCTCGAACTTAACGATCCAGCATTTATTAATTAAATCAACTTTAAAGCTAATGCAGATAATTATGGATAATGGAATTTCAAATGTTTACATATAAAAAAGGGCATTATTTTATTTGGCAACAATGGCTATCCAGAAATGCAAAACGTTAATGAAGAGAATATAGGTCAATATGAATAATCAGCTAGAATTAAAAAAATAAAACAAATCATATATAATAGGAAATAGATTGCAATGTTCGTTTATCGTTCCCAATTGTGACTAACCTATGTAATAAATGTGTTATTACCTATTTAAATAAATATAGAATCTAATTATACTTACATAATTAATACCCAACTCCTTTTACTTGGGGTAATCATAAGCCGCTGCCTTGTTATTATACCTACGAGCATACATTAACGTTAAGTTTATTACCTACTTCTTTATTCTTATAAAACATTCATAAAGGCCATGTTATATATGGCTGCAGTACTTTTATTATGTAAATATGAATATCTACATACTTATATTAAAAGGATAGGGCCTTCGTATAAGTTATTTGTTGAAATCTTTTCTGATTGGACTGAAAATAGCCATGTGCCAGCACTTTAGAAGTCCAAGAACTTTCTAGCTTTTAGATAGAACTAAATCTAGATAGAACAAACCTATTTGCGCCTAACTAATTAATGCTAAGTGTTTCTATGTTTAGTGAGTTTTCCAACTAGAAAATACAAAATGTTAGAATAGATACGTTCTCGAATATTTGTTTAGGGGCTACTTGAAAAGGGGTCTATGTTTACCCAATCACGTATACCGAATCCCGGGAAGTGTATTACTCAATCTCCAAAGTTAAGACCCAAGAAGATGTACCGGATATGTTTGTATTCAATCAATAAATACTTATATTATGTTAGCTCGTTATTTAAATTAAATTGGATAAATTGATCGCTCGTAAAGAAACTATTCCAACGGTAAAAATATTATAGCACTCTGAAGTAGGTATATAATATCATATTAATGAGAGTCAATAAGACGGGGCATCAAAATTTATCATCATTTTTGACTTAATATTCTAAGTCCATCACAAGTCTGATCAAAAAGGAAATTATAATTTAAGTTATTTCAGACCTTTATCTAGGGCCCCAAAAAGCCAAAAACATGATTCGAAGACTTTCATTCGATCATTTATTCGTTTTAAAAATGGTATTTTTTTAGCTTTAATATCATTTTCTACGTAAACGGCTTCAGGTTTCTGTCTTACATTTGTCTTACAGCAAGAAAACATAGTTTACTAGGGCATGGCAAACCAAAATTTTCCTAGATATTATATAACTCATTTTATAAACGAAATTAGTTTTTAAACTTTTAGTCAGTTACTTTTGGACCATTCTACGTTCAAACGTCACACGCGATATTCAACTTTGTATTCGTCCTCCCTCGAGTTATAATAGCAATCAATAGGCAGCGGTTCTTCAGTACCGCGCAGTGCGCTCAGGAGAAAGGATGTATTCGTTTTTTTGTTTTTTTTTTTTTTTTTATTTGTTTCAATTTCGACGAGTTGTTTGACATGACAATGTTTGTAAACAAATGACACTCTGTCCACCAGTTCAATTACTTTTTGACGTAAAAAATTATAGAGAAAAATGAATCTTAATCCTGTATAGTAAGATTCTTTTGTAACATCATACCTTTGATTTTAACAGATAAACCTTATCACAAAGCATTAAAATTGAAACTCGTGGGTATTCTTAAACGTCAAAAACTGATGACCCTGGTTGGCAGAGTTTATGTTTAGTTTCATTTTAGAATACAAAAGGAACAGATCCAGTGGAGTCGCCAACGAAACATAGAATTATAGTTAAATTAGAAGTAGCAGTATGAGAACCTAGATTTGTCTGTAATCATTGTATTTTACAGATATGGATTATGTACTTTTTCACTTAGCGAACGTTCTTGTTTCAATAAGAAATCTAATATATAAAAATAAGTCGGGTTTTCCTTCCTGACGCTATAACTCCAGAACGCACGAACCGATTCCCACGGTTTTGCATTCGTTGGAAAGGTCTCGTGAGGTTTATAGCAAAGAAAATTCAGGAAAAAACGCGGGTGAAACCGCGGTGGACAGCTATTTTTATATATTTTGATGTGAACATTTGTAATTATTTTATTGTACACGTGTATCGTGTTATTACTAAGCCTCTACTGCCGCCCGTCTATTTGTCTGCCTGCCTGTCTACCACAAGCAAATATCTCAGCTGTCAGGATCACATCTTTGTGTGCCGTGCTAGGATATATATTTAAGTTAAGGAGGATATTTGCTGTCGTCGTCTCCATGGCCTCGAAGACAGGGACCTGTCAGTTTTGTGAGCGCGCGTAGATCACGGTGTCCACACCAAAATTTACGCGTACCTTAACAGGTCCCACAGCGATGACTCCGAGACAAAACGGTTATTTGAGCAACTGCAATCGATGACTGACAAAGTACTGAAGCAGTACCCCTCCGCGGAGTTAGTGATTTTAGCTTCAACGCTCACCAAGTTGAGTGGCATGGTTCTCGGTCCACTGACTTTTCGGGGAAGACTGCTCACGACTTTGCTCTGGCCTATGGCTTCTCGCAACTGATTCTTTCTCCTACGAGAATCCCAGATATTGAGAGCTATACTAGCTCCTTACTGGACCTTCTGCTGACTATGCGACCGGACGGCTATGCAGTGACAGTGGATGCGCCACTCGGCTCATGGGACCACTGTCTCGTCCGGACGCAGGTGCCTTGTGCGTGGCCCGATTTGCTCCGGTCACCCGGGTGTCGTCGTGTGTGGCACTATAAGTCAGCAGACTGGGATGATTTGCGTGGATACTACGTATCGTACCCGTGCAGGCAGCTCTTCTTCGCAACAGAAGATCCTGACACCTGTACAGTTGCCGTCGCTGATGCGATACTGGCGGTAATAGAATGTCCTTGAACATCAGTAAAAGCATCAGGATCGTCCTCATCGTCCACTCTCTTGAAGTGAATCCTTGATACATCTAAATCTGCTGGCACTCATGACTTGCATGCCCAGGTTCCGAAATTCTGTACTAAAACTATTGTTTTCCTAATTACCATTCTGTTCAAAAGAGCCTTTCTTGATTGTTATGTCCCTTCTGTCTGGAAGTCTGCCTTCATTACCAATTTACAAGAAGGGTTCTAAATTAGAAGTAGCCAACTACCGCCCTATCTCAAAATTATGTATAATATCCAAAATACTTGAATATCTTATCTAACATCAAGTTTACGCAGCTTTAAAGAACTCTTTCAACCAAAGCCAACATGGTTTCTTAACAGAATTGACCATAGTCTTCTCTTATCCAAGCTAAAAGGCATAGGCATAAGAGGTGTCGATGGTTTTCATTTTACCTAGAAAATCGGAGACATGCTGTTGTTTTCAATAACTACATATCAAGCTAGGTTCCCATATGTAGTGGCATTCTCCAGGGTTCATTACTGGGGCCTTTGCTATTGATAATATTTGTAAATTAACGAAAACTGTGCATTAAGACTTCTCATGTTCTTTGTTTCTGATGCTGACGCGCTTCAATCTGACTTGGGTCATCTAACTGATTACTGTACGCTCAATAAACTTGACCTCAATCCTGTTAAGTGCTCTATTGTTACTTTCACACAGAAAGCTAACAATTATCTTCCCAATTATTAATTGCAAGGTCAAGTATTGGAAGCTCAGGAATGTATACTTGTCTCTCATGATTCTAAGTTAACATTAAACAGCCATATTGAGCGTATAATAGCAAAGACCTTGGAACCCTTGGATTTGTGTTCTTGCGGCGGCGTCGTGTGACGGGTCACTCACTTCCCTCCAATATGGCGAGGAGAGCGATGGCTGCCACATGCGTCATACTTATGAACAGGTGCTGCTTGTGGGGGCTGGTCTGCCTAAGTTTGCCACTTATTTATTTACTTATTAAATATAGATTCAGTCTACTTTGCCGCCGCACTGGGGCACGCAATTGTTGTCAGTGCGATTAGAATGTAAATATTATGTAATTAATCTAAGCTTGTTTTGAAAAGACTAATTGCTGAGTTTATTGCCGGCTCTTCTCAGCAAATGCAACCTCCCGAACCGGTATTAGAGTATTACAGTCAGACTTTTCATAAGTGCCTGCGAAGGTCTATTTGAATAAATGATTTTGAATTTTGTGATGCGTATGAATGTTTCACTCAAGTAAAATGGTTAAAAATATTGTATTGCACTTACGTCTGAAGCCACTTGGAGTATGCATTGCAGGTTTAGAACCCCAGATACAAGGACCTTGTTTCAAGAATCGAAAATATCTAACAGATATTTCTTGAATACCTCTGCTGCCTCTTTAAACATAAATATGACTCGTCTATGTACCTTGATCTTGATAAGAAACATCACCTGTTACATCTGCACCAGCGCTGCGAAATTGCCGACCTTACTTACCTGTTGAAGATAGTACTCTGGAAGTGTCGACTGTCCAGAATTACTATCTAACATATCGTTATATATCCTCTACGCCTAATTGGCGGTATAATAGTCCCGCATGCCTCTACATGTTACAGGCAGAATGCCTTCCTTCTGCGAGCTGGCGACAGGTATAATAGGCCTTGCACATGAGCATGACATTGATTTGTTTGATTCGAGCATTGTTTCAGTAAGTCGCAAACTCAGTCAAATCTTTTTCTTAGGTAAGCTGTTAAGAATAATATCTTCTGTGAATTATTCCTATTTTGTGTTACATTTCTAAATGTTGTCTTTATTTTTTAGTAGGTTATCTTTATTTTTAATCCATTTATCTTTATTAATTTGTTAATCCAAAGCTGTTGGTTTTTGACACTGAAACATTTTAACCAAATTACTCAGTACGAAAAATCCCTGATTCAGTATTAACCACCCATGGGTTACAGTGGATAACGTCACCATCTTTTTTAAATGTATATATTGTATTACTGAACTTCCCAAGTCCTATCTTTGTCTTTGATTTTCTAACACAGATGTTAAACGTATATTTTAAGAATAAAACTAACCTTTTTGAAGCGAAACTAGCGCGATGATATCAGTTTAAAAAAAAATATCCACACTGACCCTCTCTCCCCTATAGTTTTATTATTTTTACTCTTTTTAGTAGAGTTTTTGTAGTAAATGAATATTAAAAAGCGGCTCTTGAGGCTACTTCTTCGGGGATAATGAGCGTGACGATGGAAAAATATTTATTTTAAAAACTACTCCATTCTTTTTGTGTTATTTTCTTACTCGCGCGTCATCAATCGCGCAAATTTCTATCGGACACTAGGTCGTGCTATCGCGATACAGACAGCAGCGCGTCTTATACATGAGGGGTGGCGGGGTGTGTAGGCGGAGCGAACGTGGGAATTTATTTTTCAGGGTATGGTCTTAAGTCGGTCCATGCTGAAATGACTGAATAAGTTTGAATATCAAAGGTATGAAATATGTTCTATAAACATATCCTAGTGATTTTCTAAAGTCTCGTGTAAACACTCAAACAACACCCATCATACCTACTAGATTACGAGAATCGGACGTACCTACTAAATAAAATCATTACCTATATTAGTCTTATATGATCTACGAAAACTTGGTTCAGTTTACCAAGAGTAATTTGGGTACCTGACCACTTTCAGATTAGGCACATTTGCAGTCTCTACGGTAGAGTTTCCAACTGCCTTACCTTACGTGTGCGACCAAAGTTGAGTTTCTGATAAAATTATCAATGGTATGTATGTGTAGCTGAGCTAAGCTTCACAACAAAGAACTTACTTTATTAACTTAAAGTAAGCCAAGTTCAATAAAATATATATGCACTGTTTCAAATTAGGTTAAAGAGTAAATTATAGAAAATAATCGTGAAATCCCTAAGCCCAAGTAAACTACGTCTTATACGAATATCAACTGTAGTCCCATCACGAAATACTTCAATTTATCAAAATATCGGTGTGAAATAATTTCTCAGCGTGAAATGTTCACACAACACAAGTGGCATGCCAGTATTGTGCTCTCGGAGAAATAAAAAGAAACCGCTACCCGAGCCACATCATGCAGTACTGTGTACAACGGTATAAAAGTTGTAACATGCCACCCCAAAACTGTTATTAACTTTACTATATATACTGTGCTTTAAAATGTTCTTTGGACTTAGAATTTTGAAACTGATTACATGAGATATATTGAAGCAAGCGAATACAATATTTTATTAATATTGAGAATCTATCAGTTATAAACAAAGCGCAGCCTAAACCAATAGGTCGAAAAACATGAAATTTTATATATCCCGGAATTTAATTGAAACCCCTAAGAGGGCGAAATAGGGGAATCGTGGAGTGTTACCTAGTCAAACATAAATTTTGTAAAAAAGAGAAGACGATTATAATGATAAATATTCACTCTGAGACTATTAATAGCGTCTGTTTCCAGTTTATGTTCAAGAAATTTAAAGTAGTTGTATTTATGGAGTGAATCTCACGTCGTAGAACATACAACCGTAGCACACAGTCACCGTTCTCTACTACGCTACTGCATTGCAGAAAGACACGGAAGTACGCCATAGCTCTACGGAATCCCTTTACTTAGAAAAGTTTTCATTTAGAATTCACCTTGAAATTAATATTAATACTTTGACATGATCGACTAATTAAGAAAGTTAGTAGCTGCTGGTTTTTGTAAAGATAAATCAAATAATTCTTATTATGAATCAAATTCGAAACGTTTTATTGAAAGCTTCCAATTTCAAAGAACTTTTAATCATCTGAAGACTTACAATATTCTATTTCAGAGAAAATATTCAATTAGGTCTTACTATAGAAAAACCTTTTAGTTCAATTAAGTCGTTCGATCGAACTTCATTACGTACGTACGACAGCTTATTCCAGTAAAGCTATGTTGACCTACCTACGTATATATTAGATAACATTCTTTCTTATATTTTATATGTGTATCCAAATAATGTATATATTTATAATAATAATGTTTGATGATACCATGCATGCAAACAAAATTATAATTTATTTTCATAATAAAATATTTTGTAATATATTGTTGGTTTGATATTGAATATATCAAACCAACAATATATTACAAAAAGAGTTTTTATAAAAACCTTATTCGAAAAATAATAAATAAGATGTAAACAAATATACGTAGGAATATACCTACACATACATTAGGGAACGACGGAAGACAAACGTGCCGGCTTATAAATGACGCTAGCATAGAGGTATGTGCACAAATTATACCTTCAAACTCAATTTCCTGTTACAAAACAGTGTTGACACATTTCACGAGCGTGTGGCGTGTTGCCGTTTAAACTGCATTTTCACGACAAGATGCTTTGCTAAGTAGATGGAAGACGTCGACACAAACTTTGCGATACTTCTTTAAAATGTTTGGGCAACCGTTTGCGAAAGAGACGTAATGCGGGCCGATGATAGATGTTTGTACTACAGTTTCGGGACGTAGCGAGCTGAATAAACAAAGCGTGTAAAAGTGAGAAAGGCACGTACCATTTTATTTATGTAGGCTGTACCTACTTCTATTAGGTTATTTCACGTTTCCATCATATACCTAATATTAAAATTATTCTTTTCTGTCATTTTGAGGGTTATTTATTTTGAAATGTATGAAGCTGATGGCCAAGTGTTTAAGGATATTATGCAGTATAATAAATATGACTACCTATATCACGACAAAATCATTATTTTTCTTTTAAACTAAATTTTAAACCATAGCTAAATCTGTAAACGTTCAATACCTTGTAGATAGATCCATTCCCTTATATTTGTTTCGTCTTCAACAAAAGATAATCCAGTGAATTCGTTTAAAATTCAACCTGTATATAAATGCGAAGGGACAAATACGATTCTCGACACCGCATCATCCAATCACCAGCTTAGCGGTCTCAGTAAACACATTACGCGTGATGTGTCCCATCCGCAGAAATCTGCCTTGAGGCAATCGTCGGGCGGAGCCCCTCTGATTGCCTTTTTTATTGCCTCGCCTTCCCGCCACGTCGCTCCGTATTTCATTTTTACCTCCGCTTTTTGCTTATTTCTAATTTGCACCTAATAATTGCTCTTATTGATAAATGTCTTGGCATGACTTACGATCTTATTGGTAAAATTTTAGGAGAGTGTACGGTTTCAACACCGTACATTTTTCTGTGTACGCAGCAACCTACTTTTGTCGCCCGCTAATAATAGCATAAATACTCGGATTCTAAACATTTTACTAGAGTGCATTATAACGTTTTATATCAACAACATCAAGAGGAACGAATCACCAAACTTTTTACTGTGAATATAATCAATATACCTTTGATACTTCACAAGTGGTTTCTCTACGCACTCCAACATCAACTACAATACAAATGTACTGGGCTAACTACTACTAGGCCCGTACATTTAATGGTCCTTCATTTTTCTGTGTACGCAGCAACCTACTTTTGTCGCCCGCTAATAATAGCATAAATACACGGATTCTAAACATTTTACTAGAGTGCATTATAACGTTTTATATCAACAACATCAAGAGGAACGAATCACCAAACTTTTTACTGTGAATATAATCAATATACCTTTGATACTTCACAAGTGGTTTCTCTACGCACTCCAACATCAACTACAATACAAATGTACTGGGCTAACTACTATTAGGCCCGTACATTTAATGGTCCTTCGAGCATAAGTTTCTTGGTGTTTTTTGTGTCTCTCGAAACAGTAGCGAATCGGTTTAGCTGGCCTCCCAGAAGCGGGTCTCACCAGTCAAATTGAGAAGTCGCATATATTGTAATGAGAGTGCAAATGCACTGAGTAACGTAAAGCGACCACTACAAGTCTGAAGAATCTAGAATTCAACAACTCCGAATATCAAGAATTTCAAGGATTTGGAAGAAGAAGCTGTGGAAACTTCATAGTCTTCGGGTCGTGAACCAACGCACTTTACTGAAGCTGTCACCGTCAACTACGTGTCAGACTTACAACAAACAACTAACTAACTTACTCTGAAGCTGTCACCGTCAACTACGTGCCAGAATTCAACTAACCAGCTCTGCAGCTGTCACCGTCAACTACGTGTCAGACTCGCCGAAGCTACAAAACTTACTTTGAAGCTGTCACCGTAAACTACGGGTCAGACTTACAACAAACGAACAACTAACTAACTTACTCTGAAACTGTCACCGTCAACTACGTGCCAGAGTTCAACTAACCAGCTCTGCAGCTGTCACCAACTACTGCGTGCCAGACTCGCCGAAGCTACAACACGTTAAGGCTGTCACCGTAAACTTACGGGTCAGACTTACAACAAACGAACAACTAACTAACTTACTCTGAAACTGTCACCGTCGACTACGTGCCAGAGTTCAACTAACCAGCTCCGCAGCTGTCACCAACTACTGCGTGCCAGACTCGCCGAAGCTACAACACTTTAAGGCTGTCACCGTAAACTACGGGTCAGACTTACAACAAACAAACAACTAACTAACTTACTCTGAAGCTGTCACCGTCAACTACGTGCCAGAGTTCAACTAACCAGCTCTGCAGCTGTCACCAACTACTGCGTGCCAGACTCGCCGAAACTACAACACTTTAAAGCTGGCACTGTAAACTACGTGCCAGACTTACAACAAACAACTAACGAAAAGAAAGAACTTTAACTAATACCATACAACATGGGACAAATAGCTCAACAGTTAAAATGTTTTACAAACATTAAATCTTTATGTACTAACTATAGTAAAGATGGCAGTGAGAGAAAAACGCTTGAATATTTGAATATACGTCTATCATCATTGGAAGAACAGTGGAACGACTTCCACGAGAGGAATACCATTCTAGTAAATGAGATTGATGACAAAAACATTCAATACTTCCAGGATGACATATACGGAAAAACTAAAGCATTGTATGAAAAAACTAAAACGAATATTATGCAGAAACTTTTATGTTTACAAGATCAGCAAAATGCAACTCAATTTGATTTAGCTGGAATACTCGAAGAAGGGAGTAAAGACCAAACAAAACTATTGCTGACAAAACAGGAATGCAACGCTAAAGCCATTGATAGAGCTATGTCAAAAATTGACATCTCTACCATTAGTCAAAAATGGGAAATGGAAGATCATCTTGCGATTTTAAAATCGAAATGGGATACATTCGATAAACTTCACTGGGAGCTCGATGCGTTACTTCAAGGTTCTAATGAACATTATTACGAAATGTTCATCAACATCGAACAGAAGTATGACGAACTAAGAAATCAATTAAACAGCAAGATATGGTCAACAGTTCACTACCAACATTCCGTTCCACGCATCCAAGTTCCAGAATTTTCAGGAAGCTATAATCAGTGGATTTCTTTTAAGGATCTATTCCTGGAAACTATTCATAACAACCCGACAATTAACAAAGCACAGAAAATGCAGCACCTAAAAACCAAACTGAGAGGTGAAGCTGAACGACTGGTTAAGCACTTAAACATCAGCGCAGATAACTATGCATCCTGTTGGGAAATACTTACTCAAAGATATGACAATCGTCGTTTGCAATTTACGTCATTCATAAACACCATGCTGCAACTGCCTACCATACAAAAACCTGATTCCTACAATTTGAAGAAAATGCATGATGTCATAATTGAATGCTTAAATGGGCTGTCAAACATCGGCCTAGACACATCAACTTGGGATCCAATTATTGTACATTTGATGTCCCAGAAACTAGACTCCTGCAGCTATAACGAATACATAAAAGAAGTACATGACAACAAAGAGCTACCTGTTTTGAACGAGTTCACATTTTTCCTGGAAAGCAAATTTATAGCGTATGAAACGATAAAAAAACTCTAAGAAAGACATACCCAACAACTCACAAAAGCCACCCATAACAAGTCATACAACCCCTATGAGAAAATATAACAATTGGAGAAAACCTATGTATGACGAAAATAACCATGCCTCGAAAACATATCATACTGCCTACGGTCAATGTCCTCTTTGCGATGGATCACATGTTTTGATGCATTGTCCGAAGTTCATCGACTTAGATGCAACGCAGCGAAACAATACAGTTGCAAAACTAAACCTATGCAAAAACTGCTTATACAGCCACGGTAACTTTGAGTGCGCTTCGCATAAAACTTGCAAAGACTGTAATATGAAGCATCATACGCTGTTGCACAACAGTTCAATGAAAACTATGCCAACTGGCGACAACAAAAATAAATACTTGGGTCAACGACCATCTACAAGTTCCCATCATTTATCTACAGATGAGAAAGAGGTTTTGTTGACAACTATACAAATACAAGTAAAATCCATTGATGGAAATTATGTTACATTGCGAGCTCTCTTAGATCAAGGTTCGCAAGTAAACTTAATAACTGAAAATGCGGCTCAATTACTGAGATTACCGCGAAATAAACTAAATGCCACGATATCTGGTGTTGGATCAGTATCTGGCGAATGTAAGGGAAGCTTGGAACTAAACTGCAAATCGATCCACTCTCATTACACATTCGATACTCATGCACTTATTATGAGAAAGTTAACTAACAAACTACCGAATGCTTCATTTGAAAAAACTAACTGGCCGCACATTGAAAACTTAAAACTTGCGGACCCAGACTTCAATATATCACGCCCTATAGACATACTTCTAGGGGCCGATATTTACGCAGAAATCATCCTGGACGGAGTTCTGAGAGGAGTCCAGCATTCCCCCATTGCTCAACAAACGCAATTGGGATGGATTTTATGCGGAAAGCTACAAACGTTCAACTGTCATATGACTTTAATCAATTTGAACGAATTAACTAAATTCTGGGAAAACGAAGACGTAACACAAAGCAGTGAAGATATTCCCAAAAACGAGCTATGTGAAAATTTCTATAGCAAGAACGTTCAACGAAGTCTAGATGGGACATATACGGTGAAGATGCCCTTACAATCAGATTTTACAACTTTACTGGGCAAATCAAAATCTATGGCTGTATCACAACTTCTTCAGCTGGAAAAAAGACTTGAAAGAAATAAAAAACTAGCCACAATGTACAAAGAGTTTATGAACGAATACATCGAATTACGTCATATGAAACTTGCATCTCCGATTACTTCACTAATGCCCGAGTGTTATTTACCACACCATGGCGTCCTACGGGAAAACGCTATTACAACCAAACTCAGGGTTGTATTCAACGCATCCCAGAAAACTACAAGCGGAAGAAGTTTGAATAATTTACTAGAAAAAGGCCCTAATCTTCAGAGAGATATTCAAGCATTAATCTTAAAGTGGAGGACCTACAAATATGCCTTCACTGCCGATATAGAAAAAATGTATCGGTGTATTTGGGTGTCTGAAGATCAACAGCAACTGCAAAAGATTATATGGCGAGACTCGCCACAAAAAAGACTACAGGAGTACCAACTTTGCACTATAACATATGGAACTAAATGCGCCCCTTGGTTAGCTATGCGAACTCTGAAACAACTAGCAATAGACGATGGTCACAAATACCCAGCTGCTGCTCACTCTCTTCAAAATGAGTTCTACGTGGATGACCTAATTAGTGGGCACAACCAAATAAAAGAGGCTAAGGAACTCCAGAGCTCACTAATAAACCTACTTAAAGGAGGTGGCATGAACTTACGCAAGTGGTCAAGCAACCACCCAGCCTTACTTGAGAACTTATCAAATGATCAAATATCAATGAAAAATATATTTGATTTCAAGCACGAGGAATCAATGAAAACTTTGGGACTTGGCTGGAACCCAAATTTGGATACATTTATGTTTAACTGGAGCTTGGAAGAAAACTTAAAACCACTAACTAAAAGAGTACTGCTCTCCGAAATCTCAAAACTGTACGACCCTCTTGGCTGGATATCCCCAGTTACTATTACTGCTAAACTATTGTTCCAAAGGGTCTGGATGAGTAAACTCGAATGGGAGGAAAATCTACCGAATGATATCGAAAAGGAATGGTTAAAACTTAAAAGTGAACTCCCATGTGTACAAAACATTAAGCTAAGCAGATGGCTCGGCGGAACATCTCCAGACATCGAGTTACTCTGCTTCTGTGATGCAAGTGAAAAAGCATATTCTTGCGTTGTTTACAGTCGTATAAAAAATAATGACGAATCGGTTATAAAACTTGTAGCCGCTAAAACAAGGGTTGCCCCATTGTCACAAAAAATTACATTACCAAGACTTGAACTTTGTGGTGCTTTATTACTGTCACAACTCGTCGGAAAAATAAAGACCACCTTAACTGAAAACAAGATAACAATACAAGCATGGTGTGATTCCCAAGTAGTCCTGGCCTGGCTGAACGGAAACAATTCAAGATGGGAGAAATACGTAGCAAACCGAGTTACGAAAATCAAACAAATCATACCAGCTGAGCAATGGAACTATGTCAAATCAGAAATCAACCCCGCTGATTGTGCATCCAGGGGGTTGTATCCAAGCAAACTTCAAAACTTTAAACTATGGTGGCAGGGACCTGACTTCCTAAAAACACTCGAAGTACAGGATCTCCAGAAAAACAAGACCTGCTTATTTACAACTAATATCGGAAGCGCAAAACAAAAGAAGACAACCCTAGCAACAAATCATAATAAAGAACATTTTATTGATGAACTACTTAACAAGTATAGCACGTTGACTCGCGTTACTAGAGTCACGGCCTGGGTAATGCGATTTAGTGCAAACGCACGAAACAAAGCGAAATCTGATACTAAGCACCTATCTACAAGCGAATTAATTGCAGCTAATGAACAAATAATCAAACATAAACAACAGACAGAGTTTCCACAAGAACATTTGCAATTGAGTAACAAAGAAGCTGTGCCAATTAAGAGCAATATTTACAAGTTAAATCCTTATTTAGACAAAGAAGGAATCATGCGAGTTGGAGGACGGCTAAACTTATCTAACTTATCATTCGATAGAAAAAATCCAATGATTTTATCTCGGGATGGGAGATTTACTCATCTACTCATCCACCAAATGCATCTACAGACACTGCACGGTGGAGCTAGACTTACACTAGCCCAAATCAGACAACGATACTGGATAGTTGGTGGCAATAGAGCCGTTAAAACGCAACTACGCCAATGTGTGCGATGTCAACGTTTCAAGCCACAAGAGAACTACCAAATTATGGGAGACCTGCCGAATCAAAGAACAACCCCTTCCCGACCATTTACACACACTGGAGTCGATTTTACTGGACATGTGGATGTCAAACTCAGCAAGGGTAGAGGAGTGAGGACCTCCAAGGGATACATCGCTATATTCGTGTGCATGGCAACGAAGGCTGTACACATTGAGCTAGCATCCGACTTAAGCACTGAAACATTTCTCAGTGCTTTTCAACGTATGTGTGCGAGACGTGGAATACCTAAACACGTCTATTCGGACTGCGGGACCAATTTCATCGGAGCTTCAAGGGTGCTACGCAATGAGTTCCAAGAATTCTCCCAACTACTGACAAAAGAATTCTTTGATGAAATTGGAAAATTAGAGGTCGAATGGCACTTTAATGCTCCTGCGTGGCCAAGTGCAGGGGGTCTATGGGAGGCTGCAGTTAAGTCAATGAAGCACCATCTTCGACGGGTACTAGGAGAACAGAAACTTACATATGAAGAATTCTCAACCTTGCTAACTAAGATAGAAGCTTGTATGAACTCCAGACCCCTGTGCCCCCTTACTGAAGATCCCGAAGAATTTTATAACTACTTAACCCCAGGTCATTTCCTTACCGGTAGTCCAACGATGTCATTACCATTATCAGACTACAACGACGTCACAACTTTAGATTTACGTCGGCGCTGGCAACTCACTGAACATATGCTGCATCAATTCTGGAAGAACTGGTCCAATGACTATCTTTGCCAACTACAGACGCGTTGCAAATGGAACAAACTCCAGAAAAATATTGAGGAGGGTGCCATAGTCCTGGTTAAAGAAAATAATCTGCCACCTGGAAAATGGGCTATGGGACGCATAATCAAACTTCACCCTGGTCACGATGGTAACGTCCGGGTAACAACTATAAAAACGCGAGCTGGTACTATCAAGCGCCCCATAGTGAAACTGACACCCCTTCCCGTCGCAATAAACTAGATGCATACAATCATGGGATGCAATTACTCCATATTACTACAATCATAACCCACATTCAACTAACATAACAGAAATAGGCCATGTGAAGCAAAAATTATTGGGTCATCGAACGTCCTCACTGACGCCGTGTGAAATAAACAGCGCACGATGCAAGGACACTTGAATCAAATTACATAACATACAAACGACACTCGGTCGACAATTTACTACGAACATTGCGCACTTCGCACTATATGCAAAAATGACGTCACAATATAACGTCAGGCATTACGTTACTTTAGACATAGTTCAGAAACGCAAGCACAGCGCTCCCTACCTGAGGAACCAAGCAACGAAGAGCAGCTCTATCAACGAGTCGAGCCACCGCATCGGGAGCTGCGTTTAATTTTAACTTTCTAACTTTACTTTAACTTGTTACGTTTACTTTGTGATGGTTTTTTCTTCCTCTTGATGTGATCGATTCTCCTTTAGCTTCCTTTGGGGTTGCCAACATGTACGGTTTCAACACCGTACATTTTTCTGTGTACGCAGCAACCTACTTTTGTCGCCCGCTAATAATAGCATAAATACACGGATTCTAAACATTTTACTAGAGTGCATTATAACGTTTTATATCAACAACATCAAGAGGAACGAATCACCAAACTTTTTACTGTGAATATAATCAATATACCTTTAATACTTCACAAGTGGTTTCTCTACGCACTCCAACATCAACTACAATACAAATGTACTGGGCTAACTACTACTAGGCCCGTACAGAGAGTGACAATAAGGAATTTAGTAAGCTATTCTACAATTCCACGCTAGCCCTGCGGAACGAATAAGCAACTCAACTTCACGTCAATTATCGATTGTATGTACAAATCAAATGTATAAAACTCTTACTCTAGTCTAGAGGAGTAACATAATTATAATATTTTTGGGGTTGTAAATCAATTATCGCGGTATTTTTTTTACAATGACATCATTTGTCATAGAGGATGCGCGTCTCTCGCGAGAACCAATGGTTTAAACCATTAGGTATATTACATTGATTTTTTTGAAACATAAGCGTAATAATTCAATGAACATAGGATACAATTATTATTTTTTCAAACACTATCGTCATAGCTTAAAAGAATGAAAATAAAGAATTGTTTCAAGATGTCCACGCGAGCGAAGCCACTATCGGAAAGTAAATAAAGCAATGACACAGAACCGCATGTGAACATACAAATAACTATCTACCATGTGTAGAGTAGCAGGTGAGGCCATTTCATGATATCCTTCTACTCTCGGAAACTAGCTCCCAACTGCGGGGATCCGCATCGCACTGCAAACTCACAACTCCCACCAGCTTATGTCATATATTTCCCATCAAGTATGTATAGCAACGTGACCTTTTTTTACGGTACTTCGGTTTTCATACGTTAGTTTACTAAACACCAATTGACTGTTGTGCGAATGTCCATGAGTTCGCAATGTTTGTTACGACGCCACACATCACAACTATGTTCCGTTCAAGTGCGGCCATCCGGCCACATTTGTTATTGTAGAACGATGAACGAAACACGTTAGCGCCGCCGCACCTTGAAAATCACGGTGTCTGCGAGAAAAATACTCCTAACTACGTGTTTCTACTGTCTGCTTATTAGACGACTAATTATAGTTTCAGCGCTAAAGAGAACTTTAGTTGACTCTAAAAAAATGGGAAATAACCTTTGCTTATGATAGCTTCTCTATACGTAGTAATAATAGCAATAATAACTCAATGAGTTCAAATGTTTTTTAGATGTATCTATCTGTTATGTTAAAAATATATGAAACTATTAGAAGATAATGAGCTTTTTCTATATGTATGTTATTATGTACTTAGAACTTATGAACATTCCAACTAGAGTATTTTTAAGTCAAAGTTTTCAAGCGTACGACCCGCCTGATCTTACTCACGCACAAGAATACAAGCATAAAGTTACTTCGCTGCGGTATTCAGTAAGGTGGAGGTTTGCCTTTTGTAACATATAATGATTGTCTCTCATTTACACGCGTTGTAACCGTCGTTTATGTTAATTATTATGTATTGTCCAGATAGCTACTCACACAAAGTAAACTGTTCAGTTTGGAGTGCATAGGCATTAATTACACAAGCTATCAAAATTCATGTCGGCGCCAGACAACGAGCCGTCCGCTAACAAAGACAAATCGACGGAATTTTCAATCTCATTAAGCTTTCATTTGATTGCTTTCGCTTGTGGAGCCGTTATTTCAGTGAAAACCGATCTTGTAACCAATTCTCTTTAGCGTGTTACATCCAGCTTTGATGTCGCCATCGTAATTTTAGAAAAGATCTTTCAAAGAAACAAAGTTGACGTAAAAGGATGCCCATCAATATTGATATTGTTGGGTGTTTTATTTTTGATGTTGGTACTTTATTAACACGGGTTATAACTCCATCAATCTAAGCTAGAAGTAGGGAAATTTAATAAGTGAATGCGTGAATGTTAAGTAATCTCATGGCATCAATCATGGTACCGCATCGCCGTCGCCGACGCCGCCCCGGGCCACCGCGTACGCTTCGCTGTAGGAACATGGCCCCAGATATTAAATTATATTAAACCACTCAAGTCAAGCACCGACAAGTGACGGTGGCGGTATGCATACGATGTGACTCATTATTTTTACATTGCATGTTACTGGGTTAGCTAGTGGGTATTTTATCCCACCACAAATGATTCCTTTGTCTTAATAACTCTAGGATTCTGTGGTTTACGTTGATCAACATCATATTTTGATTTTTCCATTTGTCATAATTTCAACTACACTTGGTTGTAAGTAGGTACTTACAACCAAGTGTAGTTAAACAAAAACAAAAAAATGCTAAGCTAAGTAGGTACTTAGCTTAGCATTTTTTTGTTTTTGTTTTAACTTGTATTAACCCGTTGGATCTCGCGAGGGACGCGCGTCCTACAATTGATGTCATTGTTATATTTTTAACCGCGAGCCAAGCGATTTTAATTCACTTCCGCTTTTAACACTTATAACTCCACTTCCAACTGACCACCAGGTCCTCATACGACAGCTTCCGCGAAGAACTATGGCACTGGTGAATTCAACAAGTCACAGTTAAATTCCTAGCCGTATTCCAAGTGATATTTTTGGGTACACTGGCACAGAAACTTGAAGAGTGTGATATAAGTATTAAAAATATATTCAGTATTTATTTATTTCTATATACTTACCTATGGGTAAAAAATTGCCTCTCGGGACTATTATTGCCAAATTATTGCTAACATCACATCATAAACAACAACTTTTGTTCTATGACTTTAAATAAAATTCATCAGACTTTCATACAAAAATGTGTTGGTAAATTTTACGGTCTTATAACGGTCTTACTCATAAAAATCTCTTAAATAACGGATTAAATAGTATATAGCTAAATACTATTTAAAATTTTATTCAGTGTTTAACTTTTCTTTACTCATAAACGCATTTTAATCATGATTTAGTTATTGAAGGATTTAAAGAGTAAAAATAATATTATATATGGCGACACCAGCGTCAAGACCATAAATTTGACAGTTATGGAGGTTTTAAAAAAAAGAAACAGCAACAATTTGAAAAGTTTTATTATGTGTTTTATGATAATATTATATTGTATAACAAGATATTAGGAAAATCTTAAAGGACATCCAGCAGACAAATCATAGTATCCAGTCTTCCGTCACTCTCCTCGCAGCACAAAACGAGGACTTTAAGAAGAAAATTGAGCAACTGGAATGCAGGATGCAGGAAGACAAAAAGTATATAACAACATTAGAAGACAAAATTGAGGATTTGCAAATGGGAAGCCGTAAAGCGAACTTCGAAATGAAAAATGTACCAAAAAAAACATCTGAAACTAAGGAGGACCTTATTGAAATGGTCATGTGTCTGTCTAAAAACATTGGTGGTGACATCAATAAAACTGACATCAAGGATATATATCGAGTACGAGGGAAGAAGGAAAACACTCAAAATACACCAATAATCGTGGAAACTTCATCCACACTGTTGAAAACCGATATTTTAAAGCTGAGTAAGACGTTTAATGTCAAACACAAGACCAAGCTACGAGCCCTGCATCTAGGAGTCCGTACCTCCGAGGATACTCCTATATATATATCGGAGCAATTGACAGCAAAAGGCTCCCGCTTACATTTCCTGGCTCGAGATCTCAGCAGATCAAAGAGATACAAGTACTGTTGGACTGCTTACGGTAAAGTTTACGTAAGAAGGGATGATAATTCTCCTATTATTGCAATTAAAACCGAAGCACAGGTACAGCAACTCTTCAATGAACAATGACTAAGCAACTTAGGGTTAGTTTATTTTTATTTTTACTTTTCAAAAATTGTTTATGAAGCATATTTTCTGTCAATTCTACCTGTTACACTTTTTTTGCTGTTATTATTTGAAGCTGCAAAAAGCTTGTTAATTAAATGTACATATTTCACTGACACTCAGCCACATACTACATACTGCATATATCACACTGATACTCACTCATATAATACATATATTACACAAACACTTACTAACACACTACATATATTACACCGACACCCACTCACAGACTATATATATTGCAACTGCGTTCACTCACATACTATCTTGTCAATTTTATCATACATAGCTACACATATTAACTTAACTTATTTTATATTACATTGCCAAATGTTAATGAAGTCAACACACCTCCATGATCTTATACATGCATTTTTTAATACTTGTAGTATTTTAATACGGATCTTATAATGGATAGTACTATTACTACATTGAATGAAATAGATGACATTGAAATTGCGCACGCTATTCAATGCGATATTGAGGATCTTGCTCAAAATATTTCAATTAAAGATAGTGATCTTAAAATTATCTCCCAAAACATTAGAAGCGTATATTGTAACATGGATGACCTAACTGTTACTCTCGACTCAATGGATATCAGCCCAGATATACTTATATTAACAGAATGCCGACTCAACCCTGATAAACCAGTTCCATCCCTCACGAATTACAGTTCTTTTGCAACCACCCATCACCTTAATCAAAATGATGGTGTTATAGCGTACATACGAAATGGTACTGTTGCTACAAATGTCAAGGAAGTTAAATTAGATCACGCATCATGTCTACAAATAGATACATACAACAGTGCTATCTTGGGTATATACCGCTCTCCTTCTAACAATAACGCTGACTTGTTCATAAATTCACTAAATACACACCTAGAACATCTAAAATCGTATAAAAATATAATTTTGACTGGGGACATTAATATAAATCTAATTTCAAAAGAAACCGAGCAAAGTTATGAGCGAAATAACAGACTAAACTATCTTAATATGCTATCAATGCACAGTTTAATGCCAGGACACGTGATTCCAACTAGGGAAACCAATTGTTTAGACCACGTCATGATAAAACTTGAAAAAGATAAATTATGTGCTCAAATTGCTATCTTAAATACTACTGTTACTGATCACCGTTTGATATTTTTAAATCTATCGTGTTATAACTGTGAAAAAAATTGTATTAAAATAAAAACTGTTACTGATTTTAACAAAGCTCTTATAAGTTTGGCAGGAAAAAATCTTACTGATTTACTATTTTGTAATGACGCAAATACTGTAATAGAGCAGTTAGTTGACAAAATTATCGAGTCCCTCCAAGAGAACACTAGTAATATACGTCTTCCTAAAAGTAAAAGGGTAATAAAACCCTGGATCACTATAGGCATCCTGCGATGCATAAGAAACAGAAATAAACTACAAAAAAAAGTGCGCTTAGATCCTCATGATCAAATCTTAAAAATAAGCTATAAAAGATATAGGAACTTTTGTAATAATTTAATAAAAAAACTTAAACGAAATTATGAACGAAACCAATTGGAAACTGCTAAAAACTCTAAAAGTCTTTGGAAGGGTATTAAATCCATAACTAATTTAAATCAACGTAAGTCTGATAACACAAAATTATTAAATATAAAGTCCACTCCCAGTGAATCAGTCAACTTTGTGAATAGATATTTTGCCAATATAGGTAAAAAGCTAGCTGAAGATGTCTTGGCAAGTCCTAACTTAATAAAAACATACCCATCTGAAACAAATAGCTCTCAGGTAAATTCATTTGTCCTCTTTGAAACTGACCCCAGAGAAGTTCATGATGTTCTCATGAGTCTAAAATCAGACAGCGCCCCTGGGTGGGATAATATACCAACATCTTTCCTAAAACTGGCGAAGAACGAAGTTGTGCCTATTATCTGTCACTTAACCAATCTCTGCTTTAATAATGGTATATTTCCTCTACTTCTTAAAAAATCTATTATTACCCCGGTGTACAAGAGTGGCGACATGGACGATGTAAATAACTATAGACCAATCTCGATCCTACCATCGATTTCAAAAATATTGGAAAAACTTATAAACAAAAGAGTAATTAATTTTCTAAACAAATTCAATATATTAGCAGAGTCACAATATGGCTTTAGAAATGGCAGGTCTACTGAAGACGCAGTAACAGCACTAAGTTCGTTTATTGTTGAACAAGTAGATCTTGGAAACAAATGCTTAGCTGTATATCTAGATCTGAAGAAAGCTTTCGATACCGTCCATGTCCCCATTCTTATTAAAAAGCTAGAAAGTATAGGAATCAGGGATACACCCTTAGCTCTATTTAAAGACTACCTTAATGAACGAACACAGAGAGTCAAAATTGGACAGCATACCAGTGGTGATTCAAATGTTACTTACGGAGTCCCACAAGGTAGCGTCTTAGGTCCAACTTTATTTTTAATTTATTTAAATAATTTGTGCAACATGAAAATAAATGAAGCAAGAATTTTCTCATATGCTGATGACACTGCTGTTGTTTTTTCTAGTACTTCTTGGAATAAAGTTCATGAGGAAGCTGAGATGGGACTTGCCAAGATTGCTCGTTGGCTCAAGGAAAATTTACTCACTCTCAACGCTCTAAAAACCAACTATATGTGCTACTCCATCTATAATCGAAACCAACCCAAGGACGAGTTTAAAATAAAGCTGCATGTTTCTGAAAACCCACATAACGGAAACTGTAATTGTCCTATCATCCATAAAGTACCTGTAACGAAATATTTAGGAGTGATGATAGATCAAAGGCTTTCATGGTATCCGCAAATTGAAGTACTGAGCACGAGAATCAGGAAATTAATATGGGTATTTAAAACTTTGAGGCATGTAGCTTCTGAGAGGTTACTGAAGAAAATTTATATTGCTTTAGCACAGTCTATTCTAGTATACTGTGTTCCAGTATGGGGTGGAGCCGCCAAAACTAAATTTATACATCTAGAGAGGGCACAACGTGCTCTGATTAAAGTTATGTACTTTAAATCATATAGATCTTCTACGGAAATGCTTTATTCAACAAGCCAGTTACTAAGTGTAAGAAAATTATTTATTATTCATGCTGTCCTAAAAATGCACAGAACGTTGACGTATGACGACAACATTCTAAAGAGGAGACGGAAGGATAGGGTTGTTCAGATAAAAGCCACTAGAACCTCTTTTTCTAATGGACATTATGTTAGACAGTCTGCCTACTTATATAACCTAATCAACAAAAAAATAAATATCTATCCAAAACAATATTTCGATTGCAAAAAAACTTTGTCTGAGTGGCTGTTACCAAAAACCTACGCGGAGACTGAAGAAATTTTACATATCAGTTAATATTTACTGTTAAGGTAACCATAAATAGGTAAAAATAAAATAAAATCACCCACAAATAAACATTACACATAACCCCTCACTTACACACACTTACACATACACACACCCCCATACACACCCACACACACCCCCACACACCCCACACACATACACATATATTCACAGAAACACTTAAACATGCACTCACAAATACACTCACGCATAAACACACACCCACACACATTTAAAATTATGCTTTATTGTTTTTATATAAGTTATGTCAAAACTTCAATTTAAATATCTTAGTAACATAAATTATACTCACCTGTAAATGTATATTATGGCTATTGAAGAGCGGGGTCTTCTGATACAAGTATTTAAATACTTAAAAGAAGGCCCCAACCTTTAGTTAAAATTGTAAAACCTGGTTGAGAAAATAAAACATTATAAAACATTATAAAACATATGATCTGAACCTCGGAAACAGCTCCAGTGGGTTTCGGGGGCGATAACTCGATCTAGCTAGGTTTCATTGTTAGAAAACGTAGTTTTATCCGTGTTTTCAGGCAATGCAAAACTGCTTCAATATCATTAGAATACGAAGGTAAATTTCACCACCATTTACAAGGTTATCATAGCCAGGTGGGAAATCGGGCGGTCCCGAAACCAAAAGACCCTGTTCGAGTCCAGATGATAATATTTTTCGCTTTTTTTTTTCAAGTTCTTTTGTGAGAAAAACTAATATGATCTACCAAATAAAAAAAAACGAGCAAAGCTCGGTCATCGAGGTACAAGTTTAAGTAATTTATATAATTTATGGTGTTTCTATATAATCTAACATCATATACCCAGCTTATTTTCGGAAATCAATGAAAAATATTTTACAACAATCAAGCAGCAGCTGTTTATTTGGCGGCCATTTTGCTATTTAGCCCGTTAAACAAGGGTCGTAGGTGGTTTAATTTGACAGCTCTTTAAATAACGTTTTTAAGTAGTGAATAAGGATAAATACCGTTTATGAGTGAAGATTTTTTTAAATAACTGTTTTAAGTATGACTTAACTTTAAATAGCGTTTATGAGTAAGGCCGTAAGTTACGAACTCTACGCATAACAAAAGAATGAGTGACAGTGCACGGGAGGCGTAGCGCGTAAGTACAAAAAAATTTTGAATGTTTGTTTTTATAAGTACTGTTTTGTAAAAATTCATAGAACAAAAGTTGTTGTTTATGATGCTTCATTCGTCGTTCGCGATTTGGATGTTAAAGCCTACAACACGAGCGCAATGGGAATCCCTGTGTTCGTAAAAAAACTGAAAATTGGCGGAGCGCAGACGAGCGCGAGCCGAACGCTCGTTCGAGGCTCCCAAATCAGTCTGCCCTCCTACGCCAATTCGTGCTCCGCGTGTGCTCAGAGGCCTTAGCACGAAAATCTATCGCAAGCGTAACGTATTCGTATCGAGAGATTTAACTCAAATTTGTATGGGAATGTGTCATTCGAATGTTGCCAAACGTTCAAATCGGTAGCACGAACAACTACGTTAACCTCACGTCACACTACGTAAACGTGGTTTGGTATATAATTTGAAATTGGAACTAATTCTGACGTATGGTATCGTCTACTCGCAAGCCAGCTAACGTAGACTTTGTCACCGTATTTTTTTCAGTGAGAGCGTTACGTGATCTCGTCGCATCTTAGGTAGGTATTTGCAATATTTCGAATGTGTTATTTTTTTGAAGCATTAACATTTTTAGTTTATATTTCTTTATTTATAATCTTATAATGAAATATGGTGAGCATTGAGTTAAAATAACATAATTTTATTTAGTTCTACACTTAATATAGTATTTAAGTTAGTTTTAACTAAAACAAATTCAATTGGGGAGCTTCATGTATTGTGTTTTGACTAATATCCGAAATATAAAATTTTTGGGCGAGAATCGAACCCATTTATTCTGAAACATCCTATATATGCTTAATTATACTAAGTGTATAAATGTTAGGGGATGTCGATAGTTCAAGTTGAGCCACTCTTTATATGAAATCCCCTAAAACTGCTAAAACACAAATCTAGAAATGAAAATCGCCGAATTTATTTCTAACAGAGTCACAAGACTCATCCTCTTCGTCTTGTTATGTTCTAAATTCAAACCTCTAAACTCGTGAACTCTTTGCTGTACGTTCAAAAATATTTCCACATTCATCACATTTCAATGGTGAAAAAGAAAACATTTACATGGGAATGATGATGTAATACCTTATATCGTGAGCTAATAATATAAGATAAGATGATTATTTCATTTATTTTATTTTATTGGAAATAAATATTTTAATATTGTGTACCAATAAAATCAAAAATGTATGTTTCAAAATTTCTGGACGAATTTAACGTAGCTCGCAAGCTGGGTTTCGAGTAGACGATAGAACTTCTGTCAAAAGTGACATCTACTCGATACGATGACGCTACGAAGGCGATACGAAAGTGGTTCGTGCTAAGGCTACAGTTCGCGTACCGTAGACTCACCGAAAAATATGGAAATGTCAGATGAAACAAACTTATGTCTAATCTTCGCGTGCAGATGAGATGGAGATAGCGTGTTCCGCGGAACAAAAATGAACTAAGCGCTTTTTATCTAAATAACTCGTAAAGTATAGAATATTTTAAAAAATTGTTGGTGATATTATTTATCGAATTTTTGTCTTAATTAGATACACCATGAACGAATAAAACCGAAAATTAATTATTATTAGAGGTAGCTTTGTGATTTTTTTCTATCGAGGAAATTTCATTCCATTATGTTTTTGCTCAGAGAGAACCCTCGCATATATAATGAAAATACCCATATAAAAATATTTTTTTATTTAAATACTATTTACTTGGTTAAATTTCAATTCTACGATTGTTATTTTGCTTTATAACGCAGTCTTAAGTGCCCATCCAGAAGGGGTGAAATCGCGGCGATTCACTCGCGCGAATGCATTACGCGCGTTAGCGAGATACTGGGAGCCCTTACATTGCGTCCACAAGCATCGCGCGATTTTAAAATACGCGCGTAAATCGTGTGCACTTCCCCCATACTTTGACTCGTAATACGCGCGATAGAATCGCGACGAAATCGCCTCTTCTGTACAGGGTCTAAGACTCGTAATACGCGCGAGAGAATCGCGGCGTAATCGCTCCTTCTGGACAGGGTCTTACATTCACACACACACCCAGTTCCCATGATAAAAAGTAGCTATAATACTCAAGGATAATGTAGCTTGTTATTAGTGAAAGAATTGATCGAATCCGACTAATAGTTCCAGAGATTAGACAAGCACACCAAAAACTCTTCCGCTTATTATATTAGTATAGATAGATCATAGGTGATATGGTATATAATTACATATTTTCAACGTTTATTTTACATCGTGTATCGTTTATAGAAGTCTCAGTCCCAACAACACAAAGAATTATAGATTCTGTACTTTTTTGTAACAAATATTACGTTATGGTGCGTCACTGCTACGCGAATCGTTCGTTGTTCGCGGTTGTTCGCTTAGCGTGGACGGACTTGCGAGCCTCGAACGAGCATTCGTCTCGCGCTCGACTGCGCTGCGCCCGATTGTCAATTTTTTCACGAACACAGGGATTCGCATCGCGCTCGTTGAAGGCTCTTTGCAGGCTCGTTGTATGCTCGTTCTATGCTCGTTGTAAGCTCGTTGTACGTCCACACTTGACATTGCGAGCAATGAACGAATCCTGTTCGTTCGTGGCAGTGCTCGTGCTCGGTTCGCGTAGCATGGACGCACCATAATAATAAATTATTTATTCACTCCCACATATAAACAAAAGAACAATTTTTTAAAATATAACAAGGTAAGTACATTTAACTGTGGGAGACAGGAGCTCAAACTAGGTTTCCCTGTGCTATGAGTCTCCTGGCTCCCCCTCTTGGTAGGTTCTTGTTAAGTTAGTTAAACATTTTATAATGAGAGGTACTAACAACTTCCTAAAATAAGACTTTTTTACATGCTTTATCAAAAAAATAAATAAATGAAGTCGGTTTATACAAAAGAATATAAATAAGAAAAAGATAAATTAATGTGCGTGTGTGTGTGTGTGTGTGTGTGTGTGTGTGTGTGTGTGTGTGTGTGTGTGTGTGTGTGTGTGTGTGGGTGTCTGTGAGTGTGTGTGTGGTTGCATGTGTATGTAAATATCCTGCGTATATCAAATAGATAAATTAGGAGTCCCAGTATAATAATTTTTCTGTTTCTTGGTAGTCCAATTCCAAAAGCCAGTCTCTAATTTTATTTCTACATTCCATTTTATGTAGCTTAACTATAGAATGTAATTTGTTGGCTTTGTTATAAAGTAAATCTGCTCTGTAATTGTAAAACTTTTGAGCAAAAGATGTTCTTACTGCCAGAGTTTTGCACACCTCATGGTGTCTTCTAGTGACATCCTTATCCCTAATAGATGACAAACATATACTGCCGTGTTTTTTTAAGATGGTCATTAGTATGTAAAGTTGTCTAACTGTTAAAACCTTTGCTTCTTTATACAAACATGAAGTAGGGAATAGTCTAGGTTTAAAAAGGGCTACCTTCAGTATCATTCTTTGGGCTCTTTCTACCTCAAGCATATATGTTTTACTTGAGCCACCCCATACTGAAATGCAATACGATAACACGGATTGACAAAGGGATATGTATACTGTTTTAATCAATGTCCAATTTGTGATGTGTCTTAAGTTTTTGAAAATATAGGTCAATTTTCTAAGTTTTTGAGTTACATTTCTAATATGTTCCTTAAAATTTAAATTTTTGTCTATTATGATACCTAAATATTTGATTTGTTTAGTTTTAGTAATAAAAGGACAGTCACAGGAACATTTAGTTTTGGACCATTGACCACAAGAGTGAGCTAATAATTTAAAAGTGTTGTCATTATGAGGTGAGTTACGGATTGAAAACGTTATGTATTGAGTTTTACTAGTATTAAGAGTGAGAGTATTCAGTGCCATCCAGTGACAAACCATATTAAAACCCTGCTGAGCAATTTCATATACCTCTTCCCATGTGTCCCCGTAAAAAGTAAGCGTAGTGTCATCAGCATAAGATATAATTTTACAATTTGGTATATTCATATTACAGAGCTCGTTTATGTAGCAAAGAAATAATGTCGGCCCTAAAATACTGCCTTGTGGTACTCCGTAACCAATGCCACTTTCATTACTCATAACATCGCCTATCTTGACTTGCTGTGAACGATTTTGTAAATAATTTTGAATAATATTTAACTGTGTATTTCTTATACCCAATCTGTTTAATTTTTCTATTAATTTTGTAGCTGAAACTGTATCAAAGGCTTTTTGAAGGTCAATAAATATGGTCAAACATTTTTTATTTTTATCTAAAGTCTCTACTATAAAATCAGTAAGCATATGTACCGCGTCTGATGTTGATTTTTGTTTCCTAAATCCAAATTGGGCATCAGAAATAAGGTTTTTGTGTTCGAGGAATTTAATTAGTCTACTATTAATAACGCTTTCCAAAAGTTTTGAAAGAGATGGTAGAATTGCGATGGGTCGGTAGTTTGAAATACAGTCTCTTGCACCAGATTTAAAGATTGGTATGACAATAGATTTTTTTAGTCCGGTGGGAAATATCCCTTCGGATAAGCATCTGTTGAAAATATGAGTTAGTGGTGGAATAATGAAATCTTTTATGCACTTAAGCACCCTAGGGGAGATGCCGTCCCAACCAGGACCACAATCTGACCTAAGGTCTAGAATAAGTGTTTCGAGTTCTTCTTCGCTTGTCTTTAGAAGGACGAAAGAATCACAAGTTGAGGTGTTATTAAAGTTTAACTGGACAGGAGGACAGTTAGGTATTTTGTTTGCTAACTCTTCACCTACATTTGCAAAAAATATGTTGACTGAATTAGTTGATTCGAGAGGAGTTTGTTTAATTTTAAGGAGCTCTATAGGTAAGTTTTTAGGTTTATTTAAGTTATTTATGTTTTTTATTGCATTCCAAATTTTCTTATTATCATTACCAGCTATTTTAATTTCGTTACTCTCATAGTTTCTTTTACATTTTTTTAGAATATCATTGCAATAGTTTCTATAGCGTTTATATGAAATTTTAAGAATATCGTTATTTGGTTCCTTTTTCAGTTTGTAGTGCATTTTGTCTCTGGTTCTTATACACCTTAACAGACCTACTGTTATCCATGGTTTGATTGTGATTTTACTTCTAGGAATTCTTATATTGATTGAGTTACTTAAAATTAATCTATTTATAAGTCCAATAAAATCGTTCATAACCATATTCAAATTCTGATCAGTTCTATATAAAAGACTAAAATCTATCTTTTTACATGCGTCATGTAGGGTGTCAAAATTAATTTTATGTATGTGTTTTATTTGATTTTGCATGTGACAATTTTTAATATTTAGACAGAAGAAGATGGGCTCATGATCTGTAATTGATGATTGTAAAATAAAAGTATGCGAGAAATATTTAGTTTTTAGGATGACATGGTCCAAACAGCTATTACCTCTAGTAGGTAAGTAATATGCAGGAATCATGCCGAAGTAAGATAAAACGTCTAGGTAGTTTGAACTTGTTTGGTTTAAGTCCGCTATATTTATATTTATGTCTCCCATTAATAAAATATTTTTGTATGACGAGAGCTTTTCTATAAGATTATGAAGTGATTGAAGGAAACCATCTAGTATAAGAAAGCTTGGGGGTCTATAAATGGCAATGATAGCAATATCATCATTTACTTTTATAATTAAACAGTTTGCCTCCAAGAAATTGGGTTCTTCTATTTTATAATTTAAATTGTTTTTTATTAATACAATAACACCGTCATTTTGGTTGTAATTTGACGTAGTGAAATAACTAGCATATCCGGGTATATTTGGTATGGTGCTAACATATGAGAGCCAGCATTCTGAGAGAATAATTATATCACAACTTAAGTTGAGTCTTGTTAGTAAAATATTTAAACTATTAAAATTTTTATTTATACTTCTAATATTTTGCTGTAGGATTTTTAGATACCTAGTAGGTTTAGATATTTGCGTAATGCAATACTCCGGTTCACAGCATTGAAGCTCTGTAGGTTCAAAGTTATCTAAATTATTTATATTATTTATAGCAGCGAATTTTAATAAAATAGCAAATTGGGTAACATGCAAATGGGTACGTGTAAACAGTTTTCAGGTAATGCTGATCTAGTACACAAGAGTGCAGTTTCATTTTTATAGTTAATGTAAAGGTATGGAATTGGGAAAAAATTACGTGTTTTGTTGATTTAAGTATGCTGTTTTTGTGTTGATATACAGAACCGATGTAAATATAGGATATTTTAGACATATGGCTATTTGTAATTATCTGAAGTTTATAGAATGTGTATATGTATGCAGTATGTTTCGTTTGTATAAAATGTTGTAAAAAATCATGTATAAAAATATATGTGTATATAGTATATTTTGTGTGTATAATTTTTTGTTTAAAAGAATGTATAAAAATAAATGTGTATAAAGTATGTTTTGTGAGTATAATTTGTTGCAAAAAAATATATTTGTAAAAATATGTGTGTGTAGTATGTATTTTGCGTAAAATTTGTTGTAAGGAAGCTATAAAAATGTGGATTAAACATAGGAATAATAATATAAAGCCACATCTGCTCACGTAGTTTGCAGGCGTTTGAGGTCTTGTTCGTTTTTTAATCGTATCATTGCTTCACCTTCTTTTTGACGGAGAAAAATAGTTCCCGACGTGGCCCAGCAGTACTTGAATCCATTTTTTGCAGCGAAGTCCCTTGCCAGGAAGTGAAGCTTTTTCATGTTTGGTGTTAGGAATTCAGACACGTAAATTGTTGTAGGAGGACCGTCCATGTTTATATGACTAGTGTTGAGCCGGCTTCCATTATTCTCCTTGGTAAATGTTTTAACAGACCTTAAAATTTTATCTTTTAAGAGAACCGAGGAAAAATCCACTATAATAGGTTTTGTTGCATCAGTTTTTGAGAAACCTCTATGGATGTTTCGAATTTCATAAGGCTCAAAATTGACCTTTAAGACGTCTCCAAGTGATTTTACCATATTAAGTAAGTCTTCTGGTTTTTCACTTTTGGAACATGGAATATTTCGAATTTCTATACAAGACGCGCGTGCATTTCGTTCCAAAAATTCTATTTTTCCCTCCAAGTTTTGAATATGAACTTTGTCCTCCTTTTTTTCATGCACTAGTTTATCATATTTTTGCCTTAGCTCCTCATATTGCTGGGACATAAATTCGATTGCCGATGAGATTTGGGTGTTTTGATCCCTAATAGTATTGACGGATTGTAACAGTGCGTCGTATTTTGCATCCTGCGACGCAGTCCATGTAGTAAACATGGCTTGTATCCTTTGCATAAAATAATCCATATCATCTCCTTGCTTTCGTTTTTGTGGTCTCATTGCAATATTTGCATCTCCCGATATATTTGGAAAAGATTGCGCGTGTTCAATAGTCGCTGTAGGTGTTTTCGGAGGTGAGTGTTCAATCGGCATTTTTATATTTCAAATAATATCCCTTCTATAAAGTAATGCAAAATAAAAGTAGGCCTATTTAAACGGCAAAGGTGCGTAGCCGACGGCAGCGGTTATTAGCAGATGAGTAGCACAGCTATAGCAGCAATTAAGCGAGATGGTTATATTTTTTCTGCACGGGCTTGCTTGTGCGCAATGCTCGGGGTAGATGGGGGTAAATGGGCGTGGTTAACCTTTCCAGTTTCGCAGTGACACGGAGTGTTAGATAGCTATTTCGCTCACCCAGATATTGCTGACCCGCTCGAGCACAATTGCGACCGCTCTTGCTAATTTCTGCACTCCTAGTATTTCACTCGGAATATTTGATTTAAAATTAAAATTTTATTTAAAATTCTTTAAAATAGTAGTTTCGTTTGTGCACGTCCGCTCGGTGCGGAATCCAAGAGGGGAGGATAATATTTCAATTAGGTACCTATTAACAATATATCTATAATTATTATCACTCAAAATGCATCCAAGAAAATAGGTACCTAATCTTATGGACTTGCACGGTACTATTACAAACAGTAAATAAGGAAAATTGAACACTGAAGAATTTCCTTAATGAGGTCGTCTGATGGAGCCGCAATCATGCATGAGGAAATAATATGTACCTAACCATCGAAGGCTAGTTGTTCGATGTATGTACCTAATATACAAATGAATAAACTGCGTATGTATCTTGGCTGAATACCTACAATTTACCCTTTCATCAGTTTCACTACAGTTCACTACACCATTGTATACCCGTTCATAAAATACATACTAAAGAAGAATGGCGAGGTTGGACCCACGAAATGTATATGTCAACGTAATTTTGTGAACACCGTTAGTTTATAATCTATCTAGGTAGGGAGATTATAAACTATCGATAAATTGTGAACTGTACCATACAGCGTTGCCAGACGTCCCGATTTTGGCGGGACGTCCCGATTTTTAGCCCAAAATTAAATGTCCCGCGCGGGACAGGCTCTGTCCCGCTTTTCGAGGATTACTCGACGGTGAAATCATCGTTGGACGTGGAAGTGGGAATAAAGACACCACTGCACAGAAATGGCACCAGCTTTTTCGTGATGCGTCTTAAACACCGCTGTGGTTGGTTACGTAGTAACTATTTAGTCATCTGTAGCAGTGGTGTGGAGAACCGCGCCAAAGTGCGCTAAATGTCACTGTGACATAAAATCAAACTTCTAAGTCAACGCAATCAAAAGATACGGCCGTATATGCCGCATATTTTGAAGCTCGCAAGGGAATTAAAACTTATAGGGTACCTACTTCCCGTTGACCTAGAATCATAAAATTTGGCAAGAAGAAATTCCATGTAGCACAAGTAAAGGAAGAAATCCGGAAAGGGTTTTGTAGTTACAACACAAAAAAAAACATGCCATTATATTAGAACAAACGAAAAAAGGTGAAAAATCTTCGAGATTCGATTCCCGTGATGAATTAACTATTTAAATACAAGTTTCTATGGAACCCTCGGGATGCGAGTAGGACTTGCACTTGGCAAAAACCGGCCAAAAAAACTTGACAAAATAAAATTTGTAGGTATGTCCCGATTTCGGCGATAGAATCCCGCTTTTTTTACTCAAGAGGTAACAAAATCCCGATTTGCCCGAAAAAAAATCTGGCAACGCTGGTACCATACTGCAATATAACGCATTCATTTTCGATAATCTATCCATGACAACGTCATATATTATATCAAACCGATATGTTGTGTATGTTATATCATTAGTACACCAAATATTGTAACAATATACCAAGATACCGCGTTCGTATGAATAATACAAAACTTTCAAACAAACAGGGTCTGAAAAAGGCCTAGTTACTCGTAATATTCATAAGTTCTTGTATGATTTTGTAACTATAGCAGAAATATGATCAGACAGGATCAGACATTGTCATTTTGGAATCAAAAATAACACCGAGGTTTTTTGTATGTTTATATTTCTCGTGTAAATTATATGTAGTCAAATAAACTTATTTTCATTTACGAAGTTCGCAAAGTCAAAAATCTGAAATAATTACAGTAGATAGACATTGATATTACAACAAAATTAAAACGAAGTTTCTAACTAGCACATTTTTTTCGAAATCATCAAAATTACTTCAAACAAACAAAGTCAGTAATGAGGTCCGGTTTTTTTTACAGTTATGGCCCAAACCAAGAAATTCAGTCAGTCAGACTCAGGCTCTTGGCCGGTTTTTAATTTAAAAAAAAACAGCAACATACCATTTGTTTCTCAAAACACTTAAAATACAAGGATTTTGAGGAGCTAGCAATTATCACAGACATAAATCTAAACAAAATGACATATACCAGTTAAATGTCACTGAATAAAAAGGTCATGCACACGTCAAAATACCAACAGTAACTATCAAACCGATGATTATATTATTATATCATCGAAAAAAATGTTTACGTACAGTCGCGGGCGCGAGAGCGGGAGCGGGGCGCCATTGTTACAGGACTCAGGAGTACCTACCAATAAGCGAATAAAAGTGTTCTCTGATAAGTAAACAAGAATTAAAACACGAACGAATGATAACAATATAATATACTTAGTACTAGTTCTCCCCCTGCGTTACCAAGGGATCTAATATTTCCCTGGATCAAATGTATATCATACTCGTATATTGAGATCACGCCTGATAAAATGCACGTTCGCATTTTCACTGGCTTGGAATTATGAGTTCAAAATGTTTATGTAGACAAAGCAACAGATTGCCCAATAATATTGAGTTTCGAGGAAGGAGATCGGCGATTTAACCAAACTTCTTATCTCTTCAAAAAACCATTCCTTTTTCATAAAACCTAGACAAATACGTCATAGAAAAGGCCTAGTGCTCAGAGATTGCCGACCTGCTCGGCGCTCGATCATATCTACCCGGTACCTACCTATATCTGATAATCTCACTTAAAATATTTAAATAATTACTCTGATTATGTATATCTTATTTCAAATGCTTGTAAATAAGATTGTTTCATGGACGAAATTGTTTGGGTTACCTACCTTAATTTAATTTTTATAGCTTAGATTTACCATACTAAAAATATATGAAACCAGTTCCCTAATCGTAAATATACGGAACTGAGTAGTGTAAATATACGTGATCGATTCATTCGTAAGACAATAAGATATCACTTCAAGATGAACCTAATACGAGAACTTCTTCTAACAACAATAATGGCTGCATTTAACAAGACAGCTCTGCTGCTCATCATGGCTGCAATAATTCTGACCGTTGGCGTTATTGGCAGTGACAGTGCTCATGTTTCAGCATGCGATAGAGTGTGCTCCCGAACCCAACGTGAGAGGGATCAATGCTGCAAGGCTCATGGATATGTAAGAGGCGGTAGCTGTATGTATGGACAAATGTTTTGTAATAAATGATCATTTACAACCGATGTATGTGTATCAAATACCTACATATATATATCTTATGTAGGTATACTTTGTATGCAAACAATATTTTGTATTTTATGTGGTTACTAAACAATTGAACTATAAGGGCAACATGTATAAATAAACTATTAATCAACTAGTTGTATTTTTAACCTTTAATTATAGAATGTATAGTGTATGTGTAGTAATAATATGTTTAATGATTAATTTTTCAACTGTTAAGATGACATGATTAATTTTATTTTTTATATTGTTTGTATGCCAAATTGGTTTAATGTGTGATACCTACTCTATTTAAATATTGTTTACCAGCCACACTGGACCACATTATACAAATAAGGGGACTTTTTGGCGGGAACTTGCAGAGTGACGTAGCGTTTTCATTTTTATTTTCATAAATTCGTGTATTTTGAGTTTTATTGCATATTATCGGTGGTATTTTATCCAATAAAGATCAATTAATTATGTATATCGTGACTTTACAAGTTGTCTCAAAAATTCCGTGAAAAGTTTTAGTACAATTACCACCATTTTACAAAACATGACTGGACGGTGACTGATAGTGCGGACTATGTGAAAGTTAATGTGCGGACTATATGAAAGTGATATTATAAATTAAATATATGCGACTGAAGGACTTTGTAACCACGGTCATGAACAAATAATACAAAAAATATATACAAATAAGACTGAACTTTTTACTATATAGTTTCCGTGGCGTTCCGTGTTTCGGAAGGCACGTAAAGCCGTTGGTCCCGGTTGTGATAGTCATTAAACTAGTTGGAGGCCTACAAGACGGCTCTAAAACTTAACAGTAGATTGACCACTAGCCTTAGAGGCGACCAAGAGGAGGCGATCAAACGGCAGGAACGAATTATCGCGTTCGCGACGTGGCGCGCGAGGCTCCGCGAGGAGCGGTATTCGCGCAAACGCGTCGTCGAAGCAGTCCTGCCAGTCTTCGAGGCCTGGATGCAGCGACAAGGTGGACGACTCACCTACAGACTTACACAGATAATCACCGGGCATGGGTGCTTCGGTGATTATCTGTGTAGGATCGGACGTGAGGCGACGGCAGCCTGCTTCCACTGTGGTGGGAGCGACCAGGATTCCGCATCACACACACTCGCGGTGTGCCCTGCATGGGAACCCGAGCGGCGTATCCTGGTCCAAGAGATCGGATGGGATCTCTCCCTGCCAGCAGTAGTATCGGCGATGCTGAGCGGGGATACAGCATGGAGAGCTGTAGCCTCCTTCTGTGAGACCGTAATGGTCCAGAAGGAGGCTGCTGAGCGGGATCGGGAGAGGACCGATCCCACCCGGAGGCGAAGCCGCCGGGGCGCAAACGTGGCTCGTCGCGGCCCCCCTGCCCTGTAGCTCGGGCTTAGAATAACAGCTACGGTGTTCCCCTGCCTGTCGTAAAAGGCGACTAAACGGGGCCTTTGGGGTCGTGGGCAATCAGAGCGGGAGCTCTGTGCGCCCAGAAGCGACCCGAAGGAGGACGATGAGTCGATGTGGTCACGACTCATCGTGAGATAGCACAGCGAGGGTGCTGGGGGGAGGTGTCAGACTTCCCCCGGGACGAGCTATCAAAGCGCCGCGCTTGGAGGGGTGAGCAGGTACGCGTTCAACACGAGAGCCCGCCCCCCTCTCTATAGCGCAGATGGCGACCACCGTGGGGTTTTAGCCGGTACAAGTCCGGCATAACCTGGCCGCTACCCCCGAGGCGGTCGGGTATCCTATGAGGATTTCCCCACGAAAAAAAAAAAAAAAAAAAAAGGTTGACCACTAGCCTATATACCTCCACCGATCCGCAGTAGGTACGCGTGGTGGAGTATCTGCCCATTCTCTTTCACCCTAATTTGTGAGAGGAGGCCTGTGCTCAGCAGTGGGACATTATAGGCTGGTGATGGACCTTTCTCCCACAATAAGTTAGGTACAACAATGATACAAGCATACTCGTTCCATAGCTCGCTGATTGACTCTGTGATTCTTTATGCGGCCAGCAGTGAAAGACCATGTCTCTGTTCTATATGTCATCATTGGTAACACGCGCTGTCATTCTTTTGTTACGTTTTAAGTTTATGTTTATATAATACTTAGTTCGATCTTCTTTCATTCTAATAAGATATTTATGTTATTACTTTTTGAAACAGTGGTCAGCTGGTAATGGGAATGGGAGCCAGATCTGCTTTTTAAATATATATAGATTCATTTTTGGAAAGAATTAAAAATGATGGCTCCCATTTCCCATATGAGAGTTAAATAGGCTCTCATTATCCGCAAGTATGGTGTAATGGAAGCGACTGACTTTTTTTTGCATGGCTGTAGTAGAGTTAAACTGTGATGAAAAGATCCTCAAATAAACGAGGTTGAAGTTAAAAATTGTAACAAATGTGGTTTTATCACAGATCTCGAGAATTTATCAACATTTTCCCTTAGTAGGCTCCAATTACCCCACGCTACCCTTGGTGGAAGCAACCACGTCAACTAGCCTAGTCAATCATAGGTCGTTGTTTCATTTATTTAGATCCGAAACAAAAATTTATGTGCGATTCACAAAAATGAACTTTTGCATTAGACCCATTTTGAATGGGGTTATGTTTTTTTTAGGAAAAATAATACAAATAGTTTCTCAAAACAATTAGACAAGGATTTGAGAAGTTAGTAATGACTTATAATTAATAGTTAAATGACAATTTGAATAAATAAGACATTAAGGAAAGGTCATGCATAAGTCAAAATACCTATTAAGTATCAAAACGACTTATTATATGTATTATCGAAAATTATGTTCACGTAAAGTCACGGGCGCGAGAACGGGAGCGGAAGCGGGAGCGGGTGCCATATCTACAAGAGTCTCCACCGCTTCGTCGTCGACATCCCGTCTTGCCGTACCAAGCGTTTCGCTTCCTCTTACCTTATACGCACGGCCAAGTTGTGGAATGCTCTCCCAGACAACGTGTTTCCAGACAATTATAACATGGGTCTATTCAAGGCCAGAGTGAATAGGCATCTTATGGGTACGCGCGGTCCACCCTAGACTACATCTTCGCTTACCATCAGGCGGGATTGTGGTCAAGCGCAAGCCTATTAAATATTAAAAAAAAAAAAAGAATACCAATAAATAAAAGCGAATAGAACCACAAACAAATAGAATAGACGACGATGGAACCAGATTGATCTAAGTAACATTTTTACCTATAATGAGGTTATTACTTATTAAAATTGCATAGAAAACTCCATAGAGTTAGAATATTATAGAGTGATAGCGCTAACAACAAGCGCAAGGTAACAAACCTTACGCGAAGCGTGAGCAGTTTCCAAATAGATGAATTGACAGATATATCGTACACTAGTTGATTTACAGTCAGACAAAATGTCGATATGGATTCCTTGTCATTTGTTCTTGGTAGAAATATCGATAAAAATCGAGAAATTGGCATGCATTATACGTATTTTAGTTGTTCAAACTATCCTACGCGCACTTCGTTTCAAGGCATTTAGACCGTGCCCGTGCTAACAGACCGTACTCTCGTACAGTCGCTCTAGGATAACAATTAGCGTGATACTGAGACCTTCACCCAATATGGGGTCCTTGCATAAAAAAACATAACACCAAATTTATAAGAATACTAACCAAATTAACACTTAATAGAATTAGATAATCCTGTAAATTAGTAAAGAATATTTTTTTTTATATTTTTTATATTAATTTTATTTTATTTATTTTATTATTAGCAAGGGACGCAAAATGATAATGACTCTCATTGACCAGTGACAGTGTTGGTTATGATTTTAATTGAATAAACTTGGATTAAAAATTTGGTTTGAAATTTTGAGTAATTTATTTTGAGCTGAAATTTTTATAGAGAGTCTGTACCTGATGTAGTCTTCATCCCCTTCGGATGTATATACCCTTTCCGTTACACCCTATATACCAGAATAAGCCCTAAAAACCAGACTATTACCTTATCAAAAAATCAGACGAGTTAAAAATTTTAATTTATTCCAGGACACAGAGGGACAAATTTTATTTGACATTCCCACATGTTCCTAGAAGAGGGAATAAAGAAGCACTAGATGATCTTAGTTAGGTGATTAGTTTTTTCTTACAACTACCTACATTACCTACCCCACGTACCTACAAACATAGTAAATACAATCGAGATCTATGTAAATACATTTTTCAAATTTGTGAACTACCATTGTGATCTATAAGTGTTTTTTTCGTAAATCTAAGAATATTCGCTTTATTAAATAAAATATATTCATAACCTGTTCCTTTTTTGTTTAAAACTCATCAGAAGTACTTACATTTAATTAAAAAATAATAATAAAATGTTCATATAGATTTCTAACAGCAACGCCTAACGCGTTTCGTTAATTTTCTCATAAACATACTATTGTGCCCTAGATCACTCTGGTTGCAACGTCGGCGTCGCCTTTCTGTGTTCTCAAGGCCAGTAGACAGGATGGTTATCGACAGTCAACAATCGCCATACAAAGGTTGATCGTTTACTATCGATGACGATTGTTGACAACCATATATTAGGTATCTAGAGGGTTGTTGTGTTGAATGGAAACACGAAAGAATGACAAAAATATGAGTTACCGAGGAATCTAATGTTTCCCGGGATAAAAGTATCCTATTTGTTATTCCATTCCAAATTATAATCTACCTGGGTGCCAAATTTTACCACGATCGGTTATCCATTGATGCGTCAAGAGGTAACAATCAAACAAATCTTTTTTTAGTGTTTATTAGGTCTGTGGTTGACCGCAATCTCACCATGGTAAGTGATTATGTGGCCTTTTCTATGACCTACGCAAATACGTCATAGATAGAAGGCCTAGTGCCTAGAGATCGCAGCCCGCGTCCGCCTGCTCCCGTCACAGCGATCGCGCCCACATGCTTAAAAACATGTCTTAGATAAAAAACTATGTAATAAGAAATGTTTGAGGAAAATAATATTGTTTATTATTAAGTTATTTTAGATCTTTAGCCTTGAAGATTTTAATTTCGATAACTAGGTAGGGTAAATCAGCTTCTTTCGATGATGTTTTACCAGCTAATAATAGTACCTATTTGATATTTATGTAAGTATATAAATAAAACACCCAATTATTGCGACTCTAATTCTGACTCGCTTATCGAGTATACCTACCGACCGACTTTCCTTGAAAGTTTGCGAAAAATCTGAAAAATTTCTATTCATATACATACATGTTATAATTAAGTATTACAGGAAAAATAGAACGGATGTTTCTAAATAGCACAGTTTCTTCAAAATCATCAATATTAGTTTTTTCGTTATGGCCCAAACCAAGAAATATACGTCCAAGAAAGGTCGGCCCCTACGGTGTGTGAGTCAGACTTCAGACTCGCACTTGGCAGGTTTATTTTAAATATACATGTATAAACAAAAAAAAATCTGTTTGTTTTGTAAAATATTGAAATAACCATGCACTCTCTGATTATAAATATATTATTTAATTTAATTCTTGTTTGCATATAAGTTTTATATCGTGGGCGATAATTGTTTGGGATACCTTAATTTAATTTTTGTATCTTAGAATAAATTACCAGATTAAATATATGAAACCATTTCCTCAATCGTAAATATACGGACCTGAGTAGTATAAATATACGGGATCGATTCATTTGTAAGACATAATAAAATATCACTTCAAGACGAACCTAATACGAGAACTTCTTCTAACAACAATAATGGCTGCATTTAATAAGACTGCTCTTCTGCTCATCGTGGCTGCAATCATTCTGACCGTTGACGTTATTGGCAGTGACAGTGTTCATGTTTCAGCATGCGATAAAGTGTGCTCCCGAACCCAACCTGAGAGGGTTGAATGCTGCAGGGCTCATGGATATAGAGGAGGCAGTTGTAGTGGTGGCCGTATGAATTGTAAAAAATAATGTGCAAGTTGTACAACACCAACGAGTAGGTATTATATTTATCTTATGTATACTTAGTATGCAAACAATATTTTGTAATTTTTGGTTACTTAATAACTTCATTGAAATATATATAAATAAACTATTAATCATACTTACAATGTTTTATTTAACCTTTAATTAATATTATATAGGCAATAACAAATCTTTATACTATCATATATTTTTACTTCAAAAGTATTTTTAATCGACTTAAAAAAAAGGAAATTATCAATTCGACACGTAGGTATGTATGTAATATTATTGGAATTGCAATATATTCACATATGATAATCTATTAGGGCTTCCAAAAAAATATACATAATTTCATAGATGTTTGTATGTATGTATGTTTGTATGTATATATGTTTGTCCACGCATATCTCCGAAGATATTAATCGGATTGTAACCATTATTTTTTTATTGGTTTACATTTACTTCAACTTAGGGAACAGTGCAAGTTTCATAGAAATCGGTTCAGTCGTTTTCAAGATATGGACAAATATGTGTGAGGGCATTGATACGAGCTACGGGTTGACGGGTGTGGTGTCAAAGGAAAAACATCTCAAACCCTTGGTCAAATTCTAGTGAATTTAAGAAAAATTAAAAAATAAAAGAGTTTAGAAAAATATATAGTAGAATAGGAATTGTAAAATTTGTATATATTTTTATTTATATTTTGTTATTTATCTGTTATTTAGCTTAGTTTTAGTTTTTATTATTATTATTAGTCTTAAGTAATTTTATTGTAAATAACTATTTCATTTGTAATCTATTTCTGAGAAAATCTTGAACAAACTAATTCTTAAAATGAAGAAATAAAAAAGTAATTTAAAAATATTAAATCGACTTCAAAATACACTAAAATGAAAGTATGAAATAACTCTAATAAGACACTGATTTGAAGTCACTACGTAAGTTAAATTACTTTTTTTAAGTATTTATCTACGCCAGAGCTAAGGAGACCCCTTATAGCTCCAATCCAATTTGTGGTGTTCCTAAAAGCTTGGCTAAACTAATTATGAGGAACTTAAAGTCATCCATCGATTCTTGGAACAACGTTCCTGAAACGAATCACTCCAAGACAGTTATAAAGTCTTGTAACAAAAAGTTTACCCTAGCGAGAGGTATTGGTGCCGATTCTCTTGTAAATCGCACTAAACTAATTTTAGTCACATCACATCTCTTTCTTGCGAACATTATTGAAAAAGGACAGAACATATTTAAAGCTGTCAAACTAGTCTTTGCCGTCTTCATTTGAGGGTATTTAGACGTAACCGCGATAGATGGCGACTAAACTTTAAAAACTCGAACCTCGGTATATCCTAAGATTTACCTGTAAAATCCAAGATTTACCAAGTCGTCCGAACTGTTCTGTGATCATAGTTAGTTTCGGACTTTTACTAGCACTTACTTAGTAAATCTTAGGTTTTACCTCAGACATAGTAAACGTTGAAAATAATTTTATAATTAAATATGTTCGGTGTTTTATCGAACTGTTATACCCTAAAGTAGAGTATGTTTTTGCATAGTAAGCTGACGCTACCGCGTCAGCGTTTAGGTTGGCAAGGGCTGCTACCATCATTGGTAGTCAGTCTGATTGATTCCTCTAAGCATACAACACGCGATCGACTGCCTAAAGATAGTGTAAACTTTTCTATTTTCGAATTTAAAATAAATATTAATTAATGTTAATTTCATTCTTTTTTTTAAAAACCGAATTTCAAGATTCCGCATAACATTAATGGTGGCAGCTTAAAGGATTTCAAAAGAAGTCCCCGGTACATTTCCGAAGTATTTCGCGAGTGAAAATTGTGAAAGTTCACGAAAACTCTTACCTACTATATCCATACCATATCTACCAAACCTATACCATATCTTACTAAATCATTATTCTTTGTTAAAACTATTTCGTGAGTGAAAATTGTGAAAATTCGCGAAAACTCTGTGCCTATTATATCTTATTAAATCCATACCATACGTTACTAAATCATTGTTCTTCGTAAAAACTATCGCGAGTGAAAATTGTGGAAGTTCGCGAAAACTCTGTACCTACTATATCCACACTATAAACAGTGTCACCGCACCCCAAAAACAAAGTGATCGAATTAATAGTGTTTAACGCAAGTGAAGTGACTATACATTTTGTGTAATTGCGATTTTGGTGACCAGACGCGCTGTACCTTAGGATCCTGCTGAAATCATTAAGGTCGCTGACCTCCTAATTTCAAGGTCAAAGATACCTTATATTATCGCCGTGTTCACCGTCTCCACGCCGTGTTCGCTGTGTTCAACCTCTGTGTTTTACTGCGTTCTCCGTGTCATAACACCGTGTCTCACACCCACGCAATATTCGTTCTGCCTTATTACTGTGTCGGAATGCAGTTCGTCACTACCGCCTACGTATTCTTCTATTTGATGTAAGTCTTTGGTCACTGTATTGATTATTGTATTTAGTTCTAATCCCGGAATATTACTATGTCAAAAACAAAGGAAGAACCCGCCACAACAATGGATTTAAATATCCTAGTCAAATTCATTCAAAATTTTGATGGAAGTCGAGAAAAACTTAATCCGTTTTTAGCCAATTGTAATAATGCAATTAATTTGGCCGGTACTTCTCAAAAGGATATTTTATTTAAACTAATCCTCAGCAAATTAGAAGGCAGGGCACAAGCCGCTTGTGCAATAAAAGAATTTGAAAATTGGGCGCAATTAGAAGAATTTTTGAAAATTCAGTTCGGTGAACGCAAGCATTACACGCACCTGCTTTCTGAATTGCAAAATTGTAAACAAGGCTTTGATGAAACGGTCAGCCAGTTTTCGCTGAAAATAGAGACTAGCCTCGCTAAACTCATTACAGAAATTAACATTTCAATACCAACAAAAAAAAAATCTGAACTGGCTGGTCGAGTGGCAGCAATGGAAGACCTAGCTCTCCATACGTTTATGATAGGTCTTAACACAAAACTTGGCACAATTGTGAGATGCCGAGACCCCGAAAATTTAAACGCTGCTATAAATTTTGCGACTGCAGAAGAAAAAATTATAGAAAGCACTCATAGAAAACCGTCGCAGCCTAATAATAATTTTATGAATCGTAATCGGGATTCCCCAAACAAGGGTGCACCTTTCAAGGCAAGCGCATATCCATCATCTCAACGTTTTGGTGGTAACAATGCTCAGCATCCAATTACCTGCAGGTATTGCAAATTCCCAGGGCACTCTATTGAGAACTGTAGGAAAAGAGAATATAACAACAAACACCTACAAAAGATGGATCAACCGTCGACCTCCGGCTTTAAGCCTAAACAACTTCACAAAGTTAACTATACGGACGCGACTGAGGATGATGATTCTCCAGACGACGATGATCTACAAAAAAACTAAATCATATCTCGTCCGGGTGTCGTGCGAGATGTCGAATTTCGGAAAACGACACTGTCGCTCATGGTCTCTCTGTAGATCAAACTTATGCTTATCATTGTAGATCTGTTCCGCTACATGGAATACAATTGCATAAATCCACTGTATCCAATACTAAATCCACTGTATCCAATACTAATTCCACTGCATCCAATACTATACCTTCGTGTTCTAAATCCGCCGTATTCAAAACTAAATCCACTGCGTCTATTACCAATTCCTCTGCATCTAATACTAATTCCGCTGTATCCAATGCCAATCTCAATGTATCCAATATTAAATCCACTGCATCCAATACCGATTCCACTGCATTCAATACTAATTCCACTGCATCTAATACTAATTCCACTGCATCCAATACCAATTCCACTGCATTCAATACTAATTCTACTGCATCTAATACTAATTCCACTGCATCCAATACCAATTCCACTGCATTCAATACTAATTCCACTGCATCTAATACTAATTCCACTGCATCTAATACTAATTCCACTGCATCCAATACTATATCCCCGCATTCCAAACCCACTGTTTCCAATTCTAAATCCGTTAAACTCGATACCAATTCTGTGTCCAATACTAAACCGATAGATTCTAATGCCGTCATATTTAATACTAAATCCACCACACCATCTGCGTCAACTACATTGCCTACATCCACTAATTCCTCAAAATCCTCTTCGTCCCGAGTATTTTCTTCGTCCACAGTACCTATTGCTCCCTCTGTATCTACAACATCCACTGATTCTACTTCACCCTCTGTTACTGCAAATTCTACCACTTCTACTGCAACCTCCATGATCACACAACATACAATGCACTCTACTGATTCTATTAGTCCAAAACCTATTGAAGTGTTTGAAATATCCACTGATCCTTCGAAGTTATTGCTACCGCATATTTTAATAAATTCATCAATATCGGATATCCCGCTGTCTCTTTTAGTAGATTCTGGATCATCTGTAAGTCTAATCAAACAATCAAGTTTACGAAAAAACCCTACACTTGTGAGGGAGAAAATCCTTTTAAAGGGTATTGACCCCATCCAAGAGACTACGAAAACTTCCGGTCATTTCCAATTAAAGCTCAATATTTCAGATCGCACTTATATTTCTCATAAATTTCACGTCATCAACGAGATTCATCTGCCATATGACGGTATTGTAGGTAACGACCTTTTGAAAGAATTCGGATGTTCTATCGATTATGCCAGTGATTCTTTGCAATTTGGTAAACATACAATAAAATTGCATTTTTGTGAACCAACTTATATTATACCTCCTAGAACAGAATCTGTCATTGAATGCTCTGTATCAAATTCAGAACTTAAAGAAGGCCTCATTCTAGATCAACATATTTCTGAAAATCTATTAATTGCCAATTGTCTCGTTCGAGTAAAAAATAATAATAGAATAAATATCACTGTTGTCAATACCTCTGAATCTCATATATCTCTTAAATCAAATCTCAACTTAACTCTTTTACCCAATGTATTAAATGAATCTAATGATTCCATAAATCCTATTTTACCTGTTAACTCTGTAACAACTACAAATCCAATACAACGCACTCGTGAAGTTCTAAATCAATTAAGAACATCTCATCTTAATGATGAAGAAGTCGATGCTCTATTCCAAGTCTGTTCTGATTTTTCCGATATTTTCCATCTCCCAGGCGAACAATTGACGTGTACTGATGCAATCAAACATGATATTAAAACTTCCTCTGATAATCCTATCCACACAAAATCTTACCGTTTCCCCGAGGTCCACAAATCTGAAGTGAGTAACCAAATGAACCAGATGCTTGATCAAGGCATCATAGAACCCTCTGTTTCCCCTTGGTCCTCTCCTATATGGGTAGTACCCAAAAAAGTTGATGCCTCAGGCAAACAAAAATGGCGCGTCGTCATTGATTACCGGAAACTTAATGATATTACAGTCGGAGATACCTACCCAATTCCTCAGATATCTGAAATCCTAGATCAATTAGGTAATAGTAAATATTTTTCAACACTAGATTTAGCTTCCGGTTTTCACCAAATACACATTAATGAAGCAGATGCCGAAAAAACAGCCTTTAACGTCCCAGAAGGACATTTTCAATTTACTCGTATGCCATTTGGTTTAAAAAACGCACCTTCTACTTTCCAAAGGTTGATGAATACAGCCTTATCTGGTCTCCAAGGTGTGCGCTGCTTCGTTTACCTCGATGACATTGTAATTTACTCCCATGACCTTCAAAATCAAATCCTTAATCTTTCCGCTGTATTCCAGAGACTTAGAGATTTCAATTTGAAACTCCAACCTGACAAATGCGAATTCCTCAGACGTGAAGTCGCATATCTTGGACACGTTATATCTGAAAATGGCGTTACGCCAAATCCCGACAAAATTAAAGCTGTTACTCAATTTCCTGTACCAAATTCACCTAAGGACATTAAATCTTTCCTTGGTTTAGTTTCTTACTATCGCAGGTTCATCCCTGATTTTTCTAAAACAGCCAAACCATTGACAAACCTTCTCAAAAAAGATACTCCCTTCAAATGGGAAAACCAACAGCAACTTGCATTTGATTTCTTGAAACAAAAGCTCACAACAGCTCCAGTCCTCTGTTATCCAGATTTTACAAAACCGTTTGTTCTCACCTGCGATGCCTCCAATCACGCTGTTGGCGCCATTTTATCCCAAGGGCCGATCGGTAAAGATAGACCTATAGCCTTCGCATCTCGAACCTTAAATAAAAGCGAGTGCAACTACAGCACCACGGAGAAAGAACTCTTAGCAATCTTGTTCGGATGCAAAACCTTTCGACCATATTTATATGGTCGGAAATTCCAAATAATTTCTGATCATCGACCTCTAAAGTGGTTATTCAATCACAAGGATCCCAGCAGCAAAATGCAAAGATGGCGCCTAAAACTGGAAGAATATGAGTATGAAATACAATACCGCAAAGGAAAATTAAATACCGCAGCTGATGCACTGTCTCGATTCCCAGTAAACCCAATATATGGTAAAGATTCTGCTCCTAATGATAATCATGAACCCATTGATCTTGGTCTATTTGATGATGACCATGATTGCGATTTTAATCCACCAAGTTTACCATCTCTTCCATCTCCATTAAATCACCCTCTGAGTCCTACAAACCCTGCTGAAATTCCTAGAATTGTAAATCCTCATGATCCAATACTCCCTAATCCTGAAATACAAAAAACATCACTGAGTCCTACCGATCCCACGGAACCCACACGGATTCCAAATCCTTATGATCCAATACTACCTAAACCTGTAACACAAGAATACGTTCCGAATCCTTCTAATTCCGCTGAATCCACAACAACGCCGAATCACTCAGATCACCTAATATTTCCAAACACTGAAACACAAGAAAATACAACGATACTCTTAAACCCCACGGAATTATCTCCATCACTGCATCCTGAAACAATAGACCCATTACGTAACGTTAACCTGAATGACGATGATTACTCTGAATTCCTGAAACAAATGACAATCACAGACAAAAACTTCAACACGAACCTGAAAGAACATAATGAAAGCCTATTGAAAACATCCTGCCAGACAATCCTAATTCCTACTTCTATAGATCTTGATGAATCAAATTCCTATATACAAGAAATCCTAGGTAACCTAGAGAACCCTGACGAATTAATAAATTGTGAAAAACAATTACATTCTTTTATGAAACTCGACATTAATAACAAAACATACTATCTTCTTTTCATCAAACCTCATGATTTTGACGCATGTTCCTATATCGAAATATACAATACCCTGAAATCAGTAAGAAATGAGTTAATGGTGATAAATAACACACAGGATATTGCTATATCTGATTTTAAAAATCCCTATGAGAAATTGTCCTTTACAAAATTATACAACATGCTCACTTACCTATTTCATAATACTAATATTACAGTGAACATTTACCATAACAATATTATATATCCTACTCCTACTGAAATAAAAAAAATACTTCACGAAAATCATGATTTACCCATTGCTGGTCACCTCGGATCAGTTAGAATGCTGAAAAGAATTAAAGAAAGGTATTACTGGAAGGGAATGAGATCTGATGTAGAAATTTATGTCAAACAATGTCCATTATGCCAACAAAATAAAGCCTTAAGGATAAAAAACCGGGCACCGATGCAAATAACTACTACTTCTACTAGTCCATTTCAACGAGTAGCCCTTGATGTCGTAGGGCCTCTACCAGAATCTGGCAGTGCCAAGCTAAAGTATATCCTTACCATCCAGGATGACTTAACAAAATATTCAGTAGCATATCCAATGCGCAGTGTTTCAGCTGAAGAAACTACTGATTGTCTCGTCCATTTTATTTCATTGTTTGGTATCCCTAAAACCATACTTACCGATCAGGGCACAAACTTCACGGCTGATCTGTTCAAGAAAACGTGCACTTTCTTAAAAATAAAACAGTTGTGGTCCACTCCTTACCATCCTCAGACTCAAGGTGCGTTGGAACGTAGTCATTCAACCCTCAAAGAGTATCTCAAATCATTCGTAGATTCTAATGAAAATAATTGGCCGAGGTATGTTTACACTGCAATGCTAACATATAATACTAATGTACATTGCACCACTGATTATACTCCTTACGAACTCCTTTTTGGTCATAAACCTTTTATTCCAGATTCCATTTTCGACTCCGCTCCCGATAATACTTACCCTGAATATGTAAAAATGTTACAACATAGGATGAAACATTCTAGAGAACAGGCCGTTCAGAATATAAACACCTCCAAACAAAGCTCTAAGACATACTACGACACCCGTACTAGACTGAAATCGTACAAAGTGGGCGATTACGTATATTTAAAAAATCATCTTCGTCTTGGGAAAGCATTATCACCTGTATGGAAGGGGCCTTACAAAGTCGTGAAAATTCACGGGAATAATACCCTTTCCCTATTAATCAATAGGCGACATATAAAACATCATTATGATGAAATTAAACTTGCAGTCGTCGAAACGTAATTATAAGTCACTTATATAATTGTAGAACTTTGTTTTATTTAACTAAGAATGCTAAACATATATTCAAACAAATATTCAATTAGACATATTCGATTAGGTATATTAAAACAACGTATATTAACATTTTGTGTTTGTCTAATAGTAAACGTATATTATTATGATAGTGTCCCACGCTATACTAGATGTAAGAAATAAATTTAATTTCGTTATCCCTCATTATAGAGTTTAGGTTAAGTAGAATATATGTACTAAAATAAATCGTTATCATTAATCTTACAGTATCGCTGTCGTAGCAGCAGCTGATTATGTTCAACCTATAACCTCAAGTTCAGGCCTGTACTTCAACTATATCGGTAAAATAAAAATTAAGAGTAGTTATCTTAGTATTTTAGCTCCGGTCGATGTTTCTCACATACACTCGCATATAACAAATATAAACTCCGCCTTAGGTACAACCAGATACTTATGCAAACAATCTATTGCTATGGAAAATTTAGAATGTCATAATGTTATTGAACCACTTACCGTTAGATACCAAGATATTGTAAAAGAATACGAATCTATATCCCATTTGGTACCTAATAGAAATAAACGGGCACCCTGGATTGGTGTTGTGGGTACCGTCTTCAAACAAATTTTCGGCACATTAGATGATGACGATGGCATGAAATATAATAAAGCACTTGAATATTTATATAGTTCGGATAAAAAACTGGCATCATTATTAAAGCAAAATATTTTATTGACAAAATCTACCTTATCAACATACAACCAAACTTTACATAAAATAAAAAATAATGAAGCTAGTTTGAATAATGCTATTGAAGAGCTCTCTGTGAATATAAAGAACATATCCCTTATTTCCGACGAACTTTTATTTAAATCTAAAATTAATTCGATATTAAACAGTATGGAAACAGCCTTATTGACTATTTCATTCCAATTAGAAGACTTAACCAATGCAATCTTACTAAGTAGTCAAAACATTCTACACCCATCAGTCATTACACCGATGCAATTATACCGAGAACTCTCCGATAACCATGCACACCTGCCTAGTGGTGTTCAATTACCAGTTAGCCTAGAGTTAAACTATATTCATGTTATTATGTTTATATCTAAAGTAGTATGCTACTATTATGATAATAAGATAATTTTTGTATTACAAATTCCTCTTGTAACTCCTGTAGAATACAGCCTGTACCATAACTTACCTTTACCAGTACCCTATTTTAATAAATCAAATACATTTGTAACTGTTATCCCTAGTTATACATACATAGCCGTGACCAAAGACAAAACCAATTACTGTAATATAAAAAGCATAGAAAAGTGTGACCTTTTAGACAGTCAATATTTTATATGTGAAATTCCCGATGTGTTATCAACGAATGTAAACCCAAGCTGCGAGAGTGAATTATTAACACGAGTTATTGATAAGATACCTGTACAGTGCGAAACAAAAGTGATTTATGGTAACGTTGATATTTGGAAAACATTAGGAAATAATAAATGGTTGTTCATCAAATCTGAAATAAGTAAGTTAACCATAGACTGTGAAAGTACAGAAACTCACGAATTAACAATATTAGGAACCGGTTTGTTAACCTTACCACCTCGATGTACAGCTTACTGTAAAAGTACGAAACTAATATCAAAATACAATGTCGCGAATATTACTCTACCTGTACATAGTTCAGACTTTAATATCATAAATGACTCATGTTGTAATATTAATAAAGTAAGTAAAATTGTTTCTATTGCGTCTCCTATTTCACTAAAAACAATAGACCTGAACGAATTAAGAACCAATAATATTTTATACAAATCTCTTATAGATAACGTTGATAAAATAATTTCCGAAGAACCACACTTTGTCAAATACGGGACGCACTACTCTGTTTTAACTATTGTAACTTTTTGTTTTATTTGTATTATAATTATAATGTTTATTACTAAAATTTATTGTACTTATAAATCTGGCGGCAGTCTACGAAAATATTTCGTGAAACCAATCAAGCAAATAGAGAATAGCAATGCAGATGAAGAAGCTATACCAATGCCACGTCTCAGAGAAATAGTCTAATATACTTACTTCACTTTTCCCAATTTTATCTACATAAACTTTGAAATGAATACCCCAAAGTTTAGTCTTCTTCGGGGGGCTGTTATACCCTAAAGTAGAGTATGTTTTTGCATAGTAAGCTGACGCTACCGCGTCAGCGTTTAGGTTGGCAAGGGCTGCTACCATCATTGGTAGTCAGTCTGATTGATTCCTCTAAGCATACAACACGCGATCGACTGCCTAAAGATAGTGTAAACTTTTCTATTTTCGAATTTAAAATAAATATTAATTAATGTTAATTTCATTCTTTTTTTTAAAAACCGAATTTCAAGATTCCGCATAACAGAACGCTTGCGGTTACCGTAGGATATAGCCTGTGGATATAGCCAATCAAAATAGCAAGACCATCGACATCCTCTACACCTAGCTTGTACCACTCTAAAGGTTAAACCCCGAAAAATCGTCTCATTTTATTACCTAACATTTACCAGCTCATTTTGGTAAATCCTAAGATGTTCTCATAAAACCAAGGATATACCGGTAATCGGGCTTTTACAGTAACATATATAGGTATATAGAATACTTAGTTGAATAGCATATAAAAAGAAAGATCTTGGAGTCGCTAGTGCTAGCACAGAATAAGTAGTCCCTACCACCGCGCTACTCCAGACTCCCTGTATTCCGTACATCCTTGATGCTTGATTGATACCTACTTCTCGAAATATTGTTCACAATTTTTTGGTAATTTCGCAAAATAAAGAAATATAATTGAATTTTATTGCAAGGGATGCTAGTGTTGACTTAGTGTTTACAGAATATATTTTTTTGTAAACTACTGTCTGATTATCGGGGGGCACGGCAGTGCCCCCGCCGAGTCGAGCGCGAAGCAAACACTGCCGTACCATCCTTTACTGGAACCATTTCGCCGCATTTTCAGGCCCCTATTTGAGAACCTCTGGATAAGACGTGAACGCAGAAATTTTCGTCATCCAGTAAGCTATAATCCCATCAAAAACATTCTGTAAAAAACTAGCCAAGTCTCGATGAAATGTCTTGTTTAGCTCTAAAAAGTAATGAAATCTAGACAAAGTCGTGCCAAGTCTAAGGTTCCTTACTGCGATTTCTTTATTATTATAGTTAATGTTGTGTGACTTGGCCGTTGAACATTCTTTATACGTTAGTGGGTACAAGTACAGATTGGTGCAATGGTGTCATGTAACACCTGGTTTTGTACCCTTGTGTTCCCTTCAACGGCCAAGTCACACAACATTAACTATAATAATAAAGAAATCGCAGTAAGGAACCTTAGACTTGGCACGACTTTGTCTAGATTTCATTACTTTTGAGAGATAAACAAGACATTTCATCGAGACTTGGCTAGTTTTTTACAGAATGTTTTTGATGGGATTTCACTTCTTTTTGTAGAAAATGAAGCGGCCCACCAAGTTGAATATTTTTTGTAAAGGCGGTATGTCTCGATCTCTAATAGTTTGGTTGGGCTCTTGTGTTTTCTAATCAGGGTCACCAGGTACTCCAGATCTTCGATTATCCTAGTTTTTATAGTTTTTCCTTTATGTGGTCATTAAACCCTAACTCTGTACCAAATTTCAGCTCTCTGAGTTTATGGGAAGTACTAGTTCTATTTTGATGATCATGAGTGAGTGAGTGAGTGATCCTATATAAGGATAAGTATCTACACTCGATATGCAATTTTTTTTTCGTATTTTTGGTAGCTACTTACTTGATTGAAAATTGAAATAAAGTTCCAATAAATGTTATGTTATATTTAAATAAACTATAAATAAAACTTTCTTTGTTTTATTTAACGTTTAATGAAATGCTTCTAAGTTATATTTTTACATGTTATTTGACCAAACTGCAAGCCTATTGATTAATAAAAGCAAGTAGCAGCCTTTTATTAGGACAACGACAAATAGCATGAAAGCGTTAATTGAGTTATTATATATATTGTCGACAATTTAACAATGATATGCATGGCCTCAGTCAGTCTTCTTTGAGGATATTGAAAACGCATATGAGATACAAAATTGAACAATAAAAAACTTAAACTTTTTTGTTAAAAAGTTTTTATTTTATAATTTTTTGTGGCTATAATCTACTAATTACTACATGCTTAATTTTTTATTTCTTTTGATGTAATACACAACTCAGCATTAAAATTTGTAAACCAATAACCTACGTAGGTATGTATTTTTTTTGTAATATTTATTTATCCCCGACTGCAAAACCTTATAAAATTCAAGTTAAGTATATTCAAAATTATTTTTTGCTTTTCAGTTTTTTCGGTGGTTTAATTTTTTTGTTAAAAAGTTTTTATTTTATAATTTTTTGTGGCTATAATCTACTAATTACTACATGCAAAATTTTTGATTTCTTTTGATGTAATACACAACTCAGCATTAAAATTTGTGAGTGAACAATAAATCACCCCTATTTTCCCACCCTTAGGGTAGGTTATTTGTATCCAAATTATGTATATGTATAATATATATTATATGGGACAACCTTCGAGGTATACCCTATCCAATTAAAAAAGAATTATCAAAATCGGACTACTCTGTAAAAAGTATATATATTTTATCGTCGACTTGTAGACCTCCTCCGTTTTTTCGTCGGTTGAAAAGTATAAAATACCGTAGAACTTGCTTTATTGTCCACGTAACTCCCAGAACCACCACCTTTAAAACTAATCTGACAATGTTTAGAAGTCAGCTAAAGATCCCGACGTGTTCCATAAAATATATCCAATTCTACCAAATTGTATAGCTAATCGCTAAACGCCACCACAGACGCCACCGTAGACATGCATGCCTGTAAGAATATATGAGTAAAATTGCTGTCTTTTTTTGCATAAACATCATGCGTTGTACATATGTAGGATAAACCAGATTTTTGGAATGAAGCTGAACCTTCATTAGTGGTATATAATAGAATACCAACCATTACCTTTAATTAATCGTTACTTACCTTAGTGTCTGGTCTTCATCGTGGTTTATTCTTAAAGTTGATGTGTGCACTACGGAAGCTACGGTTGCTGCTTTGGAACCACGTGAACACTCGTATTCGAAAATTCCATTATTTATACCAAAGAGAATATAACGCTAATTTATACATATACATACTGAATGTACCTAAAACAATTGAAAGTCAAACAAAAGTGCCATTTCTTTTAGAATGCTATAGCTTTTTTTGTACAAAAATGGGGTGTTTAGTCACACTTCCCAATGGCCCGCAGGGTAATTCGCTCATGTCTACAATATTATGGTATTCATGAAGTCGATGGCATTTGCAATGAAAATTAATCGTATCTTGATCTTGATCAATTATGTAATTTAACTATTATTTTATATTTGTGTACGCAACTGGCATGTTTTAAAAATATTTTTTAATTACGACAAACATTTAGGTACATGTTTATTTTGTTTATATATCGTGGGCGATATTTGTATGACTACCATCTTTTCATTTTGGATTTTCCAAGAAAGAAATACATGACACCAGTTTCCTTATTGTTTTGTAGCGGCATAGTATAAATATCTGTGATCGATTCATTTCTAAGTCACAGTTAGACATCACTTCAAGACAAACGTACAAGAACTTCTAAGCAACAATAATGGCTGCATTCAACAAAACTGCTCTTCTGCTCATCGTGGCTGCAATCATTCTGACCGTTGACGTTATTGGCAGTGAGAGTGCCCGAGTTGCACCATGCGATTTAGTGTGCTCCCGAACCCAACCTGAGAGGGATGAATGCTGCAGGGCCCATGGATATAGAGGAGGCAGTTGTAGTGGTGGCCGTATGAATTGTCATTAACGATAATGCAACACCAATGAGTACCTATCAGGCAATCAAGTATCTCTCTTTTCTTTTCATAATTTTTTATTTAAACGGTTATTTGATATGCAAATAATATACAGGATTTTTTGGTTTATTAATTGATTATGTATAACATTGGAACATTCATAATAAATATACTATAAATTATACTTTTTTTAATTATACCTTTAAATTTTTTTAACAGACTTAAAAAAGTTCGGCGCGTATTTTTTTCTGTGTGATAGGTATATCAAATGAAAGGGCTAGTTAGCTAGTTGTGAGGATTTTTTTAAAATCTTGAAATGAATAGTTTTAAATTCATTTCAGAGAATAGATGAAAATTTAATATCACCGACCACCGAGATATTTTTTTAAGAAAAATACAGAACATAGTTATTTACTTATAGCGGAAGTGTATAGTCTTAAAATGGCATGGTTAAATATCTGATATTCCCACCTTAATAAAACCCTACCTCTATAATAAAATAAATAAACTTACTGATATCTATGCTCTCAACTTGTTCAAGTGTAAAAAACCTTGACTGGGTTGTTAAAACAACTGGACTACGACAAAACTGAGAAACTTGCAAGTTTTAAAGACACGATCGTCAATCATACTTACACACACACACGCACACGCACGCACATTTATTAGAATCAAAAATAATAAATAATCTGTATTTTATAATGTATAATTCTTATTTTTTTCTTTTATTTATCTATTTTTTTGAATTTTTTCTTGTTTTGGCATAATGATACCTGCAATGAGCATAAATTATCCTTGTTTAAAAAGGTACGAACATTTTTGTATGGGAGCTGGCATAGCCACCCGCCGCCATTTTGATTTTTTTTCAATGTCGCGGCGCACGATTTAAGTGGTATATTTGGGTAGAGGTTTTCTTTATGTAACATCTCAAGGTGTCCTATCTAAGTTTTGTTATCGTTTACTTCCTGTGATTGTTTAATTTCAGGTGTTTTGTAAGCACAAGATAATATACCTACTACATTTTGAATAATATTCTCTTGTAAATTTTCGTGTTATGTTTGCATTTATAATGTACCCGAATCAATACATATATTTTTAATAGATACGTGAAGAGACATCTTTGTACCCTTTTTAAGTGTATTCCGAACCGGTGGTAAATTCAACTGTATGTACAACTTAACGTTCATAAGTGCCTTACTAAAATAGGGCCTAAACTGAATAAATGACTTTTTAATTTTGATTTTGAAGCATATTTCGTGCGCGGAGGAGTGTGATATTTGGCATTTCTTATGCCAACTAACTTAACTTTAGCTATTGTAGAGATAGGTCGCAAAAATCTATATATTTTTTTATTACGGTAGGTACCTATAAAATAGGACTCGATGTAGATAATAAAAGATTATGGCCGTATTGATAAGGTGTCTAACTCCATAAACAACATACCTACATTTTTCTTACTCGAGCAAAAAGCTTGACATTCAAGTGCGTAATCACTCGTGAACTCCACTTGGAAGTGCCCTGTGCTTGAAGCGGTTGAAGGTCTCAGGGTCAGGCATCTCAGTACCTATGTTATTTCACAAGCGTTATTTCCTTCTACATTTAGGAACAGGTATTAGACTATACTTTGTTGACCATGCAATCTTACAAAACTAGGAAAGCTAGCAATTACAAATAAATATGGGTATTTATCTTTATGCTTTTCTTAGTTATTAGGTACGTGTCTTCCTATAATCTCATTAATTAACTACACTATTTAAGAGTGCGTATAAGCAAAATAACATATCTTAGAATTGAGATTTACCCAAGTAAATAATATCCCACCAAAAACATTTTTATGTAAAATGTTGCCGCCAAGACATATGGCTCGTATTGATATACGAGTCAGTGACGAAATCGGGGTTTTTTAGATATTAATAAAATCTAAAGTATAAGAGCTATGTTATTGAAATTTAATATGTTTAATAAGTTTACTATTGACATCATGTCCTGAGAATTTCGTTTATCTGGTATAATCCAAACCCAAGTTATGAGGGTTCAAAAAAACGACGAAGCGCTTCGAGAAAAGGTAGGTAGTGCCCTTTCGCTTCGCTTGGCTGTCTTGGCGGGGGGCACTTCCGTGCCCCCAGATTCAAATTAAAAGAGCAAAAACATAATGGAATGAAAATTCCTCGATAGAAAAAAATCACAAAGCTACCTCTAATTTTTATTGGTTCATGGTGTATCAAATTAATACAAAAAATCGATAAATAATATCACTAACGTATGACCTAGGGCTGATACTAACGATTTTTTAAAATATTCTATACTTAAAGAGTTATTTAGATAAGAAGCGCTTAGTTCATTTTTGATCCGCGAAACACGCTATCTCCGTCTCATGCCACGCGAAGATTAGACATAAGTTTGTTTCATCTGACATTGCCATATTTTTCTGGCTTTATACGCACTCTTAAGTAGGTACATTTTCATGACTCCCTTTTGATACACTTTATTTCTATAAAAATAACTTGAAATGAGTCTCGCATGTGCCCTAATAGTCTTTTTTAATTGATTACAAAACATTTAATTTTCTAGAATAGTAGATTTTATTAATAAAATTAGATTTTTTAACACATAATACGTAACCTTCTGAAAATACAGTGAAACCGCATCATCGTTGCGTCGTTTATCTGAAGCGGACAAACTATTTATTAGAGATAAATAGATAACAAACAGTTATAATTAATCAGCTATAACTTTCCAGTTTAACATAATTTCAGTTTGCGTTTTGGATTTACCCAGACATAAATATGTGGCACCGTTTTCCTTATTAGGTACATAGCTGCATAGTATAAAAATACGTGATCGATCCATTTCTAAATCATAATCAAACATCGTTTCAAGACAAGAGTACCTACCTCCTAACAATAATGGCTGCATTTAATAAGTCAGCTCTTCTGCTCATAGTGGCTGCAATAATTCTGACCGTTGGTGTTATTGGCAGTGACAGTGTCAGAGTTACACCATGCGATGAAGTGTGCTACCGAACACAACCTGAAAAGGATCAATGTTGCAAAGCTCATGGGCATTCACGTGGCACTTGTTATGATTGGCGAATGTACTGTAATTAGATAAGATGCAACGCCTGCCCGATGAGTTGATGACCTATGAGGTATTTGATACTTTATGGTCATCAACTGATATAACACCTCATGTACAGTTGGAATGTAAATAAATTCTATGGATTTTTTCAATTGTAATTATGGAATACAAATAAAAATAAATATTGATTATACTTGTAATATTTTATTTAACAATTAGGTTTCAATCAGTAGATACCAAAATATGTGTTAGGTAGGACAGAGGCGGAAAGCGGCATTTTCGCTTAGCGCAGCGGGACAAAAGTTGACGCTTTCCGCCCGGAAGAGGAGAAAAATGTTTTTTTTTTTTTTCAAAGATTTCTTAGGCCATATTTGTTACGGGTAGTTTGCCCTTACTAACCCGTCTCAAATTTCCACATATCTTTCTTTCTTTCTTCGAGTTTGATGATATCTATGTGCATAAACCAATAAACCATACTGCTGTAATTAGTCGTATGGATATTTGTTTTTGGGTAATACATTGCACTTTATATTTCTTTGGAATCTTGTAACGTACCTATATGATACGGTCTCGATAGAAAAAAATACATACCTACACAAATCTATTGCCATATTTAGGGTCGACAACTCGCGAGTGATACCCCTGGTGTTGCAAGCGTCCATAGGCTATGGCAACCGCTTACCATCAGGCAGGCCGTATGCTTGTTTGCCACCGTTAGTGGTATAAAAAAAACATGCTTCAGGCGAAAATCACGAAATTACGTATCTTAGGCTAAAAAGCGTAATTTTGCATTGAGCTATTATTACCACGTATAGAGTAGCTATCATAAGCAAAGGTTATGTCCCATTTTTTAGAGTCAACTATGGTTCTTTTTAGCGATATCTAAGCAGACAGTAGAAACACGTAGCGCTATCAGAACGCTTTTAAGTATATTTTTTCTCGCAAACACCATTATTTTCACGGCGCTTACGCAACTCGTTCATCGTCCTACAACAACAAGTGTGGCCGGATGGCCTCACTTTAACGGAACATAGTTGTGATGTGTGGCGTCTTCTCTATACGTAGTAATATAGGTCAATGTAATTTTGTGACTTTTTTATTTTTATTTTAGAATTGACGTTATTAATTGAAATGCAAGAAATATTCGTTAAAAATGGTGTGCTCGAGACCGAAAGCTAATCGGCGAGCTTCAGACACCCACCTTCCCATGTTCAAAAGAGATTAAAAAAATAGCTCGTTGTTATGGATTACCCATCCATTAGACGAAGCATTTTGTTTTTGGACCCGCCCCGGTCGCAGCCGCGCAAGTGTATCAACACATCATGTGGCACGGCATCACACAGCAGCGACCTGCCGACGAAGTCTATGCTGGGTGGAAATTTCGAGATGGCATATTTTCGAAACCTATGTTGGGTTAGTCATGCTGAACAACTTTTACTAAGGTTCGAAAATATGCCATCTAGAAATCTCCACCTGTTATAATAAGGCATGGACTCCACTCCATTTCCTGTAGTGTATATAGGTCATTGTAGGTATAAGGTGTATTTAATTAATTATTCTTAATTTTATCACCACAAAACAAGGAAGATGAGTTATTTGTTTGTGGTGCTTAATAAAGATTAACTATTCCATTCATTATTTAAATTCATAATGTTTATATATAATATAATAATTCAATAATATTAATCATCGTCACATTCTGTTGGAGGATCGAGTAGGTAATAAACTATTATTATAAATGCGAAAGTGAGTTTGTTTGTTTGTTTGGTATGCCTTCACGTCTCAACGGATCATCATGAAATTAGGCATGCAGATAATCTATGGTATGGAGAAGGACAAAGGCTAATTTTTATTCCGGGAAAGCGGGTGAAACCGCGGGGGATAGCTAGTTTGTTAAAAACGCGGCTTTTCACTTTGAAGGTAGTGAAAATAATTCGAATTCTGAAAGAGAGGCCATGGCCACAAAATCACTGGGCTGGAACTATCATAGCACCAATTTTTTAGATTACAAAATATATTGGAAAGAGACCGGACGGAATGACTTCGCTATCCGGGAAAGTCATCCCGCTCTCACCTTCTGGCTACTTCTGTCACGGCTGATGCCACTGCAGCCCAGCAAGAACGTCTGAAGCGTCACATGGGAGTAAGGTGAAAAATGTATTCACTGTTCATTTTGTTATTCAATAGTTCTTGTAGTAGTGAAACGGCCAAGCCACATATTTTGACTACGGTGTGTAGAGTTTGTGAAGTTAGGGCTTGTAGAGTAAGTGCATGTAGAGTTATAAGCTTGGCTCTACGTGAGATCTGATAACTTTTTGACAGTGCGAACCATATGTCTTGGCAACATTTTACATAAAAACGTTTTTGGTGGGAATTCACTTCTTTTTGTAAGTTGCTTATGATTTTTTTTTGACGAAGCGCTTCGAGGAAATTTAGGTAGTGCCCTTTCGCTTCGTTTGGCTGTCTTGGCGGGGGGCACTTCCGTGCCCAAATTACCTACGAAGTTGTCTAGTCCTACTAAAGTAATAAATGCGAAAGTGGGTTTGTTTTACGCTTAATAGGATGCTTTTAATATCGAGGAAAAAACCCGAGAACACGAGTGAAACCGCGGCGCTAAAACTAGTTTACAATATTACTATGTACGACTTTGGAATAAGATGGAATATAGTTTACTATAAAACGAGGTCGCAGGTCTAAAGTGATTGATTTACACAAATGATGATAGGTCAGAACTATAAACTACGATGAATATATTATTCCAATCGAAATAAAATGATCAGTAAAGTAACACATAACTGGATATTTTTTTATTACTAGCTTGTCATAAAAAGTAGCCATAGCACTTGGGGATATTGTAGGTTCTTATCGGTGAAAGAATTCTTTATATCCAACTGGTAGTTCCAGAGATTAGCGTGTTTAAACAAACAAACAATCAAATAGATACCTATACAGGTCGTTGTTTTGGTCAGCGAAGAGCGACTCAGGGTCGATAATACAAATTATACTGGTGCTAAAAAAAATATAAAAAAAATACTTTATATTTTTTTTTATAATAAAAATAAAAAATATTTTTTTTGAATATCATGTAATAAGCTAAAGTGTAGACATAATACTCAACGGGAGTACGAGGGAGTAAAGGTGTGGGGCGATGGCGGCTTGCGCCTAGCTCTAGTCTGTGCACGTGCCTAGTAACCATACTTTGCGGAAATTTTATTTCAAATTGAATAAGGTATTTCTCAAAATATTTACAGTATTTAATGGAATTAAGTCCATTTTTGGGGAATATATATTTTGTACTACCGCTCCTGGGTCGCTTGTCGCCGACCAAAACAACATCCTGTATAGATTTCAGCTGTAAAGGGGTTTCGTCGGTATACGTCATCGAGGAAAAATCTTGTTCGATGGTAATAATTAGGTGCAGCGCAGACGACAGACCGCACCGCGCCGAACTTTTGAGTCTGTGAAAAAAGAACCTATACAATTCTAAGCAGTACTTACGACGCGCAAAATGTCCGGCGCACAACCCTTTGTTTTCACACAGACTTTTTGTGTGCCGCAGACTAAAGTTCGTCGTCTGCGCTGCACCGTTTCTAGCATTTACATTTCGTTACAATCACGTTACAATACAATAATATATTAAAACTTTTTTTAAATGTTCATAGTGTTTAGATTACAAAATTTCCTACAACATACTAAAACTACCAGTAAAAGTTTAAATTGGTATGCATAATCATTGCTCGTAATAAGTTACATAATATACATTGAAACATACATAGTAATACTTGTAAGTACACACATTTGCATACCATATAGTAGTATTTACTTACAAGTAAATAGGTACATATTTATCATATTGCATCTTACCCACTGACCTTTAATAGTTCACGTTTATCTAGCATTTATATTTTAGACGTAATAACATAATAGTACTTTTATATTAATGGTTTAGATAATATATGCCCTTTGTAGCAAGTGATTATATGGTATAGTTTAAGAGATAATATAAAGTAAAGGAAATACATACCAACCTGCTTATAATCTATAGACCTATACTATCCTATGTGATCCTATACTATTATCAGTTTAATATTTTTAATACATGTTTTGAGACCTTGAAAACGGGTTTTTGGTGGCGATAAATCGATCTAGCCAAGTCTTAGCGAGTTTTCGAGCTAAGCTCGGTCACCCAGCTACAAGGTACCTACTATAAAAAGCTTCTTGGGTTATCAAAGGGTTATTTAGGATCTGATAATCGTGTGTGAAGAATACCCCAGGCAGGATATTTATTATTTATGTATTTAACTGCGGGTGTAACAACTCGTTTATCTATATATATAAAATTCAAAGTCCTGACTGACTGACTGACTGATATATCAACGCACAGCCTAAACCACTGGGTCCATGAGGCGTCCACTGGCGACATGAAATTTAGAGGGTATATTCTTTGTGAAGAGTAGGTATCTACTAAGAAAGGGTTTTTCGAAATTCCACCCCTAAGGGAGTAAAAAAGGGGATGAAAGTTTGTATGAAAGTCCGTCAGTTCAGAAGTTAGGTTAGTTATTTTGTGTTTAGGCTGAAGATTGAAAATTAATGTATACGTGTCTCAGCGTTTTTAATAATTCCACATTCGAAGCGGGATGAAGTTGTTTTGTATTGTTTTATTGTTGTAGAAAAATATGTCGTTTGTTTCCTGTAGGCCACGCGGGCGAAGCCGCGAGCAGAAGCTAGTCAATAAATAAGAAAAACAAAGTTTGTTGTATAAACAATTTATGCGTTGTTTATTAGGCACATGTCCCACAGCCGGCGAGTAATCGACTAGCTATCGACTATTTTCCCGTTCATGGTTTTTAAAGCTATTATCAAATTTTATTATCCCTACATGTGTGTGTTTTATGATGTAATGATGATGTGTAAAAGATATATTAATTTGGTAGTTGACTGTTTATATTGCTGCCGAAAAATTTTTGCTTAGGCAGTTTTATCTGCTTAGCGACTGCTCTCTTTGCGGCCAGATTACTCGCTGAGCGACATTCACTTGGTAATACGTTAAACAGCAAGTGATTGGGTAGTCATCCTAGAAGTAGTCTCCCGTCACACTCACTTTTGTTGCTCGCTTAGTTTCTAGAACTCGCAACCCGCTAATCATCGCCGCCGATGAGGCAAGCACCTAATGCTGTAACATGCGAACTGAAAAAGTGTGGAAAAACCGCTAGATTAACATTTATCCTATGTGGTCTGTTTATGTGTCAATTTACTTAGTAGGGTAAATTTGCTTCCATAATTGCATGCACCAATGCAAGTGTTGAGCTAATTCAGAATATTTTTCAGTAAATGTTTTGCAATTTTAATATACGTGTATGATATATACTTATTTGTTCTTTTTATTAACCTCTAGTTCTGTGTATTAATATAGCACTCGGGGTCTAGAACCTAGGTACAGAATTACCCAACTTATATGGCGCGTCGTGAATCTTCGTTCGCACAGAAAAGAAAGTATGGCCCCGAAGATTAACGAAAGAATGCTTAAAACTTACAATCAACCTTAGATCACTACTATAAGGTTCATAATACACTGCAGCTGTTAGTTCCGTCTCACTCGCATGTAGTCGCAAGTCACGCCCCTCCGCACGGCGCGCGCTAAGCTCATGCGCCAGCTGCCGACCAATAGCGTTTACCGCACTTTGAAAATGTATCTTCTGCGCAGGTACATCGATAAGCCTTAATTGGGTACTACTGTACTACCTATATAGTGAAAGAATTATCAGTATCGGATCAGTAAGGAGATTATTTCATACATCCCAATTCCCAATACATCCAATAACTAACACACAAATATTAATTTATTCTCCTAAATTCTCCAACCCGCTAATCATCGCCGCCGATGAGGCAAGCACCTAATGCTGTAACATGCGAACTGAAAAAGTGTGGAAAAACCACTAGATTAACATTTATCCTATGTGGTCTGTTTATGTGTCAATTTACTTAGTAGGGTAAATTTGCTTCCATAAATGCATGCACCAATGCAAGTGTTGAGCTAATTCAGAATATTTTTCACGCCTGGGAGGGGTCACGAAATACCATCGGTGTCTTTTGCGACTTATCCAAGGCGTTTGGTTGTGTACAGATCAGGAAATTACACCACTATGGTATTAAAAAAAGGGCCATGCTAAGAAGTCATATTTGACAAGAGGGTGTCTCTCCTTGGCGCACTATGTTTGTCTCTTTTTGACACATGGATGTATATGGGCTGTCAAAAGTGACCTATTGGGAAGGCCTAGAGACGTTTCACTCAGTTTTTTAGGTAATAGAGGGATATTCGCGCAATTTAAAGCTCAAGTCCTAGAGTTCTCTTAGAGATGTTATGTTATGGCTAACAAGGTTCGACGGAACCCTAGCGCCTCGATCCACGAGTCAGACTCAAACTCGCACTTTGCCAGTTTCTATTTCAGTATGCGTCGAATTCTTGAATCGTTAAAACTTTTGACCAATTTTGCAGTACTTTGGCATGGATTTCGTTGAAGTCGGGCCTTTACCTTCCAAACTATTAGTCGTGATATTGCTGTTTTAGGATGGTCACCTCCATGCCGATTAGCAATGCTCCCAGTATTTTTTTATAACGCGTAATGGTTCGAAATACTTTTTTAGCTGCAAGTGCCGGAGCACTCAACAATGGTTGCTTGCGATTTTCCAGCTACATGCAAGGCACACACATTGTTGAGTTTAACATTAATATTGATATTTTCTTTTCAAAATATTATTTCTCCCACTCTTTTTGTCGACGTTCTTCCATTTTTTTTAAATAATTATATTATAAAATTATGAGGTGTCGTTAGATTAGTCTTAACTGTGGGAGTGATATAGGGTATATTATTTTTATGTGGCGTCTACGAATAAAAAAAGAGGAGGGGTACTAAAACAAAATGTCGTTATTATAACAATATGGGTATCAAATGAAAGCTTGTAAACAGCCCATTCCATATATGTATATATTATAATACTTTTATGCTACCATTTTGACGTAAACTGCAAAAAACACGTTTAATGCAAGGACAGTAGGCCTAATGAGCGGTTACCGTACGTAACTCACAGAGTTGCGATGGTGGTTAGCCTTACTTTACCGTATCGCTCATTTACTTACTAATACATACAACTCATTCATTAATAAAACTAAAAAGTCTGAAATAAATTAAATTATTGAAAGAAATAAAAAACCCGACTGCGTAAAACAAAAAATAACCGAAAAGAGAAAAATAAACTATTTAATCTATAGATTTTTTAATATAACTTGAATTTTATAAGGTATTCCAGTCGGGGATAAACAAATATTACAAAAAAAAAACAACGAAAGAAAACTTGAAACTTGAGACATTTTTCACATAGTGTTTTTATACAAGGGAAAGCTAATTCAAGATACATGCTACATATAATACTCTTGAATAAGATTTTTTATTAACTTAAAATGGGAACAAAAACCTACCTTTCGGCTAGCTAGAGAATATTATAAGAATTAGAACATAACCCCAGTATAAATACAGTCTAATTTGCAACTACTCTCCCTCCGTCTTACGAATTTTCGATCAGGGTCACGTGACATCTGACGCGAGTTTAAAATTTTTTACTCATCCCAAAAATTGCACAACGCCGCTAAAGAAGTTTTCACTTCAAAAAAATACATACTGCAATACCTTATAAAAATTATATTTAAAATTCTATAGATTAGAGAGCTTGTTTTTCTCTGTTCAGTTATTTTTTGTTTTATTCAAGGTAGAAATAACCCTTCATCCTGGTCAGTCGGGTAAAATGAAAAGCGATAGCGATAGAGTCGTGGGCGATAATTGTTTAGATTACCGTAATTTCATTTTGTATCTTGGGTTTTCCTATACGTCCATTTGATAAACAAGTTTCCTTATTATGAACGGAGCTGCATAGTATAAATATACGTGATCGATTCAATTCTAATTCACAGTAAGACATCACTTCAAGACAAACCTACAAGAACTTCTTCTAAGCAACAATAATGGCTGCATTCAACAAAACTGCTCTTCTGCTCATCGTGGCTGCAATCATTCTGACCGTTGCTGTTATTGGCAGTGAAAGTGCTCGAGTTACACCATGCGATGAAGTGTGCTTCCGAACACAACCTGAAAAGGATCAATGCTGCAAAGCTCATGGGTATTCAGGTGGAAGCTGCAATGATTGGCGAATGTATTGTAGTTAGATAATTAAAATGTATAACGTCTACAGGATGGCCACCGAGTAAACAAGAACCTGTCAATAATATAAGACCTTATGTACACTTGGTATGGAAGTAAATGTTTTGCAATTTTAATATACGTGTATGATATATACTTATTTGTTCTTTTTATTAACCTCTAGTTCTGTGTATTAATATAGCACTCGGGGTCTAGTACCTAGGTACAGAATTACCCAACTTATATGGCGCGTCGTGAATCTTCGTTCGCACAGAAAAGAAAGTATGGCCCCGAAGATTAACGAAAGAATGCTTAAAACTTACAATCAACCTTAGATCACTACTATAAGGTTCATAATACACTGCAGCTGTTAGTTCCGTCTCACTCGCATGTAGTCGCAAGTCACGCCCCTCCGCACGGCGCGCGCTAAGCTCATGCGCCAGCTGCCGACCAATAGCGTTTACCGCACTTTGAAAATGTATCTTCTGCGCAGGTACATCGATAAGCCTTAATTGGGTACTACTGTACTACCTATATAGTGAAAGAATTATCAGTATCGGATCAGTAAGGAGATTATTTCATACATCCCAATTCCCAATACATCCAATAACTAACACACAAATACCTCTTATGATATTAATTTATTCTCCTAAATTCTCCATCAAAAAGTTATTTATTCAGTTTAGGCCCTAGTAAGGCACTTATTAACGTTACATTGGTACATACAGTTGAATTTACCACCGGTCCGGAATACACTTAACTGAGAAGTCATGTCTAAGAAGTTAGCCGTGCAGTAATAGACTATTTCGCCACACGTATCGTAACATACCATTTAAACTTCTTATAATGTATATATAGCAATTAAATCAAGGGAAAGAGCGACGTAAAGATACAAATTGTTCTCATTGAGCTTTTCAATCGCAAGTTAGGGTATTGACGACCCAAATATTTCGGATTCCACTCTCAAACTGATCGTCACTTTGTGCTGATATATTGTGCATTTACGAACCCTTTTTTGTGATCGGTCCTCGTTCCCTCATCAGGACTCGTGACAGACGAGGGGCCCGAAACAATTCAGCCTCTGAATTCGCTCATTACGATCAACTGTGATAACGTATCTATACTTACTGATAACTGGCTCGAAGCTTTGAAATTGTCATCCATAATGTAGGTATGTCGTTTTTGTTGCGTATTATACTATACGAGATATAGGTATTTATGGGAGGGTAAGTTACTGCTGTGTGGTAGCGCTATGTTGCCACCAATGGTGCCACCCTATACAGATAAAATAACTATAGTACGTATCTTTGTTATCAAATATTGGATTCAGTTCATACAAACAGGGTTGTAGAAGGAAAAATTGAAAATCCAAAAATGTACACTTAAAACGCTTGTGATATTCTTAATAATATTTGTTTTTATTAATTATCGAACCGCTTTTTCTTTTGGAAGTCAGTCTTGGCATTCAGGTTTGCGTGATATAGTAGACGTCTTGCCCCACGAGCGAGGTTGTAGAGATATTGCGCAAAACCGAGTACTGATCAATTTTAATGCCTGTGCTCTGCACCCACTATTTGGCTTTTATGGGTACCTACTGGAGCCTCCGAGCACCCACGGAGTCCGCGTCTCTACTTTTGAAGATCACAGCTGCATTTTTATTGTCACTCTATAGTTAATATATTGTTTAGTATTCACTAAGCTTTTCATTCTTGCAGACAAAATTCGCATCAAAATAAATTTCATTATATTTTCAAAGATGATTAAATTAAATCTACAATTTATATAAAAAACCCAATCGTTACCACAACCACATTAAAAATTATATCTTTTAAATTATTGTCATTAGCTGATTGAGCTATATTGACGAGTAATGAACAAAAATAACAGTTCTCGCTATTTTACGACCGATTTGAGGACACATATTTTAAAGGTACCTACTTCCGTCGCTCCTCGTGATCTGCTAAAGCTACGTCGATAAATCACACCGCAGCAAGATCCATTCGTTGGTGATTTTATCTGAAACTGCACCTCTTGCCACATTTCGCTCAGTAAATAAGAATCTGTGACCTAACCCTGCAGCCAGGTAGACACTTTTCTTTATAGCGTATCCTAGTCACATAATTTTACTTGATCAACAACTTAAGGAAACCTAGAGATTAGGTTCTATCTCAGATAACAAAATGATAATTCTTGTTTGTTTGGATACTCAAAACATTGTTACAAATTTTATACTTCATCAGAATAATTTAAATACATAGCTCATGAAATTAATAAATTTAAATTAATGTTACCATATTTTATTATGAAGTTGTTTTTCCCCGTTATCTTAAATACTTGTTAAGAACATTAAATTGATTGTCTTCCCCTTTTCCTTGTTTCCTTCCTGTCCAGGAATTAAAATCGTGACGTTATGAAAAAAGCTTCTTATCATGCTATTTCATTATTTTCCACAGTTTTATAAGCTGTCGACAGGGTCGTAGGTACGTTTTATATTTCACTTATTGTTATCGTCTTTAGTCTATTGTCACAAAAAATCATATTTTACCTTGAATCTTTAAACAATAATCATATGTTCCCAATATAGGTATACTTCTACAGTGTAATTACTACGGACTTGTGAATGACTTATTTTTCAACACACTTGCTCGTAAAGTGACATTTATTGCACCGTTTTTAGTATCTTAAGTTCTTAACGCAGCTTATTACGCACAAGTGCTTTTTACTTTACATACCGCACAGTTTTATGGTAGGTATAAGCCCGATTATGTTAAGTTTGTACCTCAATGCAATTGATATGTGCATAGACGAAGCATTCTTAATTTAAACGGGTAAAACAGATTGACAGCGATTCGCAGTGAAAAAAATTTACGTTCTCATTGATGATTATCAAAAAATCTACTTAAAAAAATACAAATCTGGTTTTCCTCACAAGTGTGTTGAAAAACGTCGTATGACAACGCGTGTGCATTGATCATTGCACTCTCGGCTTCCTTATCTCTTAGCTTAATATCGCCTCTTCGGTAATTACCAACTTTGCACACATGTATCATAATGTACTATTAATGTAGGTATGTATAAAATATCAATAGATCGGTCTTCCTTCCTATAATACTGTACCCAATTATATTACCTTATTGTATTATATTATAATTGCTATCTCAATATCTCATGTTCCTTTTGATCTTTAAATTCCAATAAGAATTATTTGCTAATTAGCTTAGATAGTAATAACAACATATTAACTTGAACTTTAATGACATGTAATTTTAATTCATGAATCAGAATTATATGTATGCTAAGATTTAGCATACCTTGACTAATAATTTTTTTATTAGTTGTTAATAGACATTGTAATTTTCTTGAATTTTCCTCGTTTCTTGAAGTACGCGGGAAAAACAGATGTGGCCGCCATTATTGATAATAAACAAGAGGCGCGCGCGGCTATTAATCCCGCGTCCATAGACGAGGCGATTGCTGAATAAGTCATGTGCACGCACGGTGCCGACTCATGATCGCAAACATACCTAATAAACACGCTGCAATAATACTTGACTTTAAAATGTAGACAAGTTTAAAAATTGGAAATAATCTGAAACAGTAAATCTTTTAAAAAAAACTTTGTATAATAATAACTTTGGTTTAAAAGATGTATTTTATAGTATTATTTATGACGTATCTGTGATATTCACTAAGAAAAGATTTTTAGAAAAAGCCATAAAATAGGGGATGACAGTAGTATGACTTTTTTTTCAGAATATGGAGTAAGGAAGTTCACTTTGTACGGATCGGGGATTCTTATTAGGTATAACAGAGGGTTGAACTTAGAAAGGATTTTCCAAAATTCAACAGTTAAGGGGAGAAAATTGAAAATCGCGGAGTGAAGCCGCGGGGCAAGTAAATAATGATGTTTTGCAGTATTCTTAAGCTATTAAAAGTTGGTTTGAACAAAGTACCTACCTACAATAAACAATGCAATGAATGATTAATTGTTTTACAAGCGGAAAAAATCCTACGTCTGTGGTATTAAATTCTCGTTGACAAGTGCTACGAGTTGCAAAGGGGAATGCCCACGATCCATAGGGTCTTGGGCCCAGGATGGACAGCAATAATGAGTATAATAATGTAGTGTTTTAAAATCATATGTTCATCAGATATCTAAAAAATATATTTAAAAGGATGCCATTGTTTTAGAAAGAGTAGAAATTAATAAAACATTTTGAGGTTATTTTACATTATGAAAATATGTCTTACTGCAAAAAATATAAAGAATTTATGTTTGTTTTATGCTTGATGTGTAAAAATTAACCAGAAACAACAGTTCTTATTATATTTTACTCCATTCTTTAAAGGTACAGGGATAGGGGTACAAAAAAATATCTGAAAAGTATTCTTAATTAATAAGCTTTTATTTTATTTTTTCTACATAACATTCAATTCATACATTGTCAGCATTTTAACATAACATCTTATTTTTTAATCTTATGTAATTAATCTGTTTAGTACCCTAAGCAATTTAAACAATACACAATAGAAGTTCTTTAGTTATAGACTATTGGGTAGTCACAAGGATTAGGCTAATAAAACAAGCATAGCATACATAAGACAGTAAACAAATAAAGCGATGATAGCTCAATGGTAGTAAGATTGTATGCCGCTGTGTAGGTTGTAGGTTTGTATCCTAAAATGAGCTTGAGATTTCGGTGTAGGTAAATGTGAGGAAACCATAGCGTGAGTAGGGTTCTTTGTAGTACCGACCTGGTTGGCTACCACTCCCAAGTTGAAAATCTGTCAACAAGCATCTACTGAGGTGTTCCGGCAGCAGTACTTGAGAGCCACTACCTTTCTAGGCTTTGTGTGATTACCACCTTTGCGACATAATCACTTACTATAGTGAGATTGTGGTCAAACAGAGGCATATACAATAAATATTTTGTATCAAATTCAAAATCATTTATTCAAATAAACCTTTGCATGAAAAGTCTGACTAAAACTAATACTGGTTCAGAAGGTTGCATTGTTGGTTATATTCTTTTGTAAAGTGATTCAAAACTTACTTCTCGAGGTTGAATCCATTCCATAACTACATTTCTAATGAGATTCTCTCTATTTGTCTCTAAGCGTAACAAATGGCTTCTTAGTGGTCTAATTGAGCGACTACAATTAACACAACTATTTAGATGGCCCATGCTTTCTGGTTCTTGTTGGGGGCAACAAAGCTTGCTGTAACTACCTCCCAGCAGTTGTGGCAAACAAGATTATCCCTTGTTAACTAAAACAATAATACAATTATCACTTATTGTTCAATGATGTAGGTAATTCTAAACATTTATTTTAAAATAATTTATTTACCTGTTGAGGTGCAACCCACTGCTGCAACATAGTAAGAATTTCCTTGGGCTCCAAAGCATGTCGTTGAATCCCCGCCAGGTTAAAGCCACAATAATTAACACAATGTTCTTCAGATATTGTATGAAAGTGTTCGAAATCCAAAATGAATGTAGCTGTAATCCTTGATTTCAAGCCAGTGGTCGTTCGTCGTAGTTAGCACAGATTCCGTTTAACAAAGCCAAAGTCGTAGTAAATCAAGTATAATAATCATCTATGTTGTAAAAGAAATCGTAATCAAAATACAACGAAAGAAACAAACAGTCGATAAAATGACAGTTCATTTGAGAGTAAATGTCAAGCGAGTGTTGTCATATACAAAAAATACATAAAAACACGTAATCGATTAATCGTTTCTTTTTTAATCGACTTCATTTACTTCTTTATTTTAAATAGCTAAATAACTGATAGCTTTGTTATTTAAAACCACCTTTTTTAAATGGCTTATGAACTACGTTGTGTAAGCAAAGTCCTATTTGTGTATTCTGATGAATGTTGTATTTTTATTAAAATCGATTTAGTATCGATAGCAAAAACGTGATTTAAACGCTGGCAACATTTTGCAACGTTGACGTCGTTGACTATTAAAATTCTTTTAATATACGAAACATTGTTTATTAAAGTGGCAGCTGTTTAAATGAATGTAATATTCATATTTTTAAATAACAAAATTAATAAACAAAATCATTTCTTTGTATAGTAATGTCCACGGTGGGCCCAAAACGGGCATTTGCCTTTCCGTTTACCTATATTCTCATTGTGGTAAGAGATGATTTGTCTGAAGATGGGTTTTACGCAATACTCAGAACAGTATTATTTTGTCTTTTCATATTAATTCTACAATAAGTCATAATAGGTAGCTACCTAGTGTATAACCTAGTCAACATTTTCTAACTAAGCAAAAATAATTAACTGAAGTCTTTGTAACCACTTTTGATTTAATAGAAGCGTCGTGTGCTACGTACCACACAATCTCAGATTTACAAGAAAATATTTTTCTCGTTGTAGCTAAATCCTGGCGTGTCGTGAAAAGAATAAATTTACTTGATCGTAAAGGAAAATAGTGCAATATACTTAGTGATTAAACGAACTTACCTGAAGTGAAGTTCTATCAGAATTATACGAGTTGCTTCGTCCGAAGAGATTAGATACATAAATTTGTAGTACCGCGTCTAGGAATCGCCAATCTACCACTAAGTTGAAAGCAGAGTGAAACTGCTTCTATTTTTTTTTTTTTTTTTTGTGGGTATTTTGATATCTGCCTCCTGCCGCCCGGACTGACCGACACTCATTTAGTTGAAAGCCTGCAATCTTAATATTTCACTTTATATGGGGGTTATAGGGCTGGAAGGGAGCTAATCTCTTCGGACGAAGCAACTCGTATAATTCTGATAGAACTTCACTTCAGGTAAGTTCGTTTAATCACTAATTATACTTCATTGCTTCGTCCTCGAGATTAGATACATAAATTTGTAGATTTTGAAAGATAGTGAAATATTAAAACACTAATTTTATTTTATTTTTGACCCGACTGACCCAGAAAGAGGGTTATGTTTTTGATATTTGTAATTATCAAAAAATAAATGTACTTATGTAATTATTAGTATAGGTACTTATATAATTTGTCATTTTTGTGAAGTAAAAACAAAGTTTTTGCCATTTAACAAAATTAAACTAATTCGAGACTTTATAAGAAATTATGGTTACATCAACCATAGTAAATTAAACTATTTATAGTTATATTTATATTTATTTATAGTTGAAATTAAAAAAACACAATGATTTTATCATTTAAATCAGGTTCTGCGTTTAAGATTGTGAAAGCAAACTGATCTGATTGATTACACTGAACATCTCTTCGATAAAATTTTGCGAAGACAGTAGAATTTGCTACATTTTCCAGCAGTATTTCTGGTTGTATTTATATTGACACCAGTTGTATGAGCGACTGCATGTCTGGTGGAGTCAGATCATTATTTATTTCTAAGAATTATCTTAAATAGGTAATTTGATTAATTGTATTAGTACAACATATGTAAATTCAACATATCGTCTGCTTACGGGTAAAACGTGATAAGTGCAGTTAGTGTCATTTCGAGTAAATGACTTTTCAAAGTTTAAGTTTTAATTTGATCTATTTCAAACTCGTTAATTAAAAACCTGTTAAAGCGAAATGTTGCATTAACTAACCTTCTTTTAATATTTACTCTTATATAATATTTGGTATTAGTAAAAACTGTATAAAATTAAATTAGATCGAAAGCGGACTGCATTTATGATGTTTTACCTGTACTTAATAAAAGTGATATATCTTCTGAATTCAATGATTTCATGGGCTAATTTCAGTGATGTGTAATGGCTTATTATATTTTAGACCAATTACTTGATTGGAAAGTTTTTTTTGGACAAAATTCGCTGAAATAATGATATTTTTGATACATTTAACCTGTTTTACCTGTAGAGTTTAGTGTAAGTATGTCACTTATTAGGTGCTAACTTCATACAAAAATGATCAAATAAATAAAAATTAATTATTTTTTACGAGGCAAGCACGACTGGCAAAAGTTCCCTTCAGCAGCTTTGGCAAGAGACCAGTCAGCTCGACTCGAGAGGGAAGGCTTGTTACTGAACCTCGAGGTAGCATTTTTAGCGTTTTGCATAAGAGATGTTTGGGTCCTGATTAGATCGCACAGTTGCTTGGCTGGTGACCTTCTAGTATATCTCACACACCGTTGGTCACTCGCCATCGAGAGTCAAGGTAAGGCATTGGCAGTGACCCTAAATGTGGCGAAGGCGTTCGATCGGGACTGGCAACAGGGTCTTTTAACAAAGTAACCAGCGTACGGGCTTCCCGAGGGGCTATGCAAATGTGTCGCTAGTTTTTTGTCCAGCAGATGCATTAAAGCCGTCGTTGACGGTTGTTGCTTCAATAGCATGGTCATAAATTCCAGCGTTCCACAAGGCTCTGTGCTGTCCCTGACGCTGCTCCTGCTGCATATCAATGATTTGCTGTATATTGACGGCATTCAATACGGACTCTATGCGGATGACAGTACTGGGGACGCTCATTACTCGGGCTGTGCCAATATCCCTCATACCGTGGTGGTGGAAACCCGCGAACTTCTTTTGTCTGAAATCGAGAGTACACTAACCAGTGTCTCCGATTGGGGTCGACTAAACCTAGTCCATATCAACCCCACAAGCCTGCGCGTTCACCGCTAAGAAAACCCTATTTACTTTGGCTTCACAATTCCAGAACACGTCTTTGAACATCGGTAAGAGCATTGGAATCCTTGGCGTCGACATTTCTAGCGACGTTCTGTATCCTAATCATTTGGAAGATAAGGTCAAGCTGGCATCTAAAAAGCTCGGTGTGCTCAATAGAGCGAGGCTGAGTGAAGTACAGCCTCGATCTATTGAGCACCACAGCAAATGGGGTTTTCTTAGCGGTGAATCGAGGCATAGACTGCTTTATAAGTCGCAAGTCCAGCTCCATAAGGAGTACTACTGCCATGTGTGAACAGGGGCACCTAAATACCAGCTTGTGCTTTTTGACTCGGTTCAACGGCGAGCCATTCGAATTGTCTACCCCGAGATCCCGAGCTCACAAGCAGCTTAGAACCGCTAAGTCTAAGGAGAGACTTTGCCTCCTTGCGTGTGTTCTACCGCCTGTACAACGGACAGTGTTCTGAAGAATTGTTTGACCTGATGCCCACGGCTACCTTTTACCATTGCAAATCTCGCCATCGTCGGGGAGTCCATCCTCATCCTCATCCTCATATATTCGAACCAAAATGGTTTCGTACTGTGCAGTTTCAAAGATGCTTCCTACTATGGACACAGGCTGTGGAATGAGCTCCCCGCCATGGTTTTCCCAGAGGAGTACAGCATGGGGTTCTTCAACAAGGGTTTGATGAGTCTTTTACCTTAGAAGTATAAAAAAGCAGCCATTTTGATCATAATAATTATAAAAAGATCACAGTTGAAACATTTTATCCAAGTGTGGCTGTACCGTATAAGCTTCTGCCATTGACGAATATAGTTACATAGTATACTTAGTTTTTTTTCTTTACCACCCTTGGGACGTAAAATATCATTTACATTCCGTACCTTAGATACTTTTAGGCCTACTTTCAGATTATGAGAGGATGAACAATTTATTTCTACGCGGTGCACGTGCGCACGGAATGTGACAACTACGATCAATCGCTCTCGTTCTTACTGGTAAAAAAGTATAAATGACATTTATTTCGTTTTTGCTGTAGAGACATTAGCACACCAAGTTGAATTATTTAACTAGTAAAATAGAATAAATGCGTTTATGACAAATTCTCAGAATAATTATTGCCATTTAACTATTTAAATTATATAATGTAAAAAGTTTTAACCGTATTTATTGTTCTTTACCTGTATAAACTGAAACGGATTTTGCCATAAGATTATTTATTATGTTATACTAGTATCTTTTTTTCAAAATGTGAGTATATATCACTTTTACAAACTCATTATCTCTGCAGCCATTGGACATTGCATTTATTCGGTTTTATCAGTAGATAGCGCGTAAAAAATTACATGTAACTGCATTTTTAACTCGATTTAGTAAAAAAGTGCATTTATCATGTTTTACCAGTAAGCAGACGATATTTTTTATGCTAATAACGCTTCCACCGGACAATTTTTCGATCGGTCTTTGTAAAATGGAATATACACTAAATTGATTCGAACACAGTCGGGATGTTTTAATTAATTCATGTATTTTGATAGATATATTCTGATTATTATTTTGATAGATATATAATGATTATGATATTAACAACTATAATATTGTCTAAATTATATTATTTTACTTGTCGTCTGTACTCTTTGAGCGATTACCAGCATGAGTAGAGTGACAATCTTTTTAGTTAAATACTCTAAACTGAAATTGTTATTAGGATACCAATTCGATAAGGAATCTAAACTAATGATGGATCCCAGTGACGTTATACTTGGGAGCTGGAGGGCGAAGTCTATAGAAACTCCTATTCAGGGTCATAAGACTCTACTCGACTCTACTCTCGATCGTAAGATCAATGACATAGCGGAGCGATGACTGTTGTAATGATTCGTATTGTAATCCGGACTGAAATCACAGATTACTAAATAGTTACTACGTAACTGAAATACTTAACCCGCTGCGCGCCTTAAACAGACCGTTTGTGTTTAAGGGGAACCGCAGCCATTGTGCGCGAAATGCCACTGTGACGTATAAGACACAAGGTTTAATATTAACTGTCATTTTGTTACTGTTCCATATAAATTTTAACTCTGGCAAGTCTCTTTTGTCTGGTCATCGCGCGTGACAAGTTAATTCAATAAGAAAGTTGTACTTCTATAAGAAGGTCACCCAACGCACGTCCTATTGTTTTATCGAACTTTCTGACAGGGAGGTTACTATAATATCAATGTGATATTTGGGTTACTGTTGGAAACAGATAATAAGTCTAAATTGAATTCATTCCAAAAATAGGGGAAACCAGGGTTACGTGGGCCCAAAATAGTTCCACGGCAATACCCTCGGCTGGACTGTTATATTTTTTCTTAAAACTTTAAATGTAACAAAACAAAAGGGAGGATAAACATAAAAAGAAAGATCTTTCCTATTTAATGTAAATCTATTCTCTATTCCATGAGACATATTTTTCGCATTTTGTATTCATACGAGACGCAAAAAGGTCAATATTTGGTTGACTATTGACAAATTACAATCATTTTCGGTATCGGGATCGGATTTTCGTGACTGCTATTTCGTTTTCTTTTGAACTTATGTATGAATCGAATACAAGCATTCCGCGAGCTTCACTCACATCACTGCCACTGAGATGTGGAAAACTAACCATACGATTGATGTATGTACGAAATAGCAGTGATGTCGATACAAAATCTGTCAATATTGGAAGTCCTTTACTAATATTGTAATCTTAAGAAAACTGCCACTAAGTAATTAATACGATTTAATTAAATATCGCTTATTTTCAATCAATCTAACGTGTTTTAGTATTTTTCGGAAAGCCAAAGTATTGCACACGGTATTTGGAACTATATAGCTCTTTTCGATATTGATTATTAATCGTAGACTCAAAAGTTTTTTGTATGTTTGATATATTATTTTTGCAATTTTGATCTTTTCTAGAAATAATACATTAAGTAAATAGATGACAAATAACGCAATGATTTGTGTAAACAAACTACTGGTTCTTAATAATTTTGAAAAATACGAAAGGACATTGAATAGTTACAATTTATCCTCGAACTTGAATTTATTATAAGGCAAAAGTGCTTTTTATCCGCTAGCGTGGAAAGAATTTTTATATAATAAAACTGTTACCATTACATACGTTTTACCATTTGGTATTTTGATAAGAAAATAACTAGAGAGAAACTGTCCTCCACATGGTTTACATTGTGATATATCTTCACTACTTAATAAGATCAGTGATGAATTTTATTGTACCTTCTGTATTGAAGGGTTTCGGATGCGGATAAGACAGGTGGACTCGGTTCATATGATTGAGAAACCGGTTTGGAAAAAAGGTATCTCATACCTTTGTATTAAAAAATTTGGCTTTTTTTTTTGTTTCTGATATAACGATATTATTATTATTATCACTTTTGACCCATCATAAGTAGTGTGACGGGGTCTTTAGTTATCAATCGCCATTGATCGTAACAATAAGATAATTGCCCTGCGGAACCTACCGGATTTACCGACGCAGGGCTGGGTAGTGTCACGATCGCGGCGGCGGATGTCATGGCGGCTGCGGCTGCCGTGGGCGGGGTGTGGTCGACTCGAATCTCCTCGCTGCTCCGGCCTGCCTGGCTGCTAGGAGTGGAGGCTTGATATAAAGCTTGGGTAGGAGCCAGTTCTTGTTTCTGCACTGCATTAACCATCCTAATTGGTGCATTCATTTTTATCTCGGCACCAGATTTCGATATTGCTTTTTGCAGCCTTCTTGTAATAGATTCGTAGTGTTGTGAGTCACACATTAGGCGACCAGCTTCGATTAATTCTATTATTTTCTGATCTTCATGTTTTAAGGACAACAATCAAGTGAGAATTTCACTGATGCATGATATACTTACTGCGAACTGTATTTGCTTATTCTCTAAAGCCTTGTCTTTTTTAACGAGTATCTCCGATAAGGGCACTCTAATTTTCGGATTAGGCTTGGATGCGTCGATATTTGTGCAATCCTTGGGAACAAGATGATATTTGAGCGATGTGCTCCCATCGCACAGCTAACTCAGCTCGAATATCCAGTCCATATATTTTATCTTTCGAAGGCATTTCTCCCAATAGATTAAGAATCTCCTCATCTAATTCCGGATCCAGTCTTGTTTCGACGGATAGTTCTGCCTGCGGCTGCGGTGAGTCCGTCACCGCGACTTGTGTAATCGAGGTGGATGTACCTGACTGGAGCTCTTCTACAGTAATGGTTACTAAATTAATTTTAGTTAAACGTTTATTATTATTTAGATTAAGTTATTATTTAGTATAGTTTTATTATTTCAAAGTTGGATAATAAATAATTAATATTTGAGATTGATCTGATCGATCAGTAATAATCACTTATAAATAATTATTATTATATATATATTTTTTTTTTTTTTTTTTTTTTTTATTGGTACTCCACTGGCCGCTGGCGGTCTCCTCACCATATACTACGCCCCCCCTTTTTTGCTGATATCAGAAAACATTTCTAAGCAATAGCTGTCCAGTCTTAATCGCTTGGCTCGCGGTTAAAAATATAACAATGACATCAATTGTTATAATAGGACGCGCGTCCCTCGCGAGAACCAACGGGTTAAGGGATTAACTGCGACATCAATAGAATTTTTCCACTAAGTATAGTCATCCAGTAAATACTGTGGTAAAGACATAAAATTACATAAAACTATCATAGCTTCTTGTATTTAGACATGAGCGCCGATATACAATCAGTCGGCGGCGTCGGCGGCCGCGGCGTCGGCGGCGTGACCTTGATATAAAACTTTTACCATACATACAATGAATTTTTGTTTTACAAATACATTTTTTACAAAATAATGTAGCACGCAAATCTCGACAGCCATGGAAAGTAGGATTATTGCTACTATTGATACTGATCGGCGCGCTCATGTCTACTCGTATTACAAAAGCTGTATTAGCAAGATATTTGCATCTTTCCATTTGCTTGGTAAATATCCAACCTACTGCAGGGCAAGATAAAATGATAAGGCCTACCAAGCGTTTAAAATGTCTGATTTTGCAACGAGTTTTCAATTTGAAAATACAGTAACTCACCTGTGACTCTTGTTCGACTTGGCTAATGGGGCACTGCCGTGGTCCTAGATGGTAACGCGGCAATAGTTCACAAAAAATTGGCACGTGACTATTACCATCTTTTTCAATCTGATGCATAAAGTGAAGGTAACATTCCTTTGAAATGTACATACCTAATTACTAACAATAACCCATTATTTGGGATTCCAAATGAAATGAAGGTAATCCCCATAAGATGTACACAACACAGTTTGGAATTTTGACGATATGTCAAAGTGAGATACGGATATAGTCCTTATTAAACTATTCACAATATCTTTAAATAACGTGAAGGTAACATTCCTTTCAAATGTACACAGTCACTAACAATAGCCCATTTATTTGGGATTCCAAATGATATGAAGGTAACATTGGAATTTTGACTATATGTCAAAGTTTGATACGGATATAGTCCTTATTAAACTATTCACAATATCATTAAATAACGTGAAGGTAACATTCCTATCAAATGTACACAGTCACTATACGCATAAGCCCATTATTTGGGATTCCAAAAGATATGAAAGTAACATCACCATAATATGTACACAACACAATTTTAAATTTGACGATATGTCTAAGTGTGCTCGTATCCTACGTAGATAATCACTATCGTTTCTGTGACTACGTTTCGGCATCGTTTTTAAAGTTTTTTTGCGAAAAACAAAGAATAACGTGGTGATCGACGAGGCACTAAAACGCGAATGAGTGTCGGTCAGTCCGGGCGGCAGGAGGCAGATATCAAAATACCCACAAAAAAAAAAAAAAAAAATAGAAGCAGTTTCACTCTGCTTTCAACTTAGTGGTAGATTGGCGATTCCTAGACGTGGTACTACAAATTTATGTATCTAATCTCGAGGACGAAGCAATGAAGTATAATCGTAGTTAAATTATAATATCCTGGGTAAATAAAATGAAAAGGGGCAGGTACTTATTGATACTTATAGCTCAGAGTAAATAAATACATCTCGACTCTCGGCCCACTCACACGGCTGTCATTTACTAATTTGGCGTTATACTAATTATAAATACTAATTGAGATATTGGTAAATAAAAAAAAACGGCCAAGTGCGAGTCGGACTCGCAACGAGTCGACGGACGGACGGACAGCGGAATCTTATGAATAGGGTCCCGTTTGGCACACTTTGGGTACGCAAGATTACTACGCTCATCGAGTTTTTATCGGGATAATTTTTTTATATAGGTATAATTGTCAATGGAGGAATGCATTTTTGCCGGTTTGCTTATCAAAATGTGGCAAAGTTTGATCGAGCTGTAATATTGTACAGAGCTTTGGTTCTTGAAAACAATGACTTGATGCGGCATCCAGGATCTTCTCCATAATCCAAAATAGAGTTGATAGGTAACTAAATAGGAGTTATACAAAATAAACCTTAGTTGTTACCATGAGTTACACAACATTACAAATTGCTGAATGTATTTATTTGTTAAGTTCATTAGGTTAATTGAACTATTTGGATACGAATATTTCTATACGAATATACTAACAAGAACTCAGCGTTTTGCACAACGAATAGGTAAATATAACATTAGTTTTCCCAGAGCCGCTGGACTGCGAATACTAGCTCGGCTGCAATACCGCAAAAAGCCTGACTGAATAAGTGAAAGCGGCGGCGAACGCAGCGCATTCGTTGAAACGTGAAATATGACTCTGCGTTCTATTCTATTCTGCTGAACCGATGGTTCGCCGCCGTCGGCTGCGCCCCCACCTTTGCAATATACTGTACCCACCCGCCAGGTGTCGCGCACAACGATTAATCTGTCGACAAACAATAATCGCTGCCAATAACTGTTCGACAAGCTTATCCACTAGCCAGACAGCACCAGGTTTCAATCGAAGATAATCTCATTTGTAATTGGAGCTCGATGCGCCACAATAATAAACTGAGAATTAAGAAACTTTAGAATCCATTGAGAGATTTTATGTAGTCCTGGGATTGATTTAACCCTTTAGAACGTATATTCTACCATACCTCCTTTAGTTACATACCTATATGATATAGGAAAATGTTTTATATTAATTATCTCATGTATGAATGCGATGACAGTGTGTATACACTCCATATATACAGCGTGTAACAGCTGATCCCTTTAGGTTTGTTTCCCAGAGTCCCTGTCTCAAAGATCACGACCTGTCTTCTGAGCCTCAAGGCCGCCATATCTTTAGTTTGATATTTGTTCCATTTTTCAATAGTTATACCTACCTAGATACTTTACTTCAGTTGCTAGTTCGGTTCGACATATCCGCGGTGGTCTGACGATCCCGATGTTCTCCTTTTATGAATATGATATACAAGGTAATTTATAAAAGGGTAGCCAAATTATCAGATGTTATTTTGGTCATCATTATAAACAATTTTAATATGGGACAAATCCTGAAATCGGAAAAAAAAAGAAAAAAAACATTTTCATACTACCTAAAGACCAGCGCTGAACGATCAAAATGAATGAGATATATTTTTTCTAGAGTTCCTAGTAATTTGGTTATAAGGACAACAACCCCTGAAAATTTGGCCTCGACCTCGACCGGACCTTGGCTTTTGAAATACACGTAGATTTTTATCTCAAGAATAATATATCTCAAAAAATAACTTAAAGAAAGATAATAATAAAACTAAGAATGTTTAAAACGAACGCTGTACTTACAGATTAGACGAAGGCATAACGACTCGGCACGTTGTTATTAGACATTAAGTGAAGATGTCGTCTAGAATTATGGGTCAATTCTGGCGACGATACTAGGTCGGCGGCAGATGTTTGCGGCGCCGCGGCCGAGTCTCGTCCTTATTAAGTTTGACCCCTGTAATACATTAACCGTAGCGTCGGAGCGACGCAAACACCCTTAATTTAAAGGCTCGACTCGGCTCCCCTCTCGCGTGTCGAGATGCCTCACTAATCCTGCATAACATAGTAGCTGAAACATTTTCGAGATTTATTGAGCGACCTCTCCATGTCGAGATAATGAATGACTAAATGTCCGCCAAGCGGCTTTGCGACGACGCGAGGTGTTTCATATTTCAATAATACAAGCGATGTTTAGTGGGGGTCGCTCCTCAGAGCTATTGTATTTCCCAGGCTGTAATGAAACATAGTGCGGTTTCAATATGCCGAGAGAGCGTTGAATAATTTGTAATGTGATAAATGTGAGTTTTCGCTTCGGCGGTAATCGATACGCAGCAGGCGTAGTGTGACGAGCACGTCGCGTCGCTACACTGCGTCATTTATTTATACATCTCTTCGACTACGTTTATTCGACTCGGTCTTGTCAATTTATTTTGTAGCGAAGAGACCTTTTTGAATAGGCAACGTGGCGTATAAACTTCTCTCGCCCCTCGAGGACCGTAGGCTCCGGTGACTCTCCGTTAAAAGGTGCTACGAATTAATTTTACCTGACATTAAGGACGGTGACGACGGAATACGTTAGCTCATAATGAGATAGCTCTGTAAACATGTTTGGGCCTGAACAAAGTGAGTGCCTGTTTAAATATGCATATAGTTACCGTCTATCAAGTGAGTGACGATCTATTCTATTCTATATAAAATCGGTTAGCTATATCGCTAAGAATAATTAGAAAAGCTTTATGCTCGTGCTTTTTCATTTCATTGTAATAACTTTACGAAAAACTAATAACATCTATTTGGTCACACGGCAACGCGATCCGCGGTCGTTAATTTTGTAGAGGAATGTAGGCTATCCGTCGAGTCTTGCACATGGAAAACGTGCGGAGGCGCGGCTTCTGGTGCTTAGCATACGGCGCTTCGCAGTTTTGAGCGGTGCTGATAATGATAGTATGGAGATGCAAGGTTGGTATAGGATGACACCTCCATTTAAAAGGGAAGATCTTCGGCCAGGCTTGGTCATCGTACCATGCGGACCGCGGTCCAACGAAACTTGTTATAATACTTTTCGAATTCGCTTCTTCAGCGTGATGCAGGATGTTGGGGTGCCATGTATGTTTCTACGTGTAAACTGCCTTGTTGTATAGTTGGCAGCTACAATATCATTATCAACACCATCTCTAGACTCCACCGTTCTGCGCGATTACTGCCACCGCACTCTCCGCGTTAAACCGTGTGTTTTGGCGATGCGTCCGCCTCTCTGCACGGATTCAGCCAGGCGCGGTGCCTCATGATAATCGCCTAATTGTTTCAACATCGGGCCTTTGCCGAGGCGATGAAGAGTTTCGGAAATAACTAAAGCCAGTCTCGGTCGTGAATACATTTATATGCAAAACTAACTTCACTCGTTACAACCAATACATTGAGTATGTAGACTCCATCAGACAGAGCTTTGGGAACGGAACAGGCTTTCAATAATGCTTTCAATGTTATAAAATGGAAAATCTCACCTGTCTATTATTTAAGTAGAAATAACATTCCGAGTAAATTATACTATTATAGAAATTGTTTTCACGGGAATATTATAGTCACGCACACACACCACACTCACAGTATTCAAGACATGAGTCTGTAATTAAATAGGTATCTTTAGTCATGATCCAAGAAAACATCTTTGGTAAAAAGACATTTCTTTTTCAGCAACTTTATTTATTTTGTCAAAACTGTCACCATTTTTAAATGTTAGAATGTCACAAAGGTTGGTTGCTCACGTTACTCATCATGGTTGCTCAGTGGTAGTGACATCGAATGCTTTGGCGAAGGTCGTAGATAGTAGGTTCAAATGCTACGTGACCTTTCAGTGAAGGTAAATATCGAAACTATCCACTTTATAGTACCCGCCGGCCGCCTGGCCACCGCCCTCCAGTTGATAATCATATGTTTTGGGAGGTGCACTTGAGAGCCTGTAGAGTCTTGTCTGCAACCACATTTATTGCGGTGAGATTGTGGATAAACACGTAAGGCTATCCCATAAAAAAAATTTAAGTAGAAAATAAGATTAAAATAATAAGTTATGAACTTAACCTGATTTAAGTATTTCATACACAATTTTGAGTTTTTCGGACTATGGATATGCTAAAATGATATCACAAATACCGATAAATAACATTCTAAACAAAAGAAACCTCAGAGTTGGATAGGCCAAGTTATTTTTAATGAATAAAACTTGGAAAATCTACTTTTCCAAGAGCCAGCCATGTAATCCCCCTGGTGCCATTAATTCCTTAACTGTAACTTCTCGCTCAGGTGATAATGTCTGTCACTAATTAAATGAAACGTCGGTGAACATCCTCTGCGGCTGCTTAAAAATACCTTTTATCAAAGTTAGTTAAAAATACAGTGGCAGCGTTCCTAATTAAAAATCTTTCTTTGGTAAAGGTAACATGGCGCCGGCGAAAATTACCTACCTACATCTATTTTTACACGACTGCCAGAAAATTAGGTACACGGCTGCCAGAAAAAAAGAGTGTAATGCTTTCAGTGTTCATGTATATGTATGTTTATCCGTTTCGTTATTCCAACATCCTTCCAAAAGAAGTGTGGTGTGTGGTATATTGTTAGAATATATGTCATAGGGGGCACCGTCACAGTGTCAAAGATACAGGATGGAGATTTCGAGATGGCATATTTCCGAAACCTGTTGGGTTAGTCATGCTGAACAACTATAACTATTGGACCAACACAGAATAAAAATAAAATCTTTTCATACTAATATTCGACTCAATATTTTATTTTCATGATTTCAGTATTTATCCCTTACTAAAATTTATTCAGCATGACTAACCTAACATCGGTTTCAAAAATATGATGATAACATTTCGAAATCTCCACACTGTATACGATCACAATAATATGTCATTTTACATACAATGACAAACATTTTGAAAATTTCAGTTAAGAATTGTAACAGCAGTTGTGTATATATTGTTTTATTATCATTGTTTATTTTCAAACGACATCACAGTTTCTTATCATCTACAGGTAGGTAGACACGATTACCTAGAATGTGATCAATAGCCCCATTTCGTATGAACAAACAACTATTTCAATCAAAACTAATCAGAAGTTCCATCTCTATTAGGTGTTCGAGTTTAAACACTAGTATAGCGTCGCTCGCGTTGTTCCGGTATCTGATTATGAGAATAGCTATACGCGAGAACTCCCACCGACTTCATAAATATCTTAACATTCATCATACTCACTTTAACTTAGTTTAAACTTAGCCGCAATTTTAAATTACGCTGGAGTTACCCTCCCCTGAGTTATTATATATATGTCCTTTCCTCAAATCTAATCAAAATCACTTTATACTATGGTGTACAAGGTAGATAAATATTCCATGACTTTCTGCATGTCACAGTTTGAATTATTTAAGGTTTATTTAACATGGAAATGGGTGAGATACTAGATAGGGTGCCGTTCTTATTAAATTTTGACTTCATATAGCTAGGACTTAGGACTATATGTATAGGTACAAAACCCTCATTTTTCTCGTTATGACACAGGGATTCGCATCGTGCTCGTTGAAGGCTCGTTGTAACGTCCACACTTGACATTGCGAGCAAAGAACGAATTCTGTTCGTTCGTGACTCGGATCGTGATCGGTTCGCGTAGCTTGGACACACCATTACAACGAGCGCGATGTATTCGTGAAAAAACTGACAATCGAGTGGAGCGCAGTCGCGCGCGAGACGAATGCACGTTCGAGGCTCGCAAGTAGTCACAAGTCCGTCCACGCTACGCGAACAACAAACAAATCCTGTTCGTTCCTGGCTCGGCTCATGCTCGCTTCGCGTAGCATGGACGCACCATGACATGTTATGAATAAGGTATGAGACATATTATGATATACTAGCTGTTCCCCGCAGTTTCACCCACGTTCCCAGCATAAAAAGTAGCCTATAATACTCGGGGATAATTTAGCTTCCTATTGGTGAAAGAATTTTTCGAATCTGACTGGTAGTTCCAGAGATTAGCCCGTTTACAAACAAAAAAACAAACAAACAATAAAACTTCCGTTTTATTATATTACTAGCAGCGAAACCCGGCGTTGCTCGGGTTAAAATACATCTTTTTCTCTGTTCAGTTATTTTTTGTTTTAGGAAATAACCCTTCTTCCGGGTCAGTCGGGTAAAATGAAAAGCGATAGGGATAGAGTCGTGGGCGATAATTGTTTAAATTACCGTAATTTCATTTTGTATCTTGGGTTTTCCTAAACGTCTATTTGATAAACAAGTTTCCTTATTATGAACGGAGCTGCGTAGTATAAATATACGTGATCGATTCAATTCTAATTCACAGTAAGACATCGCTTCAAGACAAACCTACAAGAACTTCTAAGCAACAATAATGGCTGCATTCAACAAAACTGCTCTTCTGCTCATCGTGGCTGCAATCATTCTGACCGTTGCTGTTATTGGCAGTGAAAGTGCTCGAGTTACACCATGCGATGAAGTGTGCTTCCGAACACAACCTGAAAAGGATCAATGCTGCAAAGCTCATGGGTATTCAGGTGGAAGCTGCAATGATTGGCGAATGTATTGTAGTTAGATAATTAAAATGTATAACGTCTACAGGATGGCCACCGAGTAAACAAGAACCTGACAATAATATAAGACCTTATGTACACTTGGTATGGAAGTAAATGTTTTGCAATTTTAATATACGTGTATGATATATACTTATTTGTTCTTTTTATTAACCTCTAGTTCTGTGTATTAATATAGCACTCGGGGTCTAGAACCTAGGTACAGAATTACCCAACTTATATGGCGCGTCGTGAATCTTCGTTCGCACAGAAAAGAAAGTATGGCCCCGAAGATTAACGAAAGAATGCTTAAAACTTACAATCAACCTTAGATCACTACTATAAGGTTCATAATACACTGCAGCTGTTAGTTCCGTCTCACTTGCATGTAGTCGCAAGTCACGCCCCTCCGCACGGCGCGCGCTAAGCTCATGCGCCAGCTGCCGACCAATAGCGTTTACCGCACTTTGAAAATGTATCTTCTGCGCAGGTACATCGATAAGCCTTAATTGGGTACTACTGTACTACCTATATAGTGAAAGAATTATCAGTATCGGATCAGTAAGGAGATTATTTCATACATCCCAATTCCCAATACATCCAATAACTAACACACAAATATTAATTTATTCTCCTAAATTCTCCATCAAAAAGTTATTTATTCAGTTTAGGCCCTAGTAAGGCACTTATTAACGTTACATTGGTACATACAGTTGAATTTACCACCGGTCCGGAATACACTTAACTGAGAAGTCATGTCTAAGAAGTTAGCCGTGCAGTAATAGACTATTTATACCATTTAAACTTCTTATAATGTATAGCAATTAAATCAAGGGAAAGAGCGACGTAAAGATACAAATTGTTCTCATTGAGCTTTTCAATCGCAAGTTAGGGTATTGACGACCCAAATATTTCGGATTCCACTCTCAAACTGATCGTCACTTTGTGCTGATATATTGTGCATTTACGAACCCTTTTTTGTGATCGGTCCTCGTTCCCTCATCAGGACTCGTGACAGACGAGGGGCCCGAAACAATTCAGCCTCTGAATTCGCTCATTACGATCAACTGTGATAACGTATCTATACTTACTGATAACTGGCTCGAAGCTTTGAAATTGTCATCCATAATGTAGGTATGTCGTTTTTGTTGCGTATTATACTATACGAGATATAGGTATTTATGGGAGGGTAAGTTACTGCTGTGTGGTAGCGCTATGTTGCCACCAATGGTGCCACCCTATACAGATAAAATAACTATAGTACGTATCTTTGTTATCAAATATTGGATTCAGTTCATACAAACAGGGTTGTTGAAGGAAAAATTGAAAATCCAAAAATGTACACTTAAAACGCTTGTGATATTCTTAATAATATTTGTTTTTATTAATTATCGAACCGCTTTTTCTTTTGGAAGTCAGTCTTGGCATTCAGGTTTGCGTGATATAGTAGACGTCTTGGCCCACGAGCGAGGTTGTAGAGATATTGCGCAAAACCGATTACTGATCAATTTTAATGCCTGTGGACATAGCTGCTCTGCACCCACTATTTGGCTTTTATGGGTACCTACTGGAGCCTCCGAGCACCCACGGAGTCCGCGTCTCTACTTTTGAAGATCACAGCTGCATTTTTATTGTCACTCTATAGTTAATATATTGTTTAGTATTCACTAAGCTTTTCATTCTTGCAGACAAAATTCGCATCAAAATAAATTTCATTATATTTTCAAAGATGATTAAATTAAATCTACAATTTATATAAAAAACCTAATCGTTACCACAACCACATTAAAAATTATATCTTTTAAATTATTGTCATTAGCTGATTGAGCTATATTGACGAGTAATGAACAAAAATAACAGTTCTCGCTATTTTACGACCGATTTGAGGACACATATTTTAAAGGTACCTACTTCCGTCGCTCCTCGTGATCTGCTAAAGCTACGTCGATAAATCAACCGCAGCAAGATCCATTCGTTGGTGATTTTATCTGAAACTGCACCTCTTGCCACATTTCGCTCAGTAAATAAGAATCTGTGACCTAACCCTGCAGCCAGTTAGACACTTTTCTTTATAGCGTATCCTAGTCACATAATTTTACTTGATCAACAACTTAAGGAAACCTAGAGATTAGGTTATATCTCAGATAACAAAATGATAATTCTTGTTTGTTTGGATACTCAAAACATTGTTACAAATTTTATACTTCATCAGAATAATTTAAATACATAGCTCATGAAATTAATAAATTTAAATTAATGTTACCATATTTTATTATGAAGTTGTTTTTCCCCGTTATCTTAAATAGGTACTTGTTAAGAACATTAAATTGATTGTCTTCCCCTTTTCCTTGTTTCCTTTCTGTCCAGGAATTAAAATCGTGACGTTATGAAAATTCTCATTTTAAGTAAGCTTCTTATTATGCTATTTCATTATTTTCCACAGTTTTATAAGCTGTCGACAGGGTCGTACGTAGGTACGTTTTATATTTCACTTATTGTTATCGTCTTTAGTCTATTGTCACAAAAAATCATATTTTACCTTGAATCTTTAAACAATAATCATATGTTCCCAATATAGGTATACTTGTGAATGACTTATTTTTCAACACACTTGCTCGTAAAGTGACATTTATTGCACCGTTTTTAGTATCTTAAGTTCCTAACGCAGCTTATTACGCACAAGTGCTTTTTACTTTACATACCGCACAGTTTTATGGTAGGTATAAGCCCGATTATGTTAAGTTTGTACCTCAATGCAATTGATATGTGCATAGACGAAGCATTCTTAATTTAAACGGGTAAAACAGATTGACAGCGATTCGCAGTGAAAAAAATTTACGTTCTCATTGATGATTATCAAAAAATCTACTTAAAAAAATACAAATCTGGTTTTCCTCACAAGTGTGTTGAAAAACGTCGTATGACAACGCGTGTGCATTGATCATTGCACTCTCGGCTTCCTTATCTCTTAGCTTAATATCGCCTCTTCGGTAATTACCAACTTTGCACACATGTATCATAATGTACTATTAATGTAGGTATGTATAAAATATCAATAGATCGGTCTTCCTTCCTATAATACTGTACCCAATTATATTACCTTATTGTATTATATTATAATTGCTATCTCAATATCTCATGTTCCTTTTGATCTTTAAATTCCAATAAGAATTATTTGCTAATTAGCTTAGATAGTAATAACAACATATTAACTTGAACTTTAATGACATGTAATTTTAATTCATGAATCAGAATTATATGTATGCTAAGATTTAGCATACCTTGACTAATAATTTTTTTATTAGTTGTTAATAGACATTGTAATTTTCTTGAATTTTCCTCGTTTCTTGAAGTACGCGGGAAAAACACAGATGTGGCCGCCATTATTGATAATAAACAAGAGGCGCGCGCGGCTATTAATCCCGCGTCCATAGACGAGGCGATTGCTGAATAAGTCATGTGCACGCACGGTGCCGACTCATGATCGCAAACATACCTAATAAACACGCTGCAATAATACTTGACTTTAAAATGTAGACAAGTTTAAAAATTGGAAATAATCTGAAACAGTAAATCTTTTAAAAAAAACTTTGTATAATAATAACTTTGGTTTAAAAGATGTTTTTTTATAGTATTATTTATGACGTATCTGTGATATTCACTAAGAAAAGATTTTTAGAAAAACCCATAAAATAGGGGATGACAGTATGACTTTTTTTTCAGAATATGGAGTAAGGAAGTTCACTTTGTACGGATCGGGGATTCTTATTAGGTATAACAGAGGGTTGAACTTAGAAAGGATTTTCCAAAATTCAACAGTTAAGGGGAGAAAATTGAAAATCGCAGAGTGAAGCTGCGGGGCAGAAAGCAAGTAAATAATGATGTTTTGCAGTATGTTTAAGCTATTAAAAGTTGGTTTGAACAAAGTACCTACCTACACCGATCCGCAGTGGGCACGCGTGGTGGAGTATTGCCCATTCCCTTTCACCTTCATTTGTGAAAGGAGGCCTGTGCTCAGCAGTGGGACATTATAGGCTGATGATGATGATGACCTACCTACAATAAACAATGCAATGATTGATTAATTGTTTTACAAGAGGAAAAATCCTACGATACGTCTGTGGTTTTAAATTCTCATTGACAAAGTGCTACGAGTTGCAAAGTTTTCCGTTTGCCTATATTCTCATTGTGGTAAGAGATGATTTGTCTGAAGATGGGTTTTACGCAAAACTCAGAACAGTATTATTTTGTCTTTTGAAATTCTACAATAAGTCATAATAGGTACCTAGGTATATAACCTAGTTGACATTTTCTAACTAAGCAAAAATAATTAACTGAAGTCTTTGTAACCACTTTTGATTTAATAGAAGCGTCGTGTGCTACGTACCACACAATCTCAGATTTACTTCCACAAGAAAATATTTTTCTCGTTGTAGCTAAATCCTGGCGTGTCGTGAAAAGAATAAATTTACTTGATCGTAAAGGTTTTAATAGTGCAATATACTCGTAGTTAAATTATAATATCCTGGGTAAATAAAATGAAAAGGGGCAGGTAATTATTGATACTTATAGCTCAGAGTAAATAAATACATCTCGACTCTCGGCCCACTCACACGGCTGTCATTTACTAATTTGGCGTTATACTAATTATAAATACTAATTGAGATATTGGTAAATAAAAAAAAACGGCCAAGTGCGAGTCGGACTCGCAACGAGTCGACGGACGGACGGACAGCGGAATCTTATGAATAGGGTCCCGTTTGGCACACTTTGGGTACGCAAGATTACTACGCTCATCGAGTTTTTATCGGGATAATTTTGTTATATAGGTATAATTGTCAATGGAGGAATGCATTTTTGCCGGTTTGCTTATCAAAATGTGGCAAAGTTTGATCGAGCTGTAATATTGTACAGAGCTTTGGTTCTTGAAAACAATGACTTGATGCGGCATCCAGGATCTTCTCCATAATCCAAAATAGAGTTGATAGGTAACTAAATAGGAGTTATACAAAATAAACCTTAGTTGTTACCATGAGTTACACAACATTACAAATTGCTGAATGTATTTATTTATTAAGTTCATTAGGTTAATTGAACTATTTGGATACGAATATTTCATATTATATACTAACAAGAACTCAGCGTTTTGCACAGCGAATAGGTAAATATAACATTAGTTTTCCCAGAACCGCTGGACTGCGAATACTAGCTCGGCTGCAATACCGCAAAAAGCCTGACTGAATAAGTGAAAGCGGCGGCGAACGAAGCGCATTCGTTGAAACGTGAAATATGACTCTGCGTTCTATTCTATTCTGCTGAACCGATGGTTCGCCGCCGTCGGCTGCGCCCCCACCTTTGCAATTTTCCGTACCCGCCCGCCAGGTGTCCCGCACAACGATTAATCTGTCGACAAACAATAATCGCTGCCAATAACTAACTGTTCGACAAGCTTATCCACTAGCCAGACGACAGCACCAGGTTTCAATCGAAGATAATCTCATTTGCAATTGGAGCTCGATGCGCCACAATAATAAACTGAGCTTTAGAATCCATTGAGAGATTTTATGTAATCTTGGGATTGATTTAACCATTTAGAAAGTGTATTCTACCATACCTCCTTTAGTTACATACCTATACGATATCAGAAAATGTTTTATATTAATTATCTCATGTATGAATGCGATGACAGTGTGTATACACTCCATATATACAGCGTGTAACAGCTGATCCCTTTAGGTTTGTTTCCCAGAGTCCCTGTCTCAAAGATCACGACCTGTCTTCTGAGCCTCAAGGCCGCCATATCTTTAGTTTGATATTTGTTCCATTTTTCAATAGTTATACCTAGATACTTTACTTCAGTTGCTAGTTCAGTTCGACATATCCGCGGTGGTCTGATGAACCCGATGTTCTCCTTTAATGAATATGATATACAAGGTAATTTTTAAAAGGGTAGCCAAATGATCAGATGTTATTTTGGTCATCATTATAAACAATTTTAATATGGGACAAACCCTGAAATGAAATGAAAAAAAAAAAAAAAAATCATACTACCTAAAGACCAACGCTGAACGATCAAAATGAAAGAGATATATTTTTTCTAGAGTTCATAGTAATTTGGTTATAAGGACAACAACCCTTGAAAATTTGGCCTCGAACTCGACCGGACCTTGGCTTTTAAAATACACGTAGATTTTTATCTCAAGAATAATATATCTCAAAAAATAACGAAAAGAAACATAATAATAAATCTAAGAATGTTTAAAACGAACGCTGTACTTACAGATTAGACGAAGGCATAACGACTCGGCACGTTGTTATTAGACATTAAGTGAAGATGTCGTCTAGAATTATGGGTCAATTCTGGCGACGATACTAGGTCGGCGGCAGATGTTTGCGGCGCCGCGGCCGAGTCTCGTCCTTATTAAGTTTGACCCCTGTAATACATTAACCGTAGCGTCGGAGCGACGCAAACACCCTTAATTTAAGGCTCGACTCGGCTCCCCTCTCGCGTGTCGAGATGCCTCACTAATCCTGCATAACATAGTAGCTGAAACATTTTCGAGATTTATTGAGCGACCTCTCCATGTCGAGATAATGAATGACTAAATGTCCGCCAAGCGGCTTTGCGACGACGCGAGGTGTTTCATATTTCATTAATACAAGCGATGTTTAGTGGGGGTCGCTCCTCAGAGCTATTGTATTTCCCAGGCTGTAATGAAACATAGTGCGGTTTCAATATGCCGAGAGAGCGTTGAATAATTTGTAATGTGATAAATGTGAGTTTTCGCTTCGGCGGTAATCGATACGCAGCAGGCGTAGTGTGACGAGCACGTCGCGTCGCTACACTGCGTCATTTATTTATACATCTCTTCGACTACGTTTATTCGACTCGGTCTTGTCAATTTATTTTGTAGCGAAGAGACCTTTTTGAATAGGCAACGTGGCGTATAAATTTCTCTCGCCCCTCGAGGACCGTAGGCTCCGGTGACTCTCCGTTAAAAGGTGCTACGAATTAATTTTACCTGACATCAAGGACGGTGACGACGGAATACGTTAGCTCATAATGAGATAGCTCTGTAAACATGTTTGGGCCTGAACAAAGTGAGTGCCTGTTTAAATATGCATATAGTTACCGTCTATCAAGTGAGTGACGATCTATTCTATTCTATATAAAATCGGTTAGCTATATCGCTAAGAATAATTAGAAAAGCTTTATGCTCGTGCTTTTTCATTTCATTGTAATAACTTTACGAAAAACTAATAAAATCTATTTGGTCACACGGCAACGCGATCCGCGGTCCATCGTTAATTTTGTAGAGGAATGTAGGCTATCCGTCGAGTCTTGCACATGGAAAACGTGCGGAGGCGCGGCTTCTGGTGCTTAGCATACGGCGCTTCGCAGTTTTGAGCGGTGCTGATAATGATAGTATGGAGATGCAAGGTTGGTATAGGATGACACCTCCATTTAAAAGGGAAGATCTTCGGCCAGGCTTGGTCATCGTACCATGCGGACCGCGGTCCAACGAAACTTGTTATAATACTTTTCGAATTCGCTTCTTCAGCGTGATGCAGGATGTTGGGGTGCCATGTATGTTTCTACGTGTAAACTGCCTTGTTGTATAGTTGGCAGCTACAATATCATTATGAACACCATCTCTAGACTCCACCGTTCTGCGCGGTTACTGCCGTCTGCCACCGCACTCTCCGCGTTAAACCGTGTTTTTTGGCGATGCGTCCGCCTCTCTGCACGGATTCAGCCAGGCGCGGTGCCTCATGATAATCGCCTAATAGTCTGAAATTGTTTCAACATCGGGCCTTTGCCGAGGCGATGAAGAGTTTCGGAAATAACTAAAGCCAGTCTCGGTCGTGAATACATTTATATGCAAAACTAACTTCACTCGTTACAACCAATACATTGAGTATGTAGACTCCATCAGACAGAGCTTTGGGAACGGAACAGGCTTTCAATGTTATAAATTGGAAAATCTCACCTGTCTATTATTTAAGTAGAAATAACATTCCGAGTAAATTATACTATTATAGAAATTGTTTTCACGGGAATATTATAGTCACGCACACACACCACACTCACAGTATTAAAGACATGAGTCTGTAATTAAATAGGTATCTTTAGTCATGATCCAAGAAAACATCTTTAGTAAAAAGACATTTCTTTTTCAGCAACTTTATTTATTTTGTCAAAACTGTCACCATTTTTAAATGTTAGAATGTCACAAAGGTTGGTTGCTCACGTTACTCATCATGGTTGCTCAGTGGTAGTGACATCGAATGCTTTGGCGAAGGTCGTAAATAGTAGGTTCAAATGCTACGTGACCTTTCAGTGAAGGTAAATATCGAAACTATCCACTTTATAGTACGACGGCCGCCTGGCCACCGCCCTCCAGTTGATAATCATTTGTTTTGGGAGCTGCACTTGAGAGCCTGTAGAGTCTTGTCTGCAACCACATTTATTGCGGTGAGATTGTGGATAAACACGTAAGGCTATCCCATAAAAAAACATTTAAATAGAAAATAAGATTAAAATAATAAGTTATGAACTTAACCTGACTTAAGTATTTCATACACAATTTTGAGTTTTTCGGACTATGGATATGCTAAAATGATATCACAAATACCGATAAATGACATTCTAAACAAAAGAAACCTCAGAGTTGGATAGGCCAAGTTATTTTTAATGTCTCAATATAAGAGAATAAAACTTGGAAAATCTACTTTTCCAAGAGCCAGCCATGTAATCCCCCTGGTGCCATTAATTCCTTAACTGTAACTTCTCGCTCAGGTGGTAATGTCTGTCACTAATTAAATGAAACGTCGGTGAACATCCTCTGCGGCTGCTTAAAAATACCTTTTATCAAAGTTAGTTAAAAATACAGTGGCAGCGTTCCTAATTAAAAATCTTTCTTTGGTAAAGGTAACATGGCGCCGGCGAAAATTACCTACCTACATCTATTTTTACACGACTGCCAGAAAATTAGGTACACGGCTGCCAGAAAAAAAGAGTGTAATGCTTTCAGTGTTCATGTATATGTATGTTTATCCGTTTCGTTATTCCAACATCCTTCCAAAAGAAGTGTGGTGTGTGGTATATTGTTAGAATATATAAGTCATAGGGGGCACCGTCACAGTGTCAAAGATACAGAGTGGAGATTTCAAGAGGGCATATTTCCGATACCTGTTGGGTTAGTCATGCTGAACAACTATTACTATTGGACCAACACAGAATAAAAAAAATATTTTCATACTAATATTCGACTCAATATTTTATTTTCTTGATTTCAGTATTTATCCGTTAGTAACATTTGTTCAGCATGACTAACCTAACATCAGTTTCAAAAATATGCCATCTCAAAATCTCCACACTGTATACGATCACAATAATATGTCATTTTACATACAATGACAAACATTTTGAAAATTTCAGTTAAGAATTGTAACAGCAGTTGTGTATACAGGAGTATTTATCCGTTCGTAACATTTGTTCAGCATGACTAACCTAACATCAGTTTCAAAAATATGCCATCTCAAAATCTCCACACTGTATACGATCACAATAATATGTCATTTTACATACAATGACAAACATTTTGAAAATTTCAGTTAAGAATTGTAACAGCAGTTGTGTATACAGGATGTTGTTTTGGTCGGCGACAAGCGACCCAGGAGCGGTAGTACAAAATATATATTCCCCAAAAATGGACTTAATTCCATTAAATACTGTAAATATGTTGAGAAATACCTTATTCAATTTGAAATAAAATTACTGCAAAGTATGGTTACTAGTAGTGTTGCCAGGTCCCGTGTGTCAAATTTCGGAACGTAAGGATAAAATAATTGGGATTTTGGGTTTCAAATCGGGACAGTAGTGAAAGTCTGAATTTGGTGAGAAAAAATGAAAGCAAAAATATTTTTATGTAGTAGCAGCTTAGTTATATTCACTTTTCCTGTCAAAATTATCAAATATAGTAAAGACTCATGAGGTTAGTGAAAAATCGGGACATTTGGCGTCCCGATCAAGGGTTAATCGGGACGTGTCACCAGACCCCTGAAAATCGGGACGTCCCGCGCAAATCGGGACACCTGGCAACACTAGTTACTAGGCACGTGCACAGACTAGAGCTAGGCGCAAGCCGCCATCGTCCCACCCCTTTACTCCCTCGTACTCCCGTTGTGTATTATGTCTACACTTTAGCTTATTACATGATTTTCAAATTTTTTTATTTTTATTATTAAAAAAAAAAGTAAAGTATTTTTTTATACTTTTTTTAGCACCAGTATCATTTGTATTATCGACTCTGAGTCGCTCGTCGCTGACCAAAACAACGACCTGTATATTTTTTTATTATCAAACGACATCACAGTTTCTTATCATCTACAGGTAGGTAGACACGATTACCTAGAATGTGACCAATAGCCCCATTTCGTATGAACATTGGCTCTATTTCAATCAAAACTAATCAGAAGTTCCATCTCTATTAGGTGTTCGAGTTTAAACACTATTATAGCGTCGCTCGCGTTGTTCCGGATCTGATTATGAGAATAGCTATACGCGAGAACTCCCACCGACTTCATAAATATCTTAACATTCATCATACTCACTTTAACTTAGTTTAAACTTAGCCGCAATTTTAAATTACGCTGGAGTTACCCTCCCCTGAATTATTATATATACGTCCTTTCCTCAAATCTAATCAAAATCACTTTATACTATGGTGTACAAGGTAGATAAATATTCCATGACTTTCTGCATGTCACAGTTTGAATTATTTAAGGTTTATTTAACATGGAAACGGGTGAGATACTAGATAGGGTGCCGTTCTTATTAAATTTTGACTTCATAGTATTAATAGAATTTATAAAAAGAAGTTGTAATAAATAAATAAATAAAAATATAACTAGGACTTAGGACTATATGTATAGGTACAAAAGCCTCATTTTTCTCGTTATGACACAGGGATTCGCACCGTGCTCATTGAAGGCTCGTTGTAACGTCCACACTTGACATCGCGAGCAAAGAACGAATTCTGTTCGTTCGTGACTCGGCTCGTGATCGGTTCGCGTAGCTTGGACACACCATTACAACGAGCGCGAAGTGTTCGTGAAAAAACTGACAATCGAGTGGAGCGCAGTCGAGCGCGTTCGAGGCTCGCAAGTAGTCACAAGTCCGTCCACGCTACGCGAACAACAAACGAATCCACCATGACATGTTATGAATAAGGTATGAGACATATTATGATATACTAGCTGTTCCCCGCAGTTTCACCCACGTTCCCGGCATAAAAAATACGTAGCCTATAATACTCGGGGATAATTTAGCTTCCTATTGGTGAAAGAATTTTTCGAATCTGACTGGTAGTTCCAGAGATTAGCCCGTTTACAAACTTAAAAACAAACAAACAATAAAACTTCCGTTTTATTATATTATTATAGTACGAGTATATTAGTATACATACCTATCTACTCTAATAGGTGTAGTTATTTGTAATGTAAAGCTAGCATCTAGCCAATTGACCTAGTCTATCAAGTGTGTACTTAGTTGATTCTATCGATCGAGACTTCAAAGTTGATGTAGCGCAAATAATAATTTAGTAGGTACTCAAAAGCCTCCTCGATAGAAAATTGTGTTGAAAATGATCAAAATAATGTTAATATAGGTAAATATTGTAAATGAAATCTCAACTTTGGAAGACATTTAAACCCTTCTAAAATCATAGCTATAAAGATAGATAGATAGATTATACTTCATTGTACGTACACACCATATGAAAGAACATAACATAACATTTACTAACAACATAAAATGGCGAACACGACAGAGGCGGCCTATCGCTAAAGCGAATCATTTATATTTTTTATCAATGTATGGTCTCGCCATTTATTTATTTATTTTACTTTTAAATGATTTTCACCTTTATATTACCTAAAGCTTTTATACGGGTAGCTAAATTTTAACGTGCATAATAAATAACTAGATTTGAAGGTGGCGCAATCAGCGACATTGATTTGACTTGACGCTCTAAAATCGAGGGATGCCACATTGAGTTGTCGCGATGGATGCCACTGCCACCCCTCACTAATACGTTTACCCCTGCTTTAGTATAGGGGGTTTATTCAACCGTATTATATTATTATTTTACCTACATTTTCCCCATACTTAGTAAAACCACATGTAACTTGAATGTGATACGCAATGTTAGGAAAGAAAAACAGTGAGGAGAATATTTGCATTTTCCTTGAGTTACCTATATGGTAACAAAAATAATACATTTAAATCTATTCAAGTAAAATAAATATTCTATCCCTAATAAACTCGTAGTATTAACCGACTTCAAAAAAAGAGGAAGTTCTATGTTCGTCGCGTATATGATTTTTATGTATGTTCATCAATTACTCGGCACGGATAATGCGATTTGGTTTTAGTAGTTTAATAGTTTAAACTATTACCATATAACGGTAGATTCCGAGGTGTTCCCATATACATTTTATCATAATCTGACCATGAACATTGAAGATATGATGGAATTCCTCAACGGAAAAGACCTAAAATATCGCGATTGAAGTATTTTATATCCAATATTGTCGACAAACGATCAATGCTATGCACATGTTGGTCATAGACAAATCTTGAGAGGTATTGAAAACGCATGTGAAACTCAAAATTGAAAAATAAATTAATCTGACACTGTTTTGAACTCAGCGAAAGGACACGATATGTTCCATACAAAATATTTCGATGACTTCAAAACAATGTGATTAGAGTTACTTCGTACTTTTTAATGTGCTTTGTAGGCGGTTTTAATTAAAAAAAAGTTAATTTATATTATAGATTTATTCCAACAAGATTTATTGCATTAATTAGTTACCAGAACTGCTAGCAGAACAGAATAGTTAGGTATCAAGAATCAGTGGAATCTTTGAATTTTGATTCTGTTTCGTTAGGTCGAGCACAACTTCGCTAGTTATTATTTCAAGACAAGTTTGTTTGCGAGTCTAAACGAAGTTCGTAACAAGCTTACCTCGTGGCTATTCCAAACACTGAAAATGTGATAACGGCTAGTATATGTTTATTAGTAAGATTTAAGATTAAATTTTACATTTCGTTACATAATTTCAAATTTTAATAATAATTAATTGTTGTAAATAAAGATTTATTTTTAAGAAAAAAAATATAATAATAATAATCAATTGAAATAATAATAATTTCCAAGAACAATATAAAAAATTAATCCATACAAATAGGAATAAAAATACATTTATGCCACTATGTAAAAAAATCTTCTGTTATACAACGCTTTCTCGGCGAGCCAACGTTTCAGGCAAGATTTGAATGCTAATAACGTATTTTTACGGAGAACCGAGTCAGGTAAGCGGTTGTATACCGCTGGACCCATGATGTGGGTGGGCAACCTAAGCAATAAGGTCATAAAATTTCAAATAATTTACTCAAAATTCAAAATCATTTATTCAAATAGACCTTCGCAGGCACTTATGAAAAGTCTGACTCTAATACTCTAATACCGGTTCGGAAGGTTGCATTTGCTGAGAAGAGCCGGCAATAAACTCAGCAATTACTCTTTTCAAAACAAGCTTAGATTCATTACATAATATTTACATTCTAATCGCACTGACAACAATTGCGTGCCCCGGCGCGGCCGCAAAACTACAAAGTAGGCTGAATCTATATTTAATAAGTAAATAAATAAATGGCAAACTTAAGCAGACCAACCCCCACAAGCAGCACCTGTTCACAAGTATGACGCGTGTGGCAGCCATCGCCCTCCTCGCCATATTGGAGGGAAGTGAGCGACCCGTCACACGACGCCGACTAAAATTAAGAAGTTATCCGTGATATTATTATTTTTGTAATTGCTTATTTATTACCTACACACATTATTATATTGTGGTAGAGATCTCAATTAAGCCCGCTCATGTACTAAAACTATCATGTAAATTATTTAGGAATATCCTTTTTTCCTTTTTCCCTTATGTTTTACCAATAAAAGATTATCTACCTATACATACATGATTGCTTCAACCAAATCATAAAAGCTTAAATTAATTAACCAAAGCGTATTGAGGCAAATATTTTCAAATGACATTCATTGATTAGATTTCTAAGTTGGATTGTCCAATACAAACACACGACAAACGATTTGTTTATGTAAGAGGAAGCTTCGATAAATCGGATTACGGTTCCCAAAGTACCTATAAGCGTACAAAGAAACATAAAGGATAGGAAGAAGCTTAATGTTCGCTTTGAGGCATTCTTGACTAGATACTCGGTGGCGCATTACAAATAAAAATGTGAGCATAATGAATGCAATCCTCTTTGGTGGACTGTACATTGTAATTTTTTTTCTCAGATGGGATTATTTACAACTAATAACTTTATGTCGTGTAAAGTTGTGTTCCTGCACGTGAGTAAGGTCGCCAGAGCTCATTGGGGTAGGGGGAAAGGTCGGTAACGCGTGAGCGATGCTTCGTGTGTTGCAAGCGTCCATATGGCTACGGTAACCGCTTACCATCAGGCGGACCGTATGCTTGTTTACCGACTTAGTCGTATAAAAAAAAAATATATATATATATACCGGGTGGAGATTTCGAGATGGCATATTTTCGAAACCTATGTTGGATTAGTCATGTTGAACAACTTTTACTATGGGACCAAAACTTTTCATACATTATTATGATCGAACAAGGTTGATATTTTTTTGTAAGAAAGTAAAGAAAAAGATTGAGAATTCTCTATTAGTCCCATAGTAAAAGTTGTTCAGCAAACCCAACATAGCTTTCGAAAATATGCCATCTCGAAATCTCCACCCTGTATACAAATTGCAATCTATGTAGATTGACGGCAAAGTTCCCAGCAGGTTGGCAGCATTTCCTCTTTGGATATATAGCCAAGCTAATGCATTGGCGGAAAAAGCTCCCCGCTCGCTTGTCCCCGGAGGCCTCGATCAATTTTGATGACAAATTGCCAGCAAAACGGCGAGCTTCGGACCCCCCCGGTCCCATAGTCTCGAACGCAAAAGGCATAAAAATATAATTTGGTTCAATCGATGCGTATTTTTTCAATTATGAATTTTCCGCACCGGCCGCAGCTGCCCCTGCAACTTGACAAGTAGCCGGTAAGTGAGGTGGCGCGAGTGTATCAACACATGTGGCATCCCACACCAGCGACCTGCCGGCACTCCACGGGATCAAAGACATAACATCTGGTTTCTACACCTTTTTTTTTTGGACAATCTGACTATTTTGGCTATTTTTTCCAAAACATTTTACATATGTACATACCTTTTTAATTTTACAAAATAAAATACACAAACAAAAACGGATAAAAAAAACAACTTACACAATAAATAAAAATAATAACCTAAACTAGTTCATATGTAGGTAATCTACTGGCTTTTGTACAATGTGCACTTGTGCAGAGTTGAATGTGTATATAATTATTTACCCTGAGCCATGGTATAATTATATCAGGTATTTTTTTATTTTTTATTTTTATTAAGACAAAATCCACAGCTCTTAGTTACAACAATTTTACACACTTAATTACATCACTTACAGCCAATTACGGATTTAAATTTTGATTTTTTAACATAGTTTTAAGCAGTCACATTAATACTGTAGGTATGGCATTCCGAGACACGGGGAGACACGATGTACGTCATTTCCGCCGACGACGGTTCTCAAACTTCATGTTTGGGGAAAGTCAATCTAGTTTATATATCAAGTAAAAGATAAGAAAAGTGGATGCAAATTCATAAAGAAAAAGATGCTTTCATGTCAAGAAGTACATTAGGGCTGCATTCCAAATTGACGCTGTAATCGCTGTAATCGATTTGAGCGTGCTTAAACCGCGCTCACGATGTCCCGTGAAACATCATAGATGTCGTCATGACATCCGCCATATTGCGCTCACACCGACCATGCTCTAAACTGATATCACCATGAGCGCTGTCAAAAGTGAAGGTTAATTATTGTGTTTTCGACAAAAATCTAATAAGATTCTTGGTTTTCTATTTGGCAAAGATACTTTTTATGATTTTATGAGAGAAAAATAATAAAAAAAGTGGATATTCCTTTTTGCGAGTCAACTTAAAAACATATAAGGAGTCCTAGCGCATTGTTAATTCAGATTTTAAGTTATTTCTCAAATGTTCTGTTTTGAATACTGTGAGTGCGTTCAAGAGCGTTCCGAATTGTTGACAGTTCTCAGCTGTCATTAACGTGATATCTAACTCGGTACGCAAATTATTACTGTGAGCACTATGATCGATATTATCCAATTCGGAATGTACACTAAGAAAATTTCAAAATTTCGAAATGACTGATGCGAACTATGTTCTAAATCCGATAGAAAAAAAAATATGTTCACCTCTAAAGAAAAAGAAAACGAGAATGTCAATGTCAGTCTTGTCACTTATGAACAATTTCCTTATCGAGAAGCAATTGGTAATTTATTTATCAATCGTAAATCACCCTGATATTGCCTTTGCTGTGAATACATTATCAAAATATGTGCAATAGAATCCAATGGATTTGCTGCATATAGTGATGCTGATTATGCAGGAGATAAGAAGACGTGACGCTCTACATCTGGATCAGTGTTTATTATAGCTGGCGATGGCGGTGCTATAAATACAACACAACTATAGAAATTATAGATATTTATAACCCCTACAAGCACGAAACTTAAAATAAATATTCTAGTTTTAGGTCCACAATTCATTGGCTATAGATTCCTTTACGGTAAATGTAAAAAACCATATTGGACCGCCCTTTACACTTTTACTCGTACAATAATTCCAAATAGAGCAACGAACCATATTAAAATTGTGGTAGTAGAAAAACAAGACGCGTCTTTAAAAGTTTGAGAAACTCTCTGTACACTGAAACTGAGCGAGAGCGAACATTACAAATATGCGTGTTCGACAAAGATAACAATACACGTCAACGTAGCACGTTAAAATGGCAGAATGTCAATGAGACAGCACGTTTTTGTGTTACCAGTCGTATGTAATCATGACTCCCCGTACCCATAGTATTTCCGTTGGGAATATAATAAAACCAGAAGGATTTAATTCAAAACAATATGCTCACTCACGTTTACTTATTTTGTTTCTTTGATTAGTTAAACGATATGACAGTTAAAATGCTTAATACATATTTTTGACAAAATAATAGTGACTGACAAATATTTCCATAATTCAGTGGTTCCTTACAATAAAGTGGCAACTGGATAGTGACGTAAACAGTGTCTCTCCCGGAATGCCAGACCTTGTTTTCTTGGATCATGCCCTGAGACGCTCACGTTTGCTTTTTGTCATTTCTGTAGGGTATAGAATTGGTACAATGCCTCTTGCAGAATACTCAAGGAACTAACTAATAACGGCTTTTCCTAACGCCAATTCTCATGAACTATGATCATCAAATTACGATTTTACAATCGGTCTATACAAAAACTGTTCATATTTTAAATTAACTGCCAGATACCGCTATTCTGGCCTATAAAAAAATCTGCCGTTAATATATTATATTAACATTAATGTGGTATACCAGCTAATTAATTTATTATATACCATTAAACGACCATAAGCAATCAATTAATTATAGAGCCCGCAACACTGGGTAATATGACATTTACAGCACTCCAGTGCTGAATTCAATTTACCCATTCATCAAGGCTGTTTTATCGTGATTTATATATTTGTTTATTACACCACCATCCAGTTTTACTACCGCGCTCATTTTCGGCTGTTATTTATGATATCTTTTAATTATTGTGGTATTGCCAGAAGAAGTAGTATATTATTATTTCAATCTACATAGACCTTGGTTTAATCATCGTTATTTTTATATGAGTTTTAGTGTTTTTATATAATGCATGGATTTTATACTTATAAGTTAAATATTAGGTTAGGTATTAGGTTATCATGTGACTGTGACTATTAGATAAATAAATAATCTACAGGTTGTTTTTGTTTTATAAGGTAATTTAAAGTTTGTGCAGAATTACTAATGTAATCAATTATATTTCTTCAAAAAGGGTGTGAAGAGATTTCTGTAGGGTTGGCAACGCGCAAGTAACACTAACACCCCTGGTGTTGCAAGCGTCCATAGGCTGCGGTAACCGCTTACCATCAGGCGGGCCGTGTGCTTGTTTGCTACCTAAGTAGTATTTAAAAAAAATGGGTCAATATAAGTAAAAAGTAATGCATGATAATGATGTTACGAGGAAAAGCTGTAACTCAGCGAAAATCTATGAAATAGGTACCAGTGTATACCTACTATTTAAACCTGTAAATAAATAGCAGATATAAACCATGTTATATTTGACAAAAAAATTATGTAAATGAGTAAGTAAAAATACTGAAGCGTGAAAAATTGCAAATGTTATAATGACATTACAACAGGGCAAGGAAATAGCAAAACTTTTAAGTGAACGTCGCCTCAGATTTGTCGGTTAATTTCATCGCACGTTAAATTACCCTTATCGCAAAAGTTAACAGAATATTGGGAAGTTATCCTCCCTTCCCACTAAACAGTAATTTCATACTGTGAGGCTTCTAATTGAATAAATTGAAATACCTATATTTTCCTCACAATTTTTCCGTCTCCGAAAACTCAATGATTTTTTATTATTATTATGCATAGACTTGTTTGACTACAATTTCACAATTATAAGTAATGTTGTAGCCGAAGGCGAACACAAAGGCTTAAAAGGAACTGGCTCTCATCATTGCAGCTATCGGAATATCGGAGGTGCTTGTCGACAGATTTTCAACATGAGGGTGGTAGCCAGCCAGGTGGGTACTACAAAGTATCCTACCACAGTGCTATGGCTTCCTCACAATGATTTAATTTACCAAAAGCACAACCTTCGTCACTACCACTGAGCTATCATCGCCTTAAAAGCTCAAGTCATGGTAGGATTCAAACTTATAACCTTTGTGACGGTCACAGACTTTAATATCACCTACATTTAGTCAAAAGTAGAGACAAATTCAAAGCCATTTATTCAATTTAGGCCCTAGTAGGGTTATGAAGGTCAAAGGTACTGAAGTTACCACCAGTTCGTAAATCGGCCATTAACTCAGAAGAACAGGCAAGAAACTCAGCGAGGTAATATTTTTTTCAATATTTCTTTTTTGGACAATCTGACTATATTGGCTATTGTTTCCAAAACATTATACATACATCCTTTCAAAATTCAAAATTCAAAATCATTTATTCAAATAGACCTTCGCAGGCACTTATGAAAAGTCTGACTCTAATACTCTAATACCGGTTCGGAAGGTTGCATTTGCTGAGAAGAGCCGGCAATAAACTCAGCAATTACTCTTTTCAAAACAAGCTTAGATTAATTACATAATATTTACATTCTTAACGCACTGACAACAATTGCGTGACCCGGCGCGGCGGCAAAACTACAAAGTAGACTGAATCTATATTTAATAATTAAATAAATAAATGGCAAACTTAAGCAGACCAACCCCCACAAGCAGCACCTGTTCACAAGTATGACGCGTGTGGCAGCCATCGCCCTCCTCGCCATATTGGAGGGAAGTGAGCGACCCGTCACACTCACACGACGCGGCCGCAAGCAAAGGCCTTAAATTGAGCATGACTTACTTAAGTCTGCCTTAGAAATAAAAAATAAACTAAAGGGAAACTACTAAACACGCTTTTGTTTTTATTATACAAAATAAAATGCTAATAATAAAAATAGAGGTTTTATTTCTTAAAAAAATAGTAAGTGGGTCTCTATAATTTTTTCGTTGTCTCAAGAAAAACCATTTACAGAAAAGAAAACGAAACTAGAAGAAAAATCAACATAAACATTGAGCCTCCAAAGACTGATGATAATGAAGATGAATGTGCTCTGCCGTTGTTATGTTGTTTCCTTGAAGGTTTACCCTTTGCTTTTTCTCTTAACTAAAATTTCCAATATAACCAATCAATTTATCTTCTTGTCAATGCGAAACGACTTCCTTAACAACAAAAACTTTTTGTCATTTGGAAGATGAAATGAAAACAAACCTTTGATGAAAGATATCTTATCGGTATTTCATTTATATAGTAGAAGATATATGATTAAAAAAAATCTAGAGTTTGTTAGTGAAAAGGTAAATTCAACTAGATAGCAATGAGGCAGGCTCTCGGAGGAAATGGTGAGGGAAAGATAAAAATAAAAGAAGCCGCTCGAGATTAGGAATAAAACTTGAAAGATTATTCTTAGTAGGTACCCAAACACGGTTAAAATGGTTTCGTTTATGTTTTTGAGGCTTTTTTCTTTAGAGAAATCTTATTTTTTTTTGCATCTCAGTCCTCAGAGTCATATTTGAATGTGACATGCTCTGAATTTGACGACAAAAGACAGTCTTCTCAGTATCGAATTAACTTGAATCGAATTATCGTACACTAGTTAATTTACAGTCCGACAAAATGTCGATATCGATTCCTTGTCATTTGTTCTCGGTAAAAGTATCGATAATAAACGAGAAATTGGCATTTATCCTACGTATGTTAGTCGTTGAAACTATTGTATGTACGCGCACTTCGTTTCAAGGCATTTAGACCGTACTCGAGTACAGTTATTCTAACTGTATGGGTTCCTGTATTTATTTTATACTAGTTGCGCCCCGCGATTTCACACGCGTTCTCGAGGGATATATTGCTTTCCCGGGGTAAAAAGTACCCTATGTGTTAATCCAGAACATATTCTATCAGTGTGCCAAATTTCATCGATATCCGTCCAGTAGTATTTGCGTGAAAGAGTAACAAACATCCATACATACAAACTTTTTTTTTTTTTTTTATACCACTAAGGTGGCAAACAAGCATACGGCCTGCCTGATGGTAAGCAGTTACCGTAGCCTATGGACGCTTGCAACACCAGGGGCATCACTCGCGCGTTGCCGACCTTGAAGAAATCTCTTCACGCCCTTTTTGAAGAAGCCCATGCTGTACTCCATTGGGAAAACCACGGCGGGGAGCTCATTCCACAATCTGAGCGTCCGCGGAAGAAAGCTCCTTTGAGCCCGCACAGTTCGAAACAATTCTGGTTTCAATATGTGAGGATGGACTCCCCGTCGATGGCGAGAGTTGCGATGGTAGAAGGTAGCAGTGGGCAACAAGTCGAACAATTCTTTAGAACACTCTCCGTTGTACAAGCGGTAGAACACACATAAGGAGGCAAAGTCTCTCCTTAGACTAAGGGGCTCTAAACCGCTTGTGAGCTCGGGATCGTCAACAATTCTGATGGCACGTCGTAGAACCGAGTCTAAAGGCGCAAGCTGGTATCCAGGTGCTCCCGCCCATAGGTGACAGCAGTACTCCATATGCGGCCGGACTTGTGACTTATAAAGTTGTAGCCTTTGCCCCGATGTGAAGTACTGCCTCGCTCTGTTGAGCACTCCGAGCTTTTTGGATGCCAGCTTAACCTTGTCTTCCAAGTGACTTCGGAACAAAACGTCGCTAGAAATGTCGACGCCAAGGATCCCGATGCTTTGACTGATGTTCAAGGAGGTGTTCTGGAATTGTGGAGCCACAGACCATGGGGTTTTCTTAGCGGTTAAACTTTCGCGTTTATAATGTTAGTAAGGATGTTGTTATAGGACGTCCGTCCTATCCGCGAGGCAACGGCTAGTAGTGTCAACTGTACCTATATAACGCTTAAAACAGGACTTTAAACTGGATACATGTGTTTTTGATTTCATTCAAAGGATTCCTTTGACTTGCGGTTAAAAAATAACAATTGATTTTTATTGTTTTCCTCGCCCGCGCGGATCGTCAAACAGTCAAGGGATTAAATAAAGAAAATAACGATTGAGTTTAATTTCATTAACAATTTATTTGATTGAAACCCATGTTCCCAAAATTGAATGCATGCATGTTTAATTTGACAATGGCCGCGAGCTACAGACGATGTGCCATGTCAACGAAACTTGTTTTTATTCCCCAATAGCTAAATATAAATGTTTCTAAATAATAGTCACTCTACCAATAGGTATAGATCGAAGAGTTCTTTTAAAATGCTGTTGTCATGCATATCTCTATTAGGAATGTTATTGGTGCCGATTCCGTTGTAAATCGCACTAAACCAATTTTAGTCACATCTCATCTCTTTCTTACGAACATGATTGAAAAAGGATAGAACATATTTTAAGTGGTCAAATTAATCTTTGCCGTCTTATTTTGCGTGTATTTAGGCGTAACCGCGATAGATGGCGACTAAAATTATATTGAAAACAAGCATTGGACTAATTTGACAGGACTAAATTTCTTACATCCTTTTCTTATGTTCTTTGTTAGAAAGAGACATAGTGACATTAAAATTAGTTTAGTTGTGAACAACAGAATCAGGGCCATTGTCATACTTTGAACATTGTTCGATATAATTTATACAGTGTGGTTTTGCATTCCTGCCATTCTATATGAATTAAAATTTTCAATGTGGTTTCACCATACCTGTATTGTCTATTTATTTGTTTTTTTTTTCATTGGAGATAGACTTGTGATTGACCATAGTCTCATACTCTCTCACCCGTGGAATGTGATGGTGTTGCCGAAGGTGGTAAGCACACAAAGCATAGAAAGCCTCTCAAGTGCAACAGTCGGATTGCTTCGGCTGTTATTTGGCGACAGATTGTCAACTACTATAAAACACCTCACCACCGTGCTATGTTTGCCTCACGTTGCTTTCCTTCACCATAAGCCCAAGCTTAGTGTAGGATTCGAACCCACGACCATCTCCACGGTATTCGACGTCAATACCTCAGTAGCTTACATCGCCTTAAATGACAAAAAAAATTACACATTCATTGCATTCTTGCGCGTAACTAGGTCGCCAGAGCTCATCGGGGAGGGGGTAACGCGTGAGTGTTTCGGGGTGGCCCGGCTGTTGCAAATGTCCATATGGCTACGGCAACCACTTACCACCAGGTGGACCGTAGTCACCAACCAGGTGTCACCAACCCCATAGCACAGTTTTACAATTAGACATATAAACATTCACAAATTCAGTGGGTATAAAAGGAACATCAAAAATAATTAAGTACTTAAGTGTTATAAATACACCTTGAGCTTAAAATATGATAGACACTTACAATACACTTAGCCGTCAGAGTTTGTAAGATAAAATCGGAGTGAAGGACGATAAACAATCACCAAAGTAAATATACGTTGTTTTGCTTATTTTCCGCTCCCTAGAGACCACTTTGTGCGGCAACAGACAGCCCAGCGCGAGCGGCTGGCAGGTGTCAGTCGAGCCGACAACGAGATCAGACAACAAAAACGATAAATATTGTATTATTCCTTTTCATGAAACATGAACAACTTAAGTAAATACGTAGGATATTGAAAAATACTATTGTTAAAAAATAAAAGGCAACCTTCTAAGTTATTTTTAGATCAGTAAAGGCTCAGAGTATATAAATACTACGTACAAGTAAAGGTCTCGATGATCACAGTCTTCTAAATCTTTTATAATATCAGTAAATAAAGTCTTTTCACTATGGGATATAATATATATTACATCTTGAGATATAATATTTTATCGCTCGTCATACAATGTGTCAAAAAAATATTTATAGTTTGGGATGTAATATACAAAAATGCTAACAAAATTACTCAAAACAACATAATAGAACACCATTCTCAGGATTCAACGAGAATTTTGTTTCCAACGTTGCAATTTGAAAACATAATTGATCGGAAAAGCTGTCACAACGGGAACACGGTTCGTGAGGGCACCCCTGCCTTCAGCCTCATTTGTATTTATTAAATTTTTCTCCTTTCACAAAACGCAGTCAGGCGTGATTATAATCGTTTCCATCGAATTTTAGAATTAATGGAGGTTTAATGGCTAACAAAGGGAAAGGAAAGCTAAATCGTAATACTTAATAATGAGCATTAGTATGAAGAACTTTTTTTAAGTTATGCAGTTTTAATACTATTGGAAAATAGCAATATCATTTTAATTACCCTATATAATATAGCGAAATTATAGTTTACATAAACAACAGCTGCCCGGCGCGACTTCGTTCGCGTGGTGCTACCCTACCCTGTGGTGCTACTCTAACCTACCCATCTCTACCCTACCCATCCCTACCCTACCCTTTTTTTTTTTTTATTTGCGTTGGGTAATCCTCATAGGATACCCGACCGCCCTGGGGGGAGTGGCCAGATTATACCGGACTTTTACCGGCTAAAACCCCACGGTGGTCGCCACCTGCGCTACAGAGGGGGGCGGGCTCTCGTGCAAATCGCGTACCTGCTCGCCCCTCCACGCGCGGCGCTGTGATAGCCCGTCCCGGGGGAAGTGTGATACCTCGTCCAGCACCCTCGCGGTGCTATCGCACGATGAGTCGTGACCACAACGACCCATCGTCCTCCTCGGGGTCGCTTCTGGGCGTTCAGGGCCCCCGCCCCGATTGCCCACGACCCCGAAGGTCCCCGTTTAGTCGCCTTTTACGACAGGCAGGGGAACACCGTAGCTGTGATTCTAAGCCCCAGCTACAGGGCAGGAGGGCCGCCACGAGGCACTGCTGCGCCTCGGCGGCGTCGTCTCCGGGCGGGATCGGCCCTCTCCCGATCCCGCTCAGCAACCTCCTTCTGGACCATTACGGTCTCGCAGAAGGAGGCTACGGCCCTCCACGCCGTATCCCCGCTCAGCATCGCCGACACGACTGCTGGCAGGGAGAGATTCCGACCGATCAAGTCGACCAGGATCCGCCGCTCGGGTTCCCACGCGGGGCACACCGCGAGCGTGTGCGATGCGGAGTCGTGGTCGCTCCCACAATGGAAGCAAGCCGCCGTCGCCTCACGTCCGGTCCTACACAAATAATCACCGAAGCACCCATGCCCGGTGAGTATCTGTGTAAGTCTGTAGGTGAGTCGTCCACCTTGTCGCTGCATCCAGGCCTCGAAGACCGGCAGGACTGCTCCGACAACGCGTTTGCGCGCATGCCGCTCCTCACAGAGCCTTGCGCGCCACGTCGCGAATGCAATAAGTCGCTCCTGCCATCTGATTGCCTCTTCTGAATCACCTCCACCACTCTGGCGGACGATGCGGATTCGGTCATAGACCCTCGCATCCATGTCCGCCAGAATATCCAGTGGCAGAAAGCGAGCCAGACTAGTTGCCGCCTCAAAGGATACGGTACGGTATCCCCGTACGATCCGTAGGGCCATCTTACGCTGGACGCTGTAGACTTTTGTTCGACAGCGTCGGATGGCCAACCTCTTCGCCCATACGGGCGCCCCGTAAAGAGCTACGGATCGTATGACCCCCGCATAGAGGCGACGAACTTCCTCTCTCGGTCCCCCGAGATTGGGCAGCAGTCTGTGCATAGCACCCGCTACCCTCTCGATCCGGGGGACTAGGCGATCAAAATGCTCTTCGAAGCCCCAGCGACTGTCCAAGGTGAGGCCCAGGTACTTCATGTACCGCCCCACCCCGACATCCGACTCACCTACTCGGACACACGAGTCGGGTGGTTCCCTGCTTCTTGGCAGTTTGTGGAACCATAGCGCCTCGGTCTTGTGAGACGCTATTTCCAGACCCAACTCATGGATTTTGGCAACGACGACTGCCACCCCAAGCTCGGCAAGCTGTTTGGTCCCCTCGACCCTACCCTACCCTACCCTACCCTATCTAAACCATCCAGGGAATTAATTCTACTGTACGTGTGTATGTCACTGAACTCGATAACTCGTCGATAATATAACCTAGATACCGACTGCAGCGCCATCTGCCGGGCTGATTTGTGAATCTAAACCATCCAGGGCGCAACCCAAACGCATACAAAAAAAATCATTCAAATCGGTCCTGCCGTTTAGGAGGAGTTCAGTGACATACACACGTGCAGTAGAATTTTATATATAAAGATATTTACAGCAGATATACCTAGATAATTTTTTCTCTAGGCTGCCGGTCATCCGGAAGGTTCCTAGCAGGCTTGCAGCGTTTCCAGTTTGGAGGGCGGTGGATCCAGCTATTGCGATGGTGGAATAGCTCCATAAGGTCGACTGGCACTATAAAACTCGTTATTACTTTTTATCATCTCGAATTCTCCAATTCCCAACATTTACCTTATTAAAAATCCAAGCTGCTGATATCTACTTTCATTTATAAATAAAATAATATCCAAAAACTACGTAGGTAATTATAACTTCTTTATCATGCTCGCGCATGAATAAATAAATGTTCCATGTTACACGTACGTAATTAATTATATTATACGGATATAAGAGGAGGACACATATATTAATGATTTAATTAAATAAATATCCTGGGACATTCCTAACACACGGTCATCTGATCCCAAATTAAGCAGAGCTTGTACCCAGATGAAAACCAGATAACTGATATAATACATTTACTACTTTTTATTTGTAAATACATACTTAATATACATAATGATAATAATCGTCAACGAGCTCGGCCACCATGGGCTTTCGTGCTCTCTAAGTGCTGGTCGAATATCACGACACTCTGCTATTATATTAATGACATTATCCGCAGGGCTCTTGATGTCGCTAACGTGCCTTCCGTACTGGAACCAGTCGGTATTGCGCGGGGCGATGGCAAGAGACCGGATGGTATGTCTTTGATCCCTTAGAGTGTCGGCAAGTCGCTGGTGTGGGATGCCACATGTGTCGATACACTCGCGCCATCTCACTTACCGGCGACTTGTAAAGCTGAAGGGGCAGCTGCGGCCAGTGCGGAAAATTAAAAATTCAAAAAATACGCATCTATTGGACCCAACTATTTTCAAATATTTTTCAATATCAACCCAATTTTTGTGCCTTTTGCGGTCGAGACCATGGGACCGTGGGGGTCCGAAGCTCGCCGTTTTGCTCGCACCTTGTCATCAAAATTGATCGAGACCTCCGGAGACCAGCGGGCGGGGAGCTTTTTCCGCCAACGCGTCAGCTTGGCTATCCAAAGAGGAAACGCTGCCAGCCTTCTGGGAACCCTGCCGCGGCAGGCTTGAGGAAATTTTGTATATATAGATTGTATTTTGTACATATTTGTTGTAAATAAAGATCTCACTGAATATACATAATTACATCCAGACTCAGGACATACAGACATTTTCATGCACACAAATGCATGTCCTGTGCGGGAATCGAACCCACGACCTGCGGCGCGTAAGGTGAACCTTAACCAACTGCGCCAACTGGCCCGTCACAACATTCAACATTGATTGAAATCTATGGCACCTACGTGAGCGTTAAAAAAGTAGTTTTTAAGAATATCCAAAATAATTCTAAATGTCCCGCGCTAAAGTAGAAATATCATCATCATCATCATGGATCTCCTTTCCTTTTTCCAATCTGATTTCCGTCGCTACAGAATAGGTTTTTTTGGTAATATAGCACTAATTAATCGACGAAAACGTCAATCAATACAATCTTTTGTTTATATAGTATATTTTGGACTAACGTGGCTACAGTCGCCACCAATCCTGTCTCAATGAACGTTTTAAAACTGTTTTTATTACAAGCTTAATAAAATTAACTTTAAGTCTTCCAATTGTCTGTATAATATTCCACCCATGAAACTGCATATACCTGTCCTGGATTCCGTAGATAAGCTTAAACGGCTTTAATTCTTAGCTACCAATGAAACATCAACACCGGGCCATGCCGCGAGTGATGTGTAATCCTTCTGTCGATGACTTCGACAGACGGATTAAACTGATAACTTATTCTGACTCTGACCATTGGTCATAAATCTCTCAGACTGTTGCCGCGGTAAATAATGGCTCGAAGTATTCATACGTCTATATTGGTGCCCCGTGATTTGCGTGTTTGTTGGTTTTAATTGGTTTTTCAATAGGTGTTTACCATTCCAATAAATATGAAAAAAATATGGTATAAATTCATTGTGCTATTATTACTACGTATAGAAAAGACGCCACACATCACAGCTATGTTCTATTCAAGTGTGGCCTGACCACACTTGTTGTTGTAGAAAGATGAACGAAACGCGTAAGCGCAGTGAAAATCACGGTGTTTGCAAGAAACATACTCCTGTTTCTACTATTTCTCTGCTTATACGACTAATTATTGTTTCAACGCTGAAGAGAACTTTAATTGACTCTAAAAAAATGCGACATAACCTTTGCTAATGATAGTTTCTCTATACCATATTCGTCTATGTCTATACGTAGTAATAATAGCTCAATGTATAAAATTGCTGTCATTTTGTGATCTTTCTAATTGTTGATATGGATTTTTTAAATCCAGATCCGGTTGGTGTTGGGTTTAGATACCCTGATCACCAAGCTACGCGTCGTAGGTCGATTCCCACCCATGACGGATGGTGTCAAGTAGTAACTATATTTGGAATAGATAATTGGAACTGTACGGTTGTGGTCTCAATTCGGATGACAAACCGATTGTGTCTACTGAATAGAACGGCTTCTCTTTTCCAATTTCAGACTTCAATTCGGTATAAAGCATTCGATCAATACGCGATATCTGTATACTTACATTTAATGAAATAAGATCCTACCAAGAGGGATTTTCTGTGTTTATCCTTGTGTGTTTTTGAGCTTATATTGTTTCGCAATTGCAGCAGAGATGAGAATGTTGAGATGGATGTGTGGAGTGACAAAAAATTATAATATTAGGAATTAAGAAGAAGGTTGTAAGTAGCGCCAGTACATGTTATGAGGAGGGATGAATATGTTCAGATTTCTTTTATTCACATGGCTTATAAAAGAGATATATGGATTGTATAAAAAACTACGTAAGTAATTATGTATCATAGTTATAGATAACATTTCTTACGCATCTGCAATAAAAGACACCGCCTTCATCAAGAAACGTGACGTCAATTAAGTCAGTCAGTAAATGATAGCTCCTCCTAACGAGCATCCTCTAGTGTCAGCCTAGGCGACAGTAACAAGGTCGAGAGCACGGGACCCTCGGACGTCCTGCGCCTGCGCTCCGTCCTGCAGTTACTGCATCCGAGGCGGATGTTAGTCCTTCATTGTGTCACGTCTTAGTTACTGGACTGGTTCTTAGAGCACGACACTGTTATATGATCGACGAAAGGTAGAGCTTTAAGAGAGGTAGAGAGAGTTTAAGACAGGAAGAGCGTAGCGTTTATCCGTTCAAAGCGCAGCTCGACTGGGAATGTACCAGAAAACCGCATTTTTTTATTGTGTATAGGCCTGTGTTTGGTCTCCAAGGCTCATTGGGGACAGGGGGAAAGGTAAGGCGTGAGTGATGCCTCGTGTATTCATGCGTGATGGTAACCGTTTACCATCACGTTTGGTTTACGTTTACGTTTGGTTCAGGCGGACGGTACGCTTGTTTACCGACTTCGTAGTACTATTCGCAAGGTCTATAGATTATATATTCGATATGCAATTAAACGGTGGGTAAATAATTTATTTTTCTCTCAAGTATACGGTTGGAGAAGGCCGCAATACACAAATCAGCTTGACGTTTGAGCCCCAGTGTGCCCGGCACTGTAACGGATGTGGGACGGGTACGGTCACAAATGTCCGGGCAAATATGCCACTTGAAATATTCCTAACAAATATAATGTGGATGTATGCCCAAGGGTAAATACCCCAACACAAAGATCCAGTACATTACTCAGTGTTCCGGACAGCTGCCTGTAATTTGTTTCTTAGAATGTCTCGAATGTATTTCAATAGCAGGTAATTCACGAAGTTATTAGATAAATATATTTATCCATAGAAAAGCTGGATGGAAGAAGCATACATATATATTGCGCTGGCCCAAAATATTCAGAGCAGGAAGACGATAATGATTTTTCCATTATCATTTGTCTCGCAAACGTTTGCAATCGATGAATATTTATTTATTTATTTGATACTCTGTTTATTATAATTAAATTATATTCAGTTTTTTACTCAACAATATTACTGAACAAAAGGTTTTCCCAATTACCTATATGTATAACAGTTATAATCAAGTTGCCAAGGGAAAAGGTGAATTTACAGGTTTCCACGGAACAAACGCACGTCCATCATAATTGTATTATGTTGTTCACTATGCAGGTTATCATATTTATTATTCGGATATGATTTTATATTATCTAGGTACAAACTCTATCTACTCTAGGTTCAATTAGGTACATAGGTACTTGACGTAATAATGTCTCGTCACGTCTCGTCTATAAACAATATTCGAAAAATCAAGAATGAATGTGATTTTTGATCTAGGTTCAATATCGGTCGGGTAATTATAAATGCAAACGTGTGCTTGTTGGTTTGTCCTTCTTTCACGCAGCAACGTATCGACGGGATTTTTGTATTGAGATAAGTTATGGGATGGAGAGTAACATAGGCTTATTTTTATCCCGTGAATACGGGTGAACCTTGGGGTGAAATCTAGTTAACCATATATTTCCGCCACACACAGATTTAGAGTATGCTAGACCCGGCAAACCTTCCGTTCAAGCGTACTTGCTCCCACTTTATTTATACTCGCGCGCCGCCCCATCTCGCCTGCGTCAGTTGCGGCGATGAAAACATAAAAATACTAAATTGTGCCACTATCAACTATAAAAACCCTTCAATGTTTTCTTCCATTTCATCCATGTTGGGAAAAAAGCACACGTGCTCGGTCTAAGCGGTATCTAGCCTCATCTTTATCTGTGGTCACACTCACCTGCGGTGGGGAAACAATTGGAGCGGAATGTATGACATATCCAGCGAGGCGTATACAGGATAGTATGATACCTACCCATAGTTCATAAATATTTTTTCACCTATATCAAAACGTTAATGAATATCAGTAGAATGAACAGTAAACCAAAACGACGTCTTGATTACATGTTACACTGTAACATGTAATGTTTACAGTAGACATCAATTTGAATTTGAATTTCAATTTCAAAAATCGTTTATTCAATTTAGGCCCTAATAAGGCAATTACAAATGTTACAATTGATTCTACCACCGGTTCGTAATATACTTGAACTGAGAAGACTTCTGGCAAGAAACTCGGCAAGGGGTTTATTTTTTTATAATTTTAAAATACATTTTAAAACATTAAACAAGCAATTATGAAATAGCATTGCATTATTGCCTTATTGATCTCGATGTGTGTGTCACTTATTGTAAGTATTTCCTTTGTCCACAAATTTGTGGACGTACGGAGTACGGACCCTTTTCAATGCAGAGACTGAGAACGAATGTTCACAAATAACGTAAAAAGAAAAAGGTGATAGTTTCTACATATTAGGTAGGATGAGCAATGCAGTGTAAATCACTTGTGAAATGTGCGTGTATATCCGTGAAACTGCATGGTAGGTTACGCTACGCTACGTAGTCACGCTACGTCGCTTACTGAGTTTATTGCCGGCTCTTCTCAGCAAATGCAACCTTCCGAACCGGTATTAGCACAGGGTATTAGAGTCTGACTATTCATCTGCCTGCGAAGGTCTATCTGAATAAAATCCTTTTGATTTTGATTTTGCATATAGACATATGAATTGACCCACGTTTATACGTTTTGAAGTCGCACATCCTTTACAACGAAAGCACTTCATGCACGTTGCAATGCGCCGAAGGCCGCAGTTTATATTTACACCGGCTAGTTGGTGACAGGGTCAGGAGGGGACTATGTGGGCCAGTGCAATAATACGCGTGAATCGGACGCATGACCGACACTAAGTTCATGGCCATTATAATCTGCTACACACACCCTCGATACAGCTTCCTTTTCGAGGAATCAAATGCTGGTTGGTAAAACTTAAAAACATCATGCCCTAGAATGACGGCACGTATATTTATTTAGGTATATTACAAGTATTTTCAGCAAGATACATGAGACTGTTTGAGTTAATGTTTTTGACTCAATCACGTCTTTGCAATACACGTAATAGCAGAATGGATTTAGATGAAACTTGCTAATAGATCTTACCATTGGCTAAAATATAGGATATTTTTATACCGAGTAGACAGAACTTCCCTGGGGAATGCGAGTAGACTCGCAGGAAACTAGTAATCGAATATTCAAAGTATTGAAAGTTATAGGAAGCGTGAGATGAAACTTTTTGAATATTTCTAAGAACTCCGCCCTAAAGATTACCGACGACTTAAACAGAATTGCAACTTGACAGTTAGGTAACTGCAACTTGACCAGTTGACCTTTTTAAAAACTGTACGGCAAAATTAGAGTAACAATCTCTTAAAAAGCTAAGATATACATATGCCTAAAAACAATAAATATCCATCTCTATACTGTTATGGAAGAGGGTGCCATAAGTTGATAAAAATCTGAACTAAATAATTTTATTATAATTTGTTACTACTACACTATAACTACATTATTGAGCACTAGAATTAGGCACTTACTTATGCCCGATTTCAATAATTTACGGACCGGTATCGGTTAAGATTTATTAAAATTAAGACTCTTATACCTTTACTAATAATTAAGCAAAGACATCAAAGCTTTGCATTGCAGACCCTCCCATATGGAAGAAGCTATCACAGGTAAAATTAGCTTACGAAATTATCTATATGCCCAGTTTGGCAATAAAAAACCTACCATTGGTAACCAAAACGATTCGTTTTTGTTTATTGAAACCGGGCATTACTCTACTACAGCTTTGTGTGGTGCATTACGAGCATAACTTTCTCATATGATTTTCAGCATTCTTGATCAAATATTGAGCCCCATACCCACATACAACATAATCTTATTCAACTTATTATTATTTGTTTAGCGTTGATTATGTATAAATGTTAAAGTACTTTTAGAATCAAATTTAGGTAGCAAATCGGTTACACGTTGTTTCGAAAGTAAATTGCGGTACTTTTTAAGAGAATATTTTTAAAGGTAGAAAATGTTCGGAAAGATTTATTTCAGAGGTTAGAAAGTCGTCGTTCCATCTTCATTTGACGACGAAGTGGCCCCGTTGCTCGAGAAGGAATCGATAAACGCTTCTATTTGTATAAGTTTGCGACCCTTCTGGGAACGACGTGGAAAAGTCCGTGATTAACCATAATTATCAAAAGAAACTAAATACCTTTACATATTCTATTTAATAGTGAATATCAGGATACCTTTCTCTCCGGAGAGGTAAAGCAATAGATTAGATTACTCAGTAGATTTTCTAGAAAAAATATAAGAATGAGAGTTTCAGCATAATTTATACCAATTATTTAGAACCTGCAACCTAGATTAGATGCCGGACCAATCAAAAAGTTGATGTAAAATATAAAAAGGCCAATCGATGAAGTTGATGCTAGTAGGTAGGCTCACGACACGACGATAGAGTTACTGGGAGTTCGTTTGTGTGTTTGTAGACAAATATCTCAAGCCCATGCGTTCGCAGCATCTATAGATTATTATTATTATTATTTAGACATCGATTTATTATTTCTGACTATTAAATTGATGGATTTAGGCGACTTTCATGAAATTATAGAAAAAATATTTAGTAGTATCAACTTATTTTAGTGGCAAAAATTAAATAGCTAATCACAGCTTTTAATAATAATATAAGTATAACGGCACAGTAGTATTCGTCTCATTGCTAGGTGAATATGTCTCTTAACTTTTTTTATGAATACGAGGGTAATAAAGTTTAGAGAACATAACAAACCAAAAAGCGAAAATAAACCCATTATCGAAGTTTTAATGAAGCACAGACGAGACGCGAGAGCGAGACACAAGTTACATTTTGTTCAATAGTAGAACTGCATAGTTTATTAATTATTAGAAATACGTGATCTGTTTCATTTTCTTAATACTTACTTAGCTACTTTCATTTTATATAGGAAATCTCGCTCGCTATTGCCAATAAAAACAGTGTTCCTTGAAAATCGCTTATAGGTAATACGAATAGTGTTGAATACCTAAGAGTCCCTTATTTTTTTAGCACCATTAATTATTAGGTACATTACAACTGACATGTTTAAATAAGTCCCCACAACCAAATTAGTTTCGTGTTGTGGTATGCACATTTACATCAAAGAAAACAAAGAAATATTTTTCCCCATTTTACAAGCTTTTATTTAACTTGCAATCTATGTTTGTTCGGGTGGAAACTTGCAATTCGCATTTCACCCACTTCCAGAGGTCGGATTGACTTGATATTTGGTATATATTGGTATATTGGAAGACAATGCAAGTACAGTTAACAAAAAGTGCAGTCACCAAAAAAAAATTGTATAAAAAAAAGATTTTTTAACAAAAACTTATTACTAAGTAAATAAGCTTTCACATAAGCGAAAGATTTATCAGAAATCTAATAACAACTTATTTCAATAACTAAAACAATATCAATATAAGTACATATTTACATGCCTGCAAAATCAAATGCTATAAGGTAAACATATATCGTCTGCTTACGGGTAAAACGTGATAAGTGCAGTTAGTGTCATTTCGAGTAAATGACTTTTCAAAGTTTAAGTTTTAATTTGATCTATTTCAAACTCGTTAATTAAAAACCTGTTAAAGCGAAATGTTGCATTAACTAACCTTCTTTTAATATTTACTCTTATATAATATTTGGTATTAGTAAAAACTGTATAAAATTAAATTAGATCGAAAGCGGACTGCATTTATGATGTTTTACCTGTACTTAATAAAAGTGATATATCTTCTGAATTCAATGATTTCATGGGCTAATTTCAGTGATGTGTAATGGCTTATTATATTTTAGACCAATTACTTGATTGGAAAGTTTTTTTTGGACAAAATTCGCTGAAATAATGATATTTTTGATACATTTAACCTGTTTTACCTGTAGAGTTTAGTGTAAGTATGTCACTTATTAGGTGCTAACTTCATACAAAAATGATCAAATAAATAAAAATTAATTATTTTTTACGAGGCAAGCACGACTGGCAAAAGTTCCCTTCAGCAGCTTTGGCAAGAGACCAGTCAGCTCGACTCGAGAGGGAAGGCTTGTTACTGAACCTCGAGGTAGCATTTTTAGCGTTTTGCATAAGAGATGTTTGGGTCCTGATTAGATCGCACAGTTGCTTGGCTGGTGACCTTCTAGTATATCTCACACACCGTTGGTCACTCGCCATCGAGAGTCAAGGTAAGGCATTGGCAGTGACCCTAAATGTGGCGAAGGCGTTCGATCGGGACTGGCAACAGGGTCTTTTAACAAAGTAACCAGCGTACGGGCTTCCCGAGGGGCTATGCAAATGTGTCGCTAGTTTTTTGTCCAGCAGATGCATTAAAGCCGTCGTTGACGGTTGTTGCTTCAATAGCATGGTCATAAATTCCAGCGTTCCACAAGGCTCTGTGCTGTCCCTGACGCTGCTCCTGCTGCATATCAATGATTTGCTGTATATTGACGGCATTCAATACGGACTCTATGCGGATGACAGTACTGGGGACGCTCATTACTCGGGCTGTGCCAATATCCCTCATACCGTGGTGGTGGAAACCCGCGAACTTCTTTTGTCTGAAATCGAGAGTACACTAACCAGTGTCTCCGATTGGGGTCGACTAAACCTAGTCCATATCAACCCCACAAGCCTGCGCGTTCACCGCTAAGAAAACCCTATTTACTTTGGCTTCACAATTCCAGAACACGTCTTTGAACATCGGTAAGAGCATTGGAATCCTTGGCGTCGACATTTCTAGCGACGTTCTGTATCCTAATCATTTGGAAGATAAGGTCAAGCTGGCATCTAAAAAGCTCGGTGTGCTCAATAGAGCGAGGCTGAGTGAAGTACAGCCTCGATCTATTGAGCACCACAGCAAATGGGGTTTTCTTAGCGGTGAATCGAGGCATAGACTGCTTTATAAGTCGCAAGTCCAGCTCCATAAGGAGTACTACTGCCATGTGTGAACAGGGGCACCTAAATACCAGCTTGTGCTTTTTGACTCGGTTCAACGGCGAGCCATTCGAATTGTCTACCCCGAGATCCCGAGCTCACAAGCAGCTTAGAACCGCTAAGTCTAAGGAGAGACTTTGCCTCCTTGCGTGTGTTCTACCGCCTGTACAACGGACAGTGTTCTGAAGAATTGTTTGACCTGATGCCCACGGCTACCTTTTACCATTGCAAATCTCGCCATCGTCGGGGAGTCCATCCTCATCCTCATCCTCATATATTCGAACCAAAATGGTTTCGTACTGTGCAGTTTCAAAGATGCTTCCTACTATGGACACAGGCTGTGGAATGAGCTCCCCGCCATGGTTTTCCCAGAGGAGTACAGCATGGGGTTCTTCAACAAGGGTTTGATGAGTCTTTTACCTTAGAAGTATAAAAAAGCAGCCATTTTGATCATAATAATTATAAAAAGATCACAGTTGAAACATTTTATCCAAGTGTGGCTGTACCGTATAAGCTTCTGCCATTGACGAATATAGTTACATAGTATACTTAGTTTTTTTTCTTTACCACCCTTGGGACGTAAAATATCATTTACATTCCGTACCTTAGATACTTTTAGGCCTACTTTCAGATTATGAGAGGATGAACAATTTATTTCTACGCGGTGCACGTGCGCACGGAATGTGACAACTACGATCAATCGCTCTCGTTCTTACTGGTAAAAAAGTATAAATGACATTTATTTCGTTTTTGCTGTAGAGACATTAGCACACCAAGTTGAATTATTTAACTAGTAAAATAGAATAAATGCGTTTATGACAAATTCTCAGAATAATTATTGCCATTTAACTATTTAAATTATATAATGTAAAAAGTTTTAACCGTATTTATTGTTCTTTACCTGTATAAACTGAAACGGATTTTGCCATAAGATTATTTATTATGTTATACTAGTATCTTTTTTTCAAAATGTGAGTATATATCACTTTTACAAACTCATTATCTCTGCAGCCATTGGACATTGCATTTATTCGGTTTTATCAGTAGATAGCGCGTAAAAAATTACATGTAACTGCATTTTTAACTCGATTTAGTAAAAAAGTGCATTTATCATGTTTTACCAGTAAGCAGACGATATATAAGTAATGTCTCAATTCTCCAAAGCTTATTCAAGTTCTTATTCACTTCACAATAGTGAGGTCGCCTTAAAAATTCAGTTTGTTATGATGGGCGTCGCATTGCAGGCACTACCGCCGATGCGCCCGATGACCTACATCTGCACAAAGCTGCCCAACCTTCGCGTTCACACAATACATCACTGTTAATTAAAAAACCAGTTAACTTGAAACACCGCTGTTCAGTTTTCCCCCCGTCTTATTAACCCCGAGACGCATCGGTGACCCGTGACCGAGACGAAGATCCCAGGTTTGAATCCTACAATGAGCTTCAGCTTTCGGTGAAGAAAACATAGTGAGGAAACCATAGAACGGTGGTAAGACTAAATTCAAATTGAAAATCTGTCGCCAAGCACTTTTCGGTGTGTTCTGCACTTCAGAGCCAGTTCCTCTAGGCTTTGTGTGCTTACCACCTTCGGCCACCACTTACCATGGTAAGATTACGGTCAAATACAGGCCCATACAAAGATCATGCAGAACAGATTTTGATGTAACGTGGCACTTGCAATAAAACATAGGATATTTTATCCTGGAAAAACATAAGATCCATGGGAGAGTGGGTAAAACCGCTGTACGGAAGCTATTAAATAAAAATGGCAAACAAAGATAAGTACTACATGAAAAATCACTTCAAAATAGTCCAGCCCCCCTAAAAAGGAAGCTAAAGCAATATTGCTAACGCAATTTTGCGATTTTACGGCAGATCTTATGCAATTCATCAATTCCGAATCTTTTATTGAATTGAATTGTATATAATGAGTGACTAGTATACCAAAAAATATTGAAATTACGTGCCGAGAATTCGAAAAAATGAATAGCGTTAGCAATATTGCTTTCGCTTCCTTTTTAACCCCCCAGGCCCCTTCGCAAATTATTGAGGTATTGGGGTTTAACGCTGTAATTAACAAAAACACTGTTTAAGTTGTCACATATTTATCGATCACCTTACAGTCATTGTGAAACAACGTGACTCTATTTACCTGACCATATAATCAATAATATTAAATAGCGTTTCATGGGTAGAAAATGTTTCAGATTAGATTTGTATTCCAATTGTGTTTGCCGATCAATTTGGCGTCGGCGATCACTTCCGTTCCGTTCTTTACATAGATTCTCAAATAGGTACTGAATGCAGTGAATTCCGTGCCAATTCACCTTATAGCTTATATTTGCAGTGGTACTTGAGGTAAAATTGGAAATCACCTAGTATACCTGTGCAATAAATATATATATTTACCAGAATGAATAATATACTTTTTGAATGTATTTAGGATGGACGAAACCTACTTCAATAATCCAACTCTTTCAGACTAACCCCCTTATTCATAATCGCTTTTTAACTAAATCAGTGTAATAGTGTGCCCCGTCTCACTCTTTCAATCACCAAATGTCACCTGTCAGATAAAGACTTCGGAATTTTTGCTAATCAACGTTTTATAACTTTATTATGAATAAGACCCTAAGTATGTTTGTATGAATGTATGTGCACTGTGCACAATTGCAAAGACGACGAATAATATGACTAGCATGCACATTTCGTATGTTTTCTCTGTTCAAAAGATTGTAAAGTTTATCCGTTTGCCAATTTCATAAAATTGTGATCCAATTAACTCTTTATTTCATGAATAAATAAATAAATATTATGAATTTCATACCTATAAACTCTCTGTTTGTATTGAGGGCCAATCTACATACATGTCTATCTAAGTTACTTTATATTCAAATCATGAATGTTATATACATGCCTATGGATCGTTAGCCTTCATACAAAGTAAGGAAAATTCATTTTGGAATACATAAAATGATATCCCAAATTAATAATAAAAAGATGCGCGGTGAGAGAAAGGTTAACCTATTTACAGTTCACGAACAGCACATTATGTATTTACCGAACAAAAATAAACACCCGGCCCCGAAGGGTTTTGTAGTCTATTTTGTGGGTAATCTATTTTCTTGAGTGTTTATTCATGCTTCAATTTATTGTCCCTGCACGATCGTATTTTCTAAAGAGCGACCTTATTTTCTTAGAAGCTACTTTATGCGAGGGAAAACAACCGAGAAAATGGCGTTGTCTAAGATAATATACGGGTTTTACACGTTTAGATAAAATATGACTTTTATCACTCGAATATTGCTCCGACTATTGAGCAATAGTTACAGGTATAATACAAAAGAACGAAATCAATAACTCTTAATAACTATACGTTTCATATACTCGAATTCACATCAATCAAATAAAAGCTACGGTCTGGAAAATATTATACCGTCAATTCGCCGAGATATTAATGCTAGCAATATATTTAATATTGTCTGGAACTTGAAAATAAAGCCGTACCTTAATAAATACAAGTAATAAATAAAATAATCGATATTCAATATAATTGTGGCAATAAGAAACACATCACTACATTCGTCATACAAAACGGTGGCTTGTAATCGGACGTCACTAAGTAGGTATGTACATGTGTTGTGTCGTGTATTCGAAGCTTTACCTACGTAAGGTCTACGAAGAGTGCTACGGTACGGGCTACGAAACGGCCGCCTCGGTGAATAGTCGGCGCTTAGACATCGGCGTATACGCGGCCCCGCCCCGTACATACTTAAACACAAACCGAATTATTAATAAACAAAGGTACTTATATCGTGTTTGCTTAGAATTTAAAAATCCCATGAAATATTTACCAATCTGTGCGTTTGATATCAGATGGCGTCAACTGAGCCAAAGTTCTGCGTCACAACTTCTGGGATACTTGTCTTGAGCGCTGCGGTTTTCATCTTGCTAAGTGGTGAGTAGCTTCTTGAGATTATTTCACTAACTTTTACGTGACTGAGCAGTAAACTTCTGTGATAAACGTTCTTGGAATACAAGATGATCCGACTTGTACTTTGATTTCAAACAATATAATGGAGTAATTTTAAGCCCGAAAGAACATGACGCGATTTAGTGAATTAATTGATGGACTCTAGATCCAGTCCATGAGGATATTGAGGATTGTCCATTTATATCAACATTCAGAATCATCTATCGTTAATTAAAAATACCGTATTTTTGGAAGACTTGGTATATTTGTTTCAGCAAGATCTTCAGATAAATCTGCAATATTTTCTGATGTTCTATAAGGATGACCCAAAACAACCTTACTTTCTTTCAAAACAAAAAATCCAACTAATCTTTATTCGCATTTTATACAATAAAACATGTTAGTTACGCAATAAATGTAGATCAAAATATCTTAGATGATATCATAATTAGAAAAAACAAACAAAACTCGTAATTAGAACGGCATAGTTAGCGTACATAATACATCGTATAATTTGCACGAAGACGATAACGACGTAGCATAATCTAGTTATAGTTAACACACGACGGTAGAGTATACACGTATTGTGACACTACGTTACAAATTTAACTTGGCCGGCCATGTCCCGCTTGATTAAAAATTCATACAGCGTCAGTGCGACCTTCGGGTCATATGTGCGGGCCATCTAGGTCTCACGGAGGGTTGGCTTCAAGCATTAATTTTACATCAAATTCATTACAAGTTATATATTTAGTTTGGTTGTTAGTGTAGGGTTATTTTTAATGATTACGTTAACTCTCAGGGCTGAAAGTGCTTTAATTTATACAAACAACATTTGATATGGGATAATTCTGGCAATCGCGTTTTTTCTCCCGCTCACGCTTGGACGCTAGCGTTCAAGACATGCTCGCCACGCGGGCGGCACGTTCAGAAGGGCGGGTGGCAATTGCAGCAATCTTGTCATGTTTTAAACTTATTTTCCTTAATAATTACATGACGATTATTTTATTATTCAGTACAAATAGGTATACCGAAAATCAAATTGTAAAAAATTTAAGAAATTATTTACTGACAAGTTACAAAGAAAACTATCACGATTCACGCCTATAAATGAGAATTTTTTAGTTTAGTCCAAATAAGTCATTCACGACAACTCATTTTAGAAAATTAGGTAATGCTGTTCGTAGTCTTTATTTATTCTGGGGTAACGCGCAACTTCTTTTGTTTTAAATAATTAATAAGTCAACAAAGTTTTAAAAATAACAAATTGTGTTATTAATTTTAATACGTATTAGTGTTAATTGAACTATTTACCAAAGTTTCATCGGAATTAGATGAATGGTATAGGACGCGAAAGTTAAAAATAAAGAAACAAACAAGGATTTTTTTTATTAATTATAAAAGAATTTAAAAAACTTAATGATAAGGTGAGACATTAACCATTTTTTGTTTTTACGCACACCATAATATAAATTATATAAATAGAAATATCAGACTTTTATCATGAAATTGACTCGATTAATTATTGCTACGTTACATAGATACTATCTATAAAAACAATTTGTAAAGTAATTTTTAAGAGTCATTTATCTGTGTCATGGAAAAACAAATGGACGTTTTCAATCAATCAATGAATACAAATTAAAGCAGCGTATGTAATAGATTATGTACATTTTTGTAAATGTACTGTAGGTACATGGTGTAATGGTGTATTATTATAGACATTATTTTTACATCAAGCGCATTAAAATATAAATATCCTTATATTTTAATAATAAAATGCTAATTCTTATTTTTGACTGTTATGTAATATACAATCACAACTTAATGTTAAATTGTCTCCCATCATTTTTTGTACCTATGTTATGCAATATAAATAAAATATTATAGTTAAAATAAAATATAGTAGTGTTATCATAAGTTCGTCAGTTTTTTTTTTAATAAATAAAAAATGTTACAATTTTTTATGCGCTTTCTTCGATGTGTAAACAAGTCATGTACACGTGACAAGCAAGAGGGCTGGCGTTTATCTAGGCCAGTGTTTTTCTATCTGTGGGTCGCGACCCCTAGGTCCCCGGCAGAAGGAAAAATGCTAGGTAGACTTCCCGCAAGCGGGTGTCCAACTTACCTCTTACTTAGTTGCAAACCTCTCGCGGCTTCTTGCAGACTAATAAGTAAAGGTGTCAAAATAAAGAAAATCATTATCGTAGTCTTTTAATTTATAAATTCTTTGTCTGTCTGACAAGGGGGTCGCCAGAATATTTCTACCTGTAAGGGGGTCGCGAAATCAATAACATTGAAAAACACTGATCTAGGCCAACGAATAAGTATTGCCATCCAACGTGGCAATGCCGCCAGCCTTCTTGGTACGTTTGCACAGGGCAGCGATTTGGGACAAGTTTTCTATTTGTAATTTTTTATTTTAGTTAATTTTTAAATTAGATTTAAGGTTGTATTTATCTTGTAATATAGTTTCTTGTGTTTCTGTCAATAAAAATATTCAATAAGTCATCTACAACATACTTCCAAAGCATAGAAATAACATAGGTAACTATTTATGTTATTTCTATGTTCCGAAGGCATCTTCGGTGCAACGCAATGAAGTAGGTACATTGTAATTCGAAATAGGGAAACGGATTTTACGTATTAGGTACATAGATATCGTTTAAACAATTTACTGTTATTATTCAGGCATAAAAAAGCACAAAGATCTCTAGTGCTTATAAGGAGCTAAGGCGTTTCATCATCATCATCATCATATCAGCCTATGGATGCCCACTGCTGAACATAGGCCTCCCCCATTGACTTCCACTTCGAACGGTTTTGGGCCGCTTGCATCCAGCGGTGCTCAGCGACTAAAGTGTTTAGCTAAACTAAATAATTACCATTTACTAGCTATAATATAACTACTATAGTATACTACCTACCACAGATTTATGTCTGTGCTACCTACCTACCAATTTTATTTTCATTTTTGACGTCGTTGAGCTTACTGATTAATTATTGTATATTATACCTAATAGAATAGAACAGAATATTATTTTTGGTTTTAAATCTACGTATAAAAATATCACGCTAAAGCCGTAAAAGTACAACAATAAACAAAACGTAGGCCCTTTTTCGTCTCTACCTAGCTTCTTATTTATACAGGACTTAATTCACCGACAAACTTGGCTTTATTAATTTAATTACAAAATAAAGCCACGGACGCGAGCTAGAGTGTAGAAAATAAACTTATATTCCCTAAGCTTATATGTCTAATCTTCCTAACTCGGAAAGGAGTTTTAACTTAGTCTCGGCTACTTTAATTGCGGTACAGAATGCAGCTATTTCGACTTAAAGTAGGTACCCTAAGTGCGAAATGTTCATTAGATAATATTTTGAAGCAAGAGGACAAGCAATTATACCTATCCTTGCCATCTGCGTGCCTGCTATTTCACCCGCTTTCCAGAGATAAAACAAAACCCTTATTTACATCTCTGCGGCCAAAGCAACCTCTGCTAATTCTCATCAAAATTGCATCGATAGATATTTAAAAGTTAGGACCGTTAAATCTGAGCAAATCGTAGGTATATTACTAGCTTACCGCCACTCGGTTTTCCTACAATCCCCTATTTTATGCGGCGATCCAGTATTGTTTATTAAACAAGTTTTTGTAAAAAAAAAAAAAAACAAAATACCTACTAGCTTTTATTGGTGACTATACTTCTTGTTAACTGTACTTGCATTATCTTCCAATATACTTATGTATACAAATATCAAGTCATACCGACCACTGGGAGTGGGTGAAATTCGACTTGCAAGATTCCTTCCGAACAAACATAGTTACTAATTTTATAAACCTACTTAGCGGTAACCTACGTTAAGTACCTATATAAAGAACCTGTACAACATCACAAGTTTCTAACTCCTGCAGTTTGGTCCGTGCATTGATAGATCAGCCAGTCTTTTTCTATCCTACCAAGGTAGCAAACAAGCATACGGCCCATCTAATGGTAAGCGTTTACCGTAGCCAATGGACGATTACAATACCTGGATCCGCCCTTGATGGTAACCAAGAGCGGATCCAGGGTCATGACCCCCCCCCCCCCCCCCTGAGCCTCGGCCGGCATTCATTACATGAGTAATGAAAATGTGATTGACATGGTTTAAAGTATGATTCTCTTTTCTGTAGGACAGCTATAGTATTGTGTATTGCTGGATCCGCCCTTGGGGTAACACTCGCGCGTCGTAGACCCTGCAAGAGCGCTTCTCTGAAACCGCCCATCAGTACTAGACCATTTTGGTTCCAATGTGTGATGGACTCAGGCATTAAGTCATTTACACATAATACAAATGCTACAGAATACGGCCCGTTTTACAAGCGGATAGAAAACACAAAGTCTCTCTTCATAGGTACTAAGAAGCTCTACCTAACTAAACCGCTTGTGAGCTCGAGGTATCGTCGGCAATTCTAATACAGGGGGTAATATAATTTAGATGCATCGTGTAGTGTTATGCGAGGTTTGGTAAATATTTAATAGTATTTATATCTAATGAATAAAAATACCTCCATACAAGCTTAGGTTATGTAGGATAGTTAGTCGAATAGCCGTTGAGAGGGAACCGTTTATGGTGGTATGGGCATGTTATAAGGTGGAATGAACCACGTGACTAAAAGAGTTATGAATATGAAAGTGGATGGATATACGGGAAGAGAAAGACCGTAAAAGAGATGGATGGATTGAGTGAACGATGACATGGGTAGGAAAGGAGTGAATGCTGGTATGACGGATAGAAGAGCCAAATGGAAGATGCGTACATTACATTATATTGCGCCAAGCCTGAGTGATTAGGAACAGGGAAACTGATGATGAAGCTTTATAGGTTTAGTATACAGCGTGTAAGGGACATCGCCGCACAAACGGATACCATGGGTCCAGGACATGATTCTGGACCCAAGGTAAAAACTAAAAAAAAAAAAAAAAAAAATTTGGGAAAAACCGACGAAAAATTCCAACATGGGGGGTTGGAATTTTTCGTCGGTTTTTCCCAAATTTTTAATTTTTTTTTCTTAGTTTTTTTTACTTTAGACTGTTCATAATCGTTATTCTTACCTAACCCAAAGAGATTTAAAATAAATAAGTTATTAATTCATTACTTTCACTAAAAGTAGCAATGTAAATAAAACTAGAAACGGTGTAGGTATTATTGTTGTGGGCGATATTCGCCTGCAATCAGCGACATACTACGTAGGCACAACGTTATCGCGCGTTTAAATCGCGGTGTTCATAATACATTGCGCGCTCGAAAATGACAATTTCTATAACCGATCATTAGCGAGGTGAATGACTTTCACAATTTGATTAGTGGCATTAGGTGTAGCCTTTTCGCGAAGTTTGCGTTACCATGCGAAATACACCCTGTATATATATTTATATAGTTACATACCCACAGTCTAAAAAACATTATTTTGTTCACTTTTAGCCAATTTTGAACTGTCTTTCTTAAGGTTTTAATCCTTCGGCTTCGTGTTCGGCCAAAGGCTGTGGTGACTGCCGTCTGCTGCCGATTTAATCGGCTTCGACTTCGACCAGAAATCGACCTTCGGACATTAACAGAATGTAACTGGAACAGTGGTCCAACAAGATGAGAATTTCGGGTCCGGGTGTTTGTGTAGGTTGTATTTACGTTGGCCACACACGTCGACAGCCAGAGTAATCAACGGTAGGTAACTACGCACGGAGGAGGTGGGCTGGGAGCGCGGTGGCACGGTAGCGCACCTGAATAAATGATCATATACTAGCCACACTGTTCATTGCTGAATGAATTAATGACGGTGTTAGTGGAACGATACATTTCCTGCCATAGCCATGAACTGTTCATAACTAAAATAATATAAAGAAAACTTGCTTTAAACTAGAAGTAGGTAACGCTACGTTAAGTCACAGAATATTCAATAGTACCTACCTACTGTTAAGTTAGAAGTAGAAATTCCGCAACTTAATAACTTGTTTCAATAACTAAACTAAATAAGACTTACTTATAGTAGGTATACCTACAGATAAACCTACCGCCCTGATTTATTCGTGTATTTTGGAACGATTCCATTCGGGTGTCTCTTGAAGCGTTTTTACCTCCATAGTAAAAAAAAATAGGTAACAGATGTTTTAAATTGTCATTACCTTAGTACTTCTATCGTTTTAAATCAAATAAGCGGGCAAATTTTTAAATTCCAGAAGTACCAGTGAATGGCCTTCAGTGCTACTGGTGCGGTCCGCTAGCGGAGCAGGTGCACCGCAGTCAGCGTGCCCCCTCCTGCGACACCGCTCTCGACCAAGTCACCGCGTGCGAAGAAGGGTTCACGCATTGCGCTGTTGTCGCCACATACCCACGTAACAAAACATTTTCTTTCTGTACTTTCCAAACAATTAAATATTATCATATAATCCAAGGTAGTACCAAAAACAAAAGACCAGAGAAAATCCAGTAGTCCAGTATTTCAATCAAGAGTAGATCTATAAAAAAGACTTGTTATTTATTTCTATTTTTCAGCATACATCGAGTCCAGATACTGTGTGAAACTGTACCAAGACGAATGCTACTCGTTATTGTGCAACTCCACCAAAACCTGGCGCATGACCTGCCCCTGCCGTGGAGACCTCTGTAACGGACAAAACACGCCTCGTGAAATAGACGCATTCGCAACCCTTAACAAGCTCGTCTACACATCACAGTCGCGCAACAAACGGAGTATGATTACCTCCCATAACTTTATAAGTAGCCGGAGAAATAAAGTCGAAAATATTACCGAGGAAATAAAACCTGCAAACGTTGAAATGATTGAAAATGAGGAAATGCAGTCTGATCAACCCGTTAATAACATTTTAAACGATATCAATAGTGATAATGCTACAATGGACGATGGTGAAAAAGTTCCGACCACAAACACTGTAAATCCTGTGCAAATTGATAAACAAGGTGACATTAGTAATAACAATGAAGATAATAAGATTGACTATCAAATAACCACACCAGATTCCGTTAAAAAGATATTAGAGGAAAAAGACACACAAATGGAAATACAAAATACCAATATTGAAATAACGAAAGACACGGTAAAAACAGAAATACAAATACTTAATTCAACTCTGGACACTTTTAAAGAAATAAAAAACGAAGAAAAGACAGAAATATATATTCTTAACACAACGCCAACTACTGCTAAAGCGATGAGAGATGAAGAAAACACTGAAATGAATATTCACAATACGACTCCTGGAACGATTAAAGAAATAAAGCATGAAAAAAAGAAAGAAATAATGAAAGCTGATAAAGATGTCAAAACTGTTGCGCATCAATTTACCATGAAGCCCAGTGAAAATCTTCCGACCGCAGAAGCACTCCAACACACTGTGAGTCCAGTTGAAAAGGCTACTGAAGGAACTACTTTAGAATCAACAATTATGACCCCACGTGCAACCAAAATGATGGATGTTACACTCAAACCCACCATGCCAGGCAAAAATAATAGCGTACGAACACAAAAACTCGCAATTTTAATACAAATAATAATTGTCTCATTACAAATATTTATCATATAAGATGAAAAATTATTCACCTTCAATTAGTGTCACAAAAATTGATCTCTTTAAATCAAGCTTTAAATATTTTTTAATAAATGTTGCGAAAATTTGTAAACATGTCAGTAGTGTTCATAATTTGTGATATTAGAATTAAGACAATGAAATTGTCGCACCTATGATTTAATATTGTACATTGGCACCAGAATTAAAGAAATTTACATTTATAAAAATGTTTTTATTTGTATCAATCAAACGTAAAATCATAATGCTGCGGTAGTTTCCTATTACTTGATTTAGGTTCCAAGCTCTTAGCTCCTTGCGCATAAGCTTCCCTTATATTGGACTCAAAAGGTTTTTGAGCTCTTGCTTGTTTAGGTACAGGACCATAATAATCGTAGGTAGGGGGAGGCGCTATTTCGGAGTGATTAGAATCATGTTTCCTTTTATCAGTAACTCGATAATCATCAACTGGTTCCTCATCACTTATTTCATTTTCTATAGGAATAGGATCTTGGGTTTTAACAAAATTCCTATACTTGATAGTGGCTTCACTTGTTGCTGCAGTTGAGAAATACAAACCTTTTTGTTCTGTAAATTCGGATAGATCGCCTATTTCTGGAGGAGGTGGTGTTTTAACTTTCGGTCTAACGTCTGCCCAAGTCTTGTTTGGTACGGGCCCTTTCGGGTTTAACATTCTACCTGTATCATCAAATGAATTATTAGATTTTTCACTTGTGGATGTTTGCGGCGGAGCAAACTCACGTATCCTCTTATCTCTTTGCTGTTCAACATATTCTTCTTGGGTCATTTCTCTGAATTTCTTCACTTTGTCCTCAACACCCTCCTTTCCAAGGTCCCATTCACGAACGTATGCCTCGCGTAATTTCTGCCTCTCTTTCTCCGTTTCTTCCTTAGCTCTTTTTTCTTCTTCAGTTGCTTTGGCGTCCGCTTCATTTTTCTGTTTCGTCAAGAACTCTAATAATCGTTTCGTGAAGTCATCTTGATTTTCTGGAACAATAATAAATAACCTTAATTTTGCATGTTGTGTTTTTTTATCGCCTAAAAAAGAAGGAGGAGGTTCTCAATTCATCTGTATATGTTACTGTAAAAGCCGCTGTTTTACGAGTACATCTTAGGATTTAGTAACATAAGCTGGTGAATGTAGGTTTGATATAAAATAAGACGATTTATCATACTCTGGCAAGCAGAGAGAAGTGACATAGCTAGCTGGGAGTTGCATAGTGCCCGTGAATACGATAAAACACTGAACAAGTTTAGTTAGACATAAATTATTTTCAATATTTACCGATTCTTTGAGGTAAAACCTAAGATTTACTGAGTAAATGACTAATGTCCGAAATTATTGCAGAACAATTCGCACTAATACCGTTAGACTAGGTAAATCCTAAGTTTTACAGGTAAATCTTAGGATTTACCGTCGTTCGAGCTTTTACGGTAACATATAAATATATTTTATTAATATAACCTTGTTCAAGACAATTTACTGCAAATGATGCAATGTTGTAAAAAATGTCGACCCGATCAATGAACAACATAAACATTTGCCATAGAATCTTTAAATAAACACTTATCAAATCAAAGCTTACTGAAGGAGAGACATACTTGATGATCAGTTCGGTTTTACAAGAGGTAAGTCCACTACGGATGCGGGAGCTAAACTTATTAAGCATATTTTTCAGGCCTGGGAGTGCTCACACGATGCTATTGGTATCTTTTGTGATCTCTCCAAGGCATTTGATTGCGTAGATCACCAAACGCTAGCTCTTAAACTTAAGTTATATGGAATTCGCGGAGTGGCCCTCGATCTTGTGGTTTCCTATCTTTCAGGGCGCCAACAAAAAGTAGGAATCAATGGTAGTGTGTCATCGGGCTCCTTAGTCAAATTAGGCGTACCTCAAGGCTCGATTTTAGGCCCATTTCTGTTTCTAGTTTATATAAATGACCTACCTTACATGGTGAAAGAACTATCAGATGTCGTTTTGTTTGCAGATGATACGTCTCTGATATTTAAAGTAGATAGAAAAGACAAAGACCTTTTAAAAGTTAACCACGCTCTGGAAACTGTGTCTCAATGGTTTGCTGCCAACAATCTAATGCTAAATTCTAAAAAAACTAAATGTATAAGATTTTCATTACCAAACGTACCAAAAGTTGATACCAATGTTATTGTGGACGGTACTAAACTTAATGTAGTAGATAAGACTGTTTTTCTTGGTCTGACCATAGACTGTAGATTGCAGTGGGGTGCTCACCTGGAAGCCTTAGGTGGTAAACTGAGCTCCGCTGCTTTTGCAGTCAGCAAAATAAGGCAACTGACGGACATTAATACAGCCAGATTAATTTATTTTGCATATTTTCATAGCCTTATGTCTTACGGTATTTTGCTGTGGGGTTCTGCCGCAGACTTGGAATCAATTTTTGTATTGCAAAAAAGAGCAATTCGCGCCATCTACTGTTTGGGGTCTCGCGAATCTCTGCGAAAGGTATTTCCGGAAATTAATATATTAACTTTGCCCTCTCAGTACATTTTTGAAAATATTATGTATGTTCGTAAAAACATTAATTTGTTTCCAGTCAATAGTGATTATCACGATAGAAACACTAGAAACAAAGACAAAATAACTGTGCCTAGATTTAGATTAGCTAAAGTAAATAAGTCCTTTCTTGGGAATTGTATCCAATTTTACAATAAAATTCCTCATAGCGTGACCAGTATGTCCTTTTTTAAATTTAAGGAACATATCAAAAAGCGGTTGTTGAGTAGGGCCTATTATAAAGTGTCTCATTATATTGACGACAAGGATGTATGGAAGTAGCTTCTCTCTGCACCTGCTTCACTTAGCAGCTAGTTCAAGGTCCATTTTAATTCTAAGTATGCTATTATTATTATAAGTTATCTTTTTTTTTATTTTTTGTTTAATTTACAGATTATTACTTATAGTAATTAATTCAATTTAATGTTTTTCATTTATTTCTAAATTCTTCAATAGATTATGTCTGTCTCCTTAATTGTTATATTTTCTATGCATATACCTAAATGATATTTAGTATAAACTTGTCAATAGTCACAGTGATAACAAATTGCGTGTTTAGTAGTTTCCCTTTAGTTTATTTTTTATTTCTAAGCCAGACTTAAGTAAGTCATGCTCACTTTAAGGCCTTTGCTTGCGGCGGCGTCGTGTGACGGGTCGCTCACTTCCCTCCAATATGGCGAGGAGGGCGATGGCTGCCACACGCGTCATACTTGTGAACAGGTGCTGCTTGTGGGGGTTGGTCTGCTTAAGTTTGCCATTTATTTATTTACTTATTAAATATAGATTCAGTCTACTTTGTAGTTTTGCGGCCGCGCCGGGGCACGCAATTGTTGTCAGTGCGATTAGAATGTAAATATTATGTAATGAATCTAAGCTTGTTTTGAAAAGAGTAATTGCTGAGTTTATTGCCGGCTCTTCTCAGCAAATGCAACCTTCCGAACCGGTATTAGAGTATTAGAGTCAGACTTTTCATAAGTGCCTGCGAAGGTCTATTTGAATAAATGATTTTGAATTTGAATTTGAATTTGACTTGAGGAAAGGGATTGGATGTTTTTTTTAGTATGGAGCCTGGCATTCCTATCATTCCGCCATTTTGATTTTATTTAAAAAATGGCGTCAAAAAAGGATTAATCATATAAAAATCTATAGCTGATATCATTACAATCAAGAAATATTCTGTGACAAGACCTCGTAAAGTCACGTTTCGAAGATATAAGCAACTAAAGATTTACTGTTAAGAAAAATTAATTGCTTCAGTTTGGTCTTTCCTAAGTAAAGCATTGTGTGGTGAAAACCACTAACAATTAACCCAAAGAAGCGCAATGACGTTCATTTTGCTTGAAATCTATTCTGCCAATTTCCTACCACCGACGATGCGCTATGATTGGCCAAATCAAGAACACAGGATGCAGTGATCGGTCCTTATTGTTCAAAATAATTGACTAGTTGCGGAATTTGATTGCTCGGCATTACTACTCTAAGGGGATGTTTCCTCGATGGCTGAAAATGAGCATTAGTAACCGATTAGATACCCTATCGATAAGCAAAAGTGGAGGTGGACAGGACCAAAAATAGACAAGTGGAACAAAATTGTGACTGAATGGTACTCTAGAGACAGAACACGAAACAGGGGAAGGCAATAAATGAGATGGGAAGACGAGTTAAAGTTAACTGTGGGGCCTAACTGGAGAAGAGTGGCTCGTCATAGAGGACAACGAAAGATACTAGAGGAGGTCTTTGCCAAGAGGCATGCTGATTTGCGCAATATATAATTTATTGTATAACTTTTAAAACTAAATGTGTATGTAACATGATTCTAGGCTAGTTATTAACTCTTAAATTTATATTATCATTACTGAATATATGTCTATCACTAATTGCTGTGCCCTACAGGGTCTATGTGAACTTTCTCATATTGTTTAAGATCTTACTACACACATGTGACGCAATAAATAAATAAAAATAAAAGTATATTATGAAACACTCAAATAAAATGCAATACAAACACAATTCAAAGTAAGGGGCTAAACTAAATAAACCGATTAGATTGAAGACGTACCTTGTTGTGGTTCTTCGGGCGGTAACCCGTTGCGCGCCCTCTGTCGGGCGCGGGCGGCGGCGACCCGCGCGGCCATCGCCTGGTCCCGCTTGAGGCGCGCGCGCTCCGCCGCCTCCTGCGCCCGGAGTGTCTCCTGCCGCTGCTTCAACAACTCCTCCATCTGCTTCTGACGCTCAGTCTCGTCAGTGCTGAACGCGTAGTAGCCCACGCCGTGCATTCTCGCCTCTGTTGTTAACAATATATTTTAGAATTAATAATACTAGTTAAGGTCAGTTATCACCGAGAACCGACGCGACGTGACGACGCAATTACGGCGCGGCGTAAAATAAGAAGTGTAGAATTAAAAAGTGCGCGCCGTCTCGTCTCGGCGTAAATAACCCTTAGGGTGATTTATGTTTATAGATAAATAGGTATCTTGTGACATTTCTTTTCAATCGGCAATCTCATTCTAAGCAGTCTGTTATAGAAGTCTAAACCCTGCTAATATTATAAACGCGAAAGTTTGTGAGGATGGATGTTTCTTACTCTATCACGCAAAAACTACTGAACAGACTGTTTGATGTTTTTTTTTTTTTATACTACTTTGGTAGTAACAAGCATAATAATAATGTTTATTCAGCCATAACAAAAATCTTAAAATAGGTAACAATTTTATGAATTAAGATATATAACCGGGTAAGGTATTATAATTTGTAGGCTATATAAGTTTACAAAGAGATATGCCTCTGACTCTCAAACTAGGAAAAAAACCTGTGTTTTGAGTCAATCAGTGGATTCTCGCTCCGAATACTTTACAACACAACGGACTGGACGTGCCAGATTAATTCATAACATTCTTTTATATTTTAATCAATTAAAATTCACCTACTAAACTACTTATCTTAAAAAATAAACCTTATTTTGTTTATATAATATATATATGTATATATTTTTTTTTAGATTGCAAACATTTTATCAGTTGTGTACGGCCCGCCTGATTGTAAGCGGCTACCGCAGCCTATGGACGCTTGCAACACCAGGGGTGTTACTCACGCGTAGCCGACCCTGCAGAAATCTCTTCACACCCTTTTCGAAGAACCCCATACTGTACTCCATTGGGAAAACCACGGCAGGGAACTCATTCCACAATCTGAGCGTCCGCGGAAGGAAGCTCCTTTGAGACCGGAAAGTTCGAAACAATTCTGGTTTCAATATGTGAGGATGGACTCCCTGTCGATGGCGAGAGTTGCGATGGTAGAAGGTGGCCGTGGGCATCATCTTAAACAATTCTACAGAACACTGTTCGTTGTACAAGCGCGCTTCACACATAAGGAGGCAAAGTCTCTCCTCAGGCTGAGGGGCTCTAAACCGTTTGTGAACTCGGGATCGTCAACAAGCGGCGCGTCGCTGAATCGAGTCTAAAGGCCCAAGCTGGTATCCAGGTGCTCCCGCCCACAGATGACAGCAGTACTCCATATGAGGCCGGACTTGCGACTTATAAAGTTGCAGCCTTTGACTCGATGTGAAGTACCGCTTTGTTGAGCACTCCGAGCTTTTTGGATGCCAGCATAACCTTGACAATCTTCTAAGTGACAACGGAACAAAACGTCGATAGAAATGTCGACGCCAAGGATCCCAATGCTTTTACTGATGTTCAAGGACGTGTTCTGGAATTGTGGAGCCACAGACCATGGGGGACCATGTTCTGGATTAACACATACTTTTTATCCCAAGAAAAATTTGGTGCTCCAGGAACGCGGGTGAAACCGCGGGGCGGAAACTAGATTTATTTAAAATTCAACCCTTAATGGGATAAAGTAGAAAATTATGGACACTGTATGGCATAAACTAGTCTATTATATACAAGATCTGGCATGAACTGAGTCATGAACGCAGCACTTATTATCTCAGAACCACTGACCATTTGGTTTTGAATCGGTGACAATGGCTTACATCAGTCAATTGTACTTAATGCACCTGTTTTCACTAAAATGCTCAAAACGGTACAAACCATCAAACAGTAAGTCTTGATAATGTATGTCTTTGTCTTTAGCCAGTAATTCCTTTTCTTTTTCTTCCCATTTCTCACGCAAAGACTGGAGGTAATCATTTGTTGTCTGCACTAATAAAGGCTTCTCAACCATCTTCGGAGTTTCCTGAAATGAGATATTTAACAGATGTTTAATAATGTTAAGGCTAAGACCAGTGAATGTACGCAGGCAGCCCTTCAAAGTGGTGTTGCAAGATCTCTATTATGGTGTGGCACACTGTCATATGAAATTAAATCATTCTTAAATAAAGTCCAACCAGAAAAAAAACGCCATTTCGCGTAAATATTTGGAACTAAAACTTTTTTCAACTCATTTTGTGCTGTCGTTAAAATCTACAAGTGGCGCCCTCATTTCAAGTATTATATTATTCAGTTGGGCTTTACCACAAGGCAAGGAGTCCCGCGCGCCTATATAGAGACGGCTCCCGTAAATTGTGAAAATTGCACAACCGAGTGCGAGCCGTCAGTCTAATATCGACGCTATACCACAGAACTATGTATCAACAACAGTACTAAATGATAAGACAATACATGTCATCTGTAGGTAAAATGGTGCCGCCCACTGACACGCATGAATATTATGGAATCTGTTGAGCAAGGCGGCTCTAAGAGGGGGTGAGATTTGTTTTTCTTTTCAATTCACTTGGCTTTACCTAAAAAATAATGCACATGACAGACTAGGGAAAAATCATACTAGGAGCACATTATGATTCTCCTTTTCCCACAGTGTTTTTGTTTTTTTGGGTCAGGTCATAGATATTGGCTGTCAAAATGGCCATCATTGTGTATTGACAGTTTAAAGGCTTATTACACTATTCGATATCAAGACAGTCTTACTAAGATTCAGCAAAGTGTAATAAGAGTAAGCAAGGTAGTCTGTCTAATTAGACCGACCGAATGGGTTCGGCCGTGCTTGCTTGCTTGCTTGCTGAATAACGCGTAGTGTAATAAGACTTAGCACGCGAGACCGTTCAGTCGGCGCGCGGCGGCGGCAGAGTGAAGTTCTCGGGTAAAGTCCGTGTTTGTTTGTTGTGGCGTGCACAATGGCTTGTTCAAAAGAAAAGGAAGTGATTTTTAATGTTATTGATGTGTATACCGTGACATGCCATATTTATAGCATATAAAACTTTTTAACAAAAAAATTAAACCACCGAAAAAAACGGAAAAGCAAAAAATAATATTGAATATAACTTGAATTTTATAAGGTTTTGCAGTCGGGGATAAACCAATAACCTACGTAGGTATGTATTTTTTTGTGATATTTGTTTATTTATCTCCGACTGCAAAACATTATAAAATTCAAGTTATATTCAACATTATTTTTTTCTTTTCAGTTTTTTCGGTGGTTTAATTAATGGTGGTAATCATACATAAAAAAAAAATATACGCGTCGACTTGTAAATCTCCTCCGATTTTTCGTCGGTTAAAAAGTCACAAAAATACTTCTTAACCTTCTTCACCCATATTTTACTTTTTAATTTTGTATTCAAACCAATAGTCGCGGCAAGAGCTGTGGCGATTTTCTGGTGCTTCGAAAGTCATCCCATGACACCGCGACAACCGTCACCGGCTGCGTCCGCCTTGCAAATGAGTTAGCATACGATATTCAGCAAGGTGTAATAGCGAGCTTGTCTAATTAGATTTTAAGACAGTCTTACTAAGACTGGCTTGATATCGAATAGTGTAATAAGGCCTTTAATTGAAAACATTAAAACTTACAGTATTTTCCGAAAGTTCATCTACATTGCCTGTAGTATCTTTATACATGATCCTCATCAAATCTTTGTCTCTCTTTTTGTACATTTCCAAGTCTGAGATGTGACATTTGCGTGTTCTTCCTAAGCAATCTGTGAACTCTCTCCTGAAAGAGCAACAGATTTTTTTTACTCATGATGATGTCTTTTATACAACAAACACATATGCTTGTTTGCTACCTTACTTAAAAATTATACACTTACACTGTGGATTTAATAAAAAGGTAATTAATCATAACATACCATTCATTATCAACATCTTTATATTCGTCATCCTGGCCAACATCAGGTGCATCACTCGGCAAATCTGGCACATGTTTCACAGCCTCTTCTTGTTTTTTAGTATTGAAGTCTACCAGAAATCTTTCGGCAAGTTGCGAGTTGCCTACACCATCTGATAGGTGCTCATAAAGTTCTGCTTTCTTTTCTAATGCTAACCTGGAAATTGTCACAATGAATTTGTGAATGCAAGATTGTATTAATAGGCCACTTTTGACAGACAGCCCATATACATCCATGTGTCAAAAAGAGACAAACATAGTGCAGCAAGGAGAGACGCCCTCTTGTCAAATATGACTTCTTAGCATGCCCTTTTCCTAAGGTCAAATTTTTGAAAAATTCTGGATACCTATATGATAGTCTTTTTTGATAGTTGATGAAAACTTTTATATTTTCAAATTAATAGCCATATACTGTTTATCTGGCCACAAAAAAAGCCTTAAGTAATTATCTGACTGATATACCTATAGATTATAAATATATTTAAATCTGATAACACAATCAGCAAAGGATGTGATCATTTTCATCTCAGGAAAACATTAACTTAGGATCACAGACATAAACTCAGTTAGAAGCTACTCTCAAAATAACAAATCTTATAAATGAGAATGTTTGGATAGTGGAGACCCATATAACCACCCATACCAGAATGGTTAAAATTTAGTACAAATAAAGATCATACCCATAAACATATAGGATAGTTTCCAGGGAAAACATTAGATCCCTCAGAAACACTTGGAAAAGGTTGGGCGGAAGCTACAGTCCATTAAAACTAAGAAATACACTTACTTGACAGTTACAAATACAAAGAAAATTTGTCCTTATTTCTTTACTATAAGGTTCATCTATATTATTATATCAATAACTGCAAATTTTATAGATAAACCTTATTTTGACACAAGAAGGTTACTTTTGCTTTGACATTCTTAAATGTCAAAAGGTATTTCTTAGATTCCACATGTGTATGGTTTATAAAAGATAGCTTGATCTCTGCGACAGTTGTATGAGTCATATGAAAATTAACCTTATGACTTTAGCATAAGGTTTATCTGTGTCATCATAAAATCAACCACAGATTAAACAGATGAACCTTAATGTAAAGCTATAAGGTTAATTTTTATATGACTCAAACGACTGTTGCAGAGATCAAGCTATCTTTTATAAATAGTATATGTATAATGTATGTTATAATGTAGTAATGTCAATACTTTTCAGTAAATATTGACATCACTCACTTGGCTTTCCTACATGCTTCTAATTCCTCAGTATCAATAGCTTTAAGGTTGTCCTTTAATGTCCTCTTAGTTACTTTAGTTGTTTTGTCAACATCTGTAACTTTAGCCGGCTTGAAATTTTCCACTTTGTGTTGTGGCTTCTGTTTCTTCTCATATACTTCATCTTGTTTCTTTAAAAGTTCTGCTTTTAAACTTAGAAGCTGTAATATATAAGTGATTAATTTAAAGGTTTCTGTAATCAGTAAAGATACTGACTTTGATAGGCTGTTAGCCCAAAAAGCATAAAAAGATATATAATATAGGAGATCTGGTTAGCATTAAAATCTCTATGGAACAGTAACTTCATGGCAGATAATATTAAACATCGTTTCTTATATGCCAGAGTGGGACATATAGTGCACTCTACCTGTGTTTCTCCTTAATTGCTTGGCTCACGGTTAAAAATATAACAATGACATCAATTGTTATAATAGCGCATCCCAAACGAGCATATTATAAGAAATTTTCTGTCAGACATTTTCGGATGCCCGCTTGCTCATACATTTTTGGACATCAGACACGTCAGAATTTTCGGATAGTATGCGGGGTCTACAACAAAATGTATAAGGAAAGTGCCTTCCAGTGGGCATCCGAAAATTTCTTATAGTATGCGGCTGGCCTTAATACCACCATGGCATGTCGGATGTTACACAGGTTTTAAAATGTATAGATATCTAATTAACTTCAAACATATCTAATCTAATCCATAGGCTACAGTAACCACTTACCATCAAGCGGCCTGTATGTTTGTTTGCCACCTTAGTGGTATAAATAAAAAAACCAGTTGCACTCTTTGGTAGCTGCTTTGACAGCCCATATCTATAGAGAGACATGGAGAGATATCGTCATGAAAAAATTGCTTTCATAGCACACTGTTAGTTTAATACAACTACATATTGGGATATAAAATGTCAGATGTATGTCAAACAATAACGAAAACAGGTAGATATTCTGATAAAAATGCTCACTGCAAAAAAACACTCAGAAATGTTTGTTCTGAGTTGTAATCAAATTTTTATGTATCATTAGATTAGATTATGCACTAGCCAGCAATAAACGAGAAAGTATAAAGGAATATTACAATTCCTAAGGCTATTATCAAACTTTGTCTTATACTTACTGTTGATTTATTAAAGAGAATTTTCTTTGATGTTTGTTCATTCATTATATCCTGTTGTTATTTATTACCAATTAAAAAAGAATCATTCATAAGGAAAGTATTCAGAGCTGATCTGTATTCTTCAAGCACCCACTTTTGTCCTGACTTCTGCTTTTAAACTCAGATATCTTGCTGTTGAGGGATTGACTGTCTTATTATCCATAGAGACACCAACCCAACTGCATAATTAAATTATTTTCTCAGTTATTTTAATCAAAAATTAATAACTGTTATTAGCTAATTGTTAGTAATAAACCAATAAACCAATTAAAAACCTCAGTAAAAATAAAAACCAAACTCCATTGACAGATTTGACAGTTTGATTTATCTAGGGATGTAAAAAATAATCGATTTATAAAGAAATCGATTTTTTTAAAATGAAATATTTATAAAAATCGGTCCGAATATATATCCCACCTTATTATAAGGCATGCAAATACACAAAATTATTATAAATTATATAAATATAACTAAAGTAAAATTTCAAGAATAATTACTATTTTGACATTAATTTAATTAATATTAAAAAATTAAAAATAAAATGTCAATTACACATAAATATTAAAACTGCATTAAATCATAATTTTTAAATAAAAGACAGTACAAAAACAAAGAAAAAAAATTTCAATTTATGATAATGATTTAGAGATTAAAAAATTCCTGAATTGTATAGAAACATTTTTCAATAAGCCATATTTTTTACAATAAAAATCGATTTTAATATTACAAATAATCGATTTTTTTAAATCGATTTTTCATCTGCCTCTGTACTGATTTTTAACCTGTACCGAGATGTCGGGGTTTTTTTTAATATTTTTTCGAGTTTTATTTTTACCTTTGTAGAACAATATGGATAGGTGTTTCAGTGATTAGCGATCGTAGAAGTTGATGTTTGACTGATGTTTAACCCTAAGTCTGGCAGGAGCGCAAATTACTATTAGATCGAATTACTATTAGGTACATTAACGCCATCTGTGCGTCAGGGCGTCTCACAGATTAGAAAAAACAGTTAGAAATCGTGACAATATTAGCACGGGAACCTGTGTCACCAAGCAAGCTCACACAAATAAATATTCAGACACTGCACTACAAACAAACAATTCGTTTCGATGGTAGTTTTTTTTTATTAGAATAGTTTAGTTTGGTGTTATGATGAATTATAATAATTCTAAAACTTTAATCTGTGTTGATTATTTCAAAACTTATTTCTGTTGTATATTTTTAATTAATAAAACTGTGATGAATACAATATATTGGCGTTTATTTTGGAATTAATTGAAAACATCGATTATTTTAACAGAAATCGATTATTTTTTAAAGAAAAACGATTATTTATAAATCGATTATTCATGCTTAAGAAACAATCGATTAGTTAATAATCGATTTTTTAGTACACCTTCCTGTTTTTAGAATCCTAACTAGGAAGGTTCTAACTAGGAAGCTTATTGTATTCTAAGGGTACATTCCGAATTGGATAATATCGATCACAGCGCTCACAGCAATAATTTGCGTACCGAGTTAGATATCACGTTTATGACAGCTGAGAACTGTCAGCAATGAAGAATTTTCACTAATTCTGAATTTTAGATCATCGCATTTTCTGTAGAAAAAATACATGTGAAAAAATTATTTCGATACGACAATTAGTTTCCGAGATATAGAATTTTTAAATGAGCGCGCGACGCGGGATTCAACCCCCGGTACTCGATGCGTGTGACGTCATGTTCCAGCGCTCGCTCAGCCCGTCGCGATCTTTTTCTCTTGAAAAATCTCATTCCTTAGGTTTATAAATTTGAAATTTAGCACTATCACTTATCTAAACAAATAAAATAATACAGCTTCTCATTATTAGTTTTTTTGGTGTTAAAGTTTGTACGGAAGAAACCTACCGCGCGGTTCGATTAACTTGAAAGATAGTTTTAATAATTTGTATGGATAATAAAAAAAACAGGTGTTTTTGGGTTTCGCAAAAATCGACCCCTAGTCGGGCAAAAAGGGGTGATAATGTTTCAAGGGGAGGATTTTACTACGTGTCTCTATTATCTCAAAAAATTGAATACATTAGTTCCATTTGTATTGGAAGAGCGGGCCCTCCTAATACAGGTATTGTTTTACTTAAAAGCAGTGCTCCAGCAATTGTATTTTTAGATTAAGTTTCAAGTTAGTGAAATAAATGATTTATTATTATTATTTGTAGCCTAAGAAAGGATTTTAGAAATTCCATTTTTCCATCCAGTGGGTAAAGCAGAGGGCGCGGGTAAAACGGCGGGGCGGAGTGTTAGTTTAGAGATAAAATCAAAGCTTATTGATTTGAAGATCGTCAGAATAGTGAGATTATGCTATGTACACATTATTCATTTATAGTGTGCATTATTTTGGTACCCCCGCAATTTCACCCGCGCGTACAGTTTGATTTTTTGTGCGCGGAACCCCTTATTATAATTTTTCAAAAATAAAAGTGGCCTATGTTCCTTCTTATAACATACGCTACTACCTGTGATAGTCTCCTTAAAATCGGTCCAGCCGTTTTGGAGCTTAGGAGGCTGGAACAAACTGTGTTAAACAAGTGTTAAATGTTTAACCCGCGTACGACGACGGTTACTATAGTAGATTTCAAATAGCATGAGTTCGGTGACACACAGGTGACACATGGTATTTTATTAGATTTCTCAATGGTTAATATTCATTTCGTTATAATAAAGGAATACTATGATAGAGCGAGGTTTCATGAAATATTGTGAGTACTATTTCAGAGTAATCAAATGGAATTTCACTAGATTGATAGAAACCCTTGACCTTGACGACTCACCCTATGTGAAATAGAAGATGTGTGTAACAAGAGTATAAATAGGTATAGATAAAATATTACTACTTATTTGTTATCTATAACGTAAAACTTAAAAGGTTTGGTAAGTACCTACTTGTGATGCAGCTATAAATATACATATAAACAAATTCAAATAGACACACAGGAAGGTAAGCATTTGCATTCTTACTTACTCCTCGCGTTTCAGCGGCAACCGAATCACTATTCGTCGATAAATTTATGGGCTCCATAAATCCATCTATTTTAATCCTTCATGATTTGATAAAATGAGAGACTCTTTGAGACAACTTGAAAAGTTACGATAACCATAATTCATTTCATTTCACTTCACTGTTGCACATGTATGATCTCTATTAGATAAAATAATAATAATAATGTTTATTGAGTAAAACAATTAATTACAGAGTATGCATCGTTGGTTCCCAAACTAGGTAAAACCTGTATCTTGGGAACCACCTTCCTTATTGATACCCTTATTGATATTAAAATACCACCGATAATATGCAATAAAACCCAAAATACACGAATTTATGAAAATAAATATGAAAACGCAACGTCACTCTGCAAGTTCCCGCCAAAAAGTCTTGACATAAACCAATGCAAGCTGGACTATCCGGCAAAGATTTTGTATACCACGCAAAGGATTTTTTATACTACGTAACTAGAAGGCTCACTGATAGAAAAACGCGGTCCGAAAGAGACTTACTTTTTAGGCGCGAAACCAAGAGAAAATTCATTCTGCTCAATAAATAAAACAATATTATGTCTGGTTCAATGGTATATTACAGTTTCTTTCGAACAGTGATTATTTTTCTCAGTAGGTACCTACCTTTCGCTATAGGTATATTGCTGACAGTATAAACAATTCAAATGAAATAGAATTATTTTTACTCCAATAAATTGTCTTATTCTGAAAATTTTCCTGCTTAGTTCATAAATGATGGTCGCTCTTTTAGAAAGAGACCCAGCGCCTAAAAAGTAAGTCTCTTTCGGACCGCGTTTTTCGTATCAGTGAACCTTCCAGTTACGTAGTATAAAAATTCCTTGCTCTTACCTCTTAAGTGCTTATTACACCTTCCTATTTGTAGGATCCTAACTAGGATCCTAAGTAGGATCCTAACTAGGATCCTAACTGGGATCGCTCTGACTAGGAAGCAGAAGCTGTTCTAACTGCGATTACACCTTCCTATTTCCTAGTTAGGTACGCAAGGCTACAGATCAAGCTATACATTTCCAATAGAAGCTGACCTCTCATTGTACGGACATCCTATACAATGCGAGATCAGCTTATACTAGAAATGTATAGCTTGATGTGTAGTCGTGTGTACCTAGTTAGGATCCTAAAAATAGGATAGTGTAATAAGTACTTTACTTACTTCACGCCTACTTCAGAGGGTTAAATAAAAGCAGTCCAACATAAAACAAATAAATTTGAATGTTGATGTTGGCACATTACATTGCAAGACACGATAATTACTAATTTCATGGTTATCCGAACAATCATCTCGCTCAAAGATCTCGCTGGCCGTGACGGACGACAAAACATTTTTACACAACGACAAAGGAAATAACTTTTGTGTTCTAGCAAAACTGGTTCAAAATAGTTAGGTGCTGATCATATGAATAGATCCAACAAGAAATACGAGTCATAACATTATTCAGTATAGATAAGTGATTTAGGTGCGTGAAATCAAAATGTCAACTCCTGCCAGAAGACGCTTGATGAGAGATTTCAAGCGGTACGTATCATTATTTTATTTCCCTCGTAGTCTCTGAATTTGTCAAAACTTGATAATAAACACCGCACATTTTTTTTACAAAATTTCTTTGTGTTACACTAGTGCTGATTCATCAAATTACATCACAGTCATTTAATCGATTTCTATTTTTTATATTCCCATTTTCTAATTTGTAAACAAATAAAGAAGTTGGAAGCCTTAAGTGTTTACCGTTAACAAGTCCAGAAGAGGACACGCTATAAGTAGACATCTACGTCATTCGCTATGTAGGTATAAACATATTTTGTAAATGTACCAAATATCTAGGTTATCCAAATACATTGAATTTTTTATAGTTAATTTTATCTGTTTTGTATGACGCAGCACTAAAAACAAATGTTTCTACATTAGGGACACACTAGTTGATAAAAATTCAATATGATGAATCAGTAGTAATTTCCTATAGAAAACAATGACCTTGATTTAGAACCATTGCATGAGAAAATGACATTCTTTCTTTGTATGCTAAGCATATAATAATATCTGTTAATCAGTTTATTGTAGTGCCAATGTCTGTTTCATAAGAATGGAAGGTGTAATAAATATGTTGTCCATTTCCAGTTTACAAGAGGACCCACCCACCGGTGTGTCTGGTGCTCCTACTGATAATAACATCATGATCTGGAATGCTGTGATATTTGGACCCCATGATACTCCATTTGAAGATGGCACATTCAAACTAACAATAGAATTTACAGAGGAATACCCTAACAAACCTCCCACAGTGAGATTTGTATCCAAAATGTTTCATCCAAATGTGTATGCTGATGGGGGCATCTGTTTAGACATTTTGCAAAACAGATGGAGTCCTACTTATGATGTTTCAGCCATCTTAACCTCCATACAGGTAAATACTTTCTTAGTAATCAATTATTTCTTTAGCTTTAAAGAAACACTCCTTTTAAATTGAATATATAGGTAATACATCGTTTTTTTCCTGTTAAAATACTCTGTTATTTTACACCAGGCACTATAAAGTGACAACTTCTATCCAACTCTGTTCAACCAATCCAATCTTTGGCACATATTATTCATATTAATCCCTTGACTTGCGGTTAAAAATATCAATAGATTTCAATTGTTTTCCTCGCCCGCACGGATCGTCAAACAGCCAAAGGATTAAAACTTATCATCCACCACCGATTCAAACATTTAGTGCCAGTTTGTTCACCAAGCAAATATTTTTTGACATATACTAAAAGATCTACATAATGTTTTTCAAGTATGATGAATTTAAAGCTGTTGATAATAATCTCATCATATTCTACTTTGTTATTTTCAGTCATTATTAAGTGATCCTAACCCCAACTCTCCTGCAAATTCAATGGCAGCACAACTTTACAAGGAGAACCGACGAGAATATGAAAAACGGGTGAAAGCATGTGTAGAACAATCATTTATTGACTAGCAGGGGAGAGACAGGAGCTCGCACCTCAGCGATGTATGCACGAACTGGGCGGCCGGTACCGGCCAATATCTCCATGTACATTCATTGGGACACATGTGTAAATTATAATTGTTGCATACACTAACATACACTATATTGATACTGCAACACTATCTTTGGCAGTTTTTTTAAAGTGGGTTTTGGTAAATAATTTTATTAAGAATAAGAAGGCCAAAATTTATGTTATCAGGTTATTACTGAAGTAAAGGCTGCATTGTAAGCAAACCATTCTTATTGACAATATAGAAGCATTACCATGTACCATTATTTATAAGAATAGTATCAGCATTAGAAATAATCACAGCAAAGTTGTCCACTTAGTGAACTACTTATTTTGATAAATAAATAGCAGCCCTCTTTCTTTACTAGGTAGATATTCCATAGTATTTGTATCAAATTCAGCAAAAGCTATTAAAGTTATGAGTTTTTTTTGTTTTCACAGAAAGCAAACAAGGTTTCAATGAAGGTTTCTTCTTATGCACATTAGATAAATAACTTGCCTGTGCTTTATCATGTGTAGCTACTAATAATCATAAAACATGTCAGGGATTTTGATGAACATTAGTTTTTAAGACCAATCTAACCAGAGTCTGATTGTAATTAAATATACTATCAATGTTAACATACTGTATTAGAAATACAATATTATGTTCATCTTTACAAACAATATTTCATCTGTTTATTATTATCATTATATTAATATCAACAACAATGTTTACCTAAAATAGTACAAGTTTTTTTGTTTCAAAAATCTATTGACTCTTGGGTATTGTATTGATTCTGCTGCACAAAATTTGTTAGTCTCATTCATATACATTACTGTACTGTCCCAATGGATATTTTTGAAAATAATTGTGTAGCAGTTTTCTCGTTTTTTAATATAATGTTGCTGAAAGTCAAAATGTCATGTGTTCTAAGGACATTGTATGTATGTGTAATATTTTGTCTTCTAGTAAAATATTATTTTCGGTTTTATATATGTCTTTTCATTATGTTATGATTTATATTCTACATAAGTGCCTGCTATATAATGGAATATAAAAAGTATTACCTACTCATTCTATTGTCCGTTTCTGTGCCTATAAAATAAATTAACGATTTATTTAAAAAGCTAAAGGTAATGAAGTTTATTGAAAATATTTATTCACATGGCTTACTTATCCTAACTGATATAAATGCGAATGTAAGTTTGTTACGCTTTCATCCGCTGAACCAATCGCGATGAAATTGGCATGCAGATAGCCTATGGCATGGAGAAGGACGTAAGCTACTTTCTATCCCGGGAACGCGGGAGACAGAGACAGCTAGTAATAAATATATATTTTTTTATATCCTGCCTGGCACATTCCTCACACACAGTCATATGATCCCAAACTAAGCAGTGCTTGTATGTACTATAGAAACCTGCTATAATACATATACTACTTTTTGTTTGTATATACATAATGAATTCCAAACAAGATCTATTCGTCGATGCTCAAGACATACAGATGTCCTGTGAGGGAATCGAACCCACGACCTGCGGCGCGATAGGTCTTAACCAACTGCGCCAAATGGCCCGTCGATATATAATATAATAAGGTGCCTTAGAGCACAATTTACTCTGGCAACCCCTATAATATATCTCCCAAGATAATAATGTACCCTAAGGTAGGTATCTGTGTTATGGGAGAAAGGTTCCCATACTTTATACACTATACTGGGTTACTCGCAACATTACACTGCACAATAATAATAATTTAGTGAATAGGGTTCTTTTGGGTAAACATGCTCCATCTTATTCCACCTATCACGCCGCAGGTCGTGGTGGGTTCGATTCCCACCCAGAACATGCATTTGTGTGCATGAACATGTCTACATGTCCTGAGTCTGGATGTAATTTTGTATTTACAAGGATATGTTTAAACAGTTAGTGCATCAAGCATGTTGCAGAGGACAGAAAGGACCTAAATAAAATAAATAATACGATTATTTAAATAAGAAAAATACTTTATAGAAATTTACATTAACTTATAATGTAGATACATCTTAAAATACACCATTAGAACAATATTGCTATAATACCATCAATATAATTAGGTAACTACACATAAATAATTACTAATTAATAAATTATATTTTTGTCGCTTAAGGATATTCACTAAGGACAATAATGTTGTCTCTATGTATCAAACGAAAATCTGTTGCTCGAGTTAGGTATACTTAACATACTTTTTAGGCTAGTAGTAGGTACCTATTCATATATTTTCCGCATATTAATGTAGCCTGCTACCTCCCGAGCTGCAGTTGCTGCACTTGTGATTGCACTATGTTTGTTAAAAAGTATAAGAAGACAAATTATTAATTGTATACATCACCTCGTCTTTAATTCTTCTTTTAATTTATAATGTATCAGTTCCATGCAAACTGTTGCATCCTCAGCACTGTCATGACCATCAACTGAATTCTGAATTATTTTCTTCAGATATTCTGATGATAAATTACGTAGCGCTCTTTTAAATGGTGGACCCATTTTATGCGGGAATATGATACTTGTATCAACCACAGTGTCGTGAATTAATTTAAGAGCTTTGAAATCAGATTCTAAACTATGTCCTATCAATATTGTCTTACTATTAAACATAGCAAGCAAAGTTGCTTGAACTTCTAAAAGAGTTGTTTTAACATCCAACATTTGCTCTTCTGTAATGCCAGAGTACCTAGTATTATAATCTATAATAGGATGTAAAGGCTTTATTAGTGTTTCATAAACTACTTTACAGGAAGAATTTATGACAGTAACTCTAGTTAAGTCTAAACCTTGAGTGGTATAACACATTTCACAATCTAATGAATATATCCCATAATCATCCATGACATTTTCAGGAGGAAGTGTTTTGACATAGCCATTTAAGTTTTCAAAATCAATATACTCATAAACATGGCTTGGAGCTATACAACAACCATCAGAAGTTGCATCTTGGCTACAGCACTGATATCGAGCTTCACCTCTTACCCTGTATTTATTGTTAGGATGATAAATACATTCTTCAGTAATGGCAGGAAAACCTTTCTTATTCACAGTGTACTCTTTTTTACATCGGCAACAAGTTCTTATATAGCCTTTAGGTGGTTTTTGCCTATTTTGTCCATAAATAATAGCCTTCCCCTTAACACCACTAATATGAGGTCTAGGGAAACCATTATCTTTTAATTGTTCTTCTGTTAGAACCCATCTTGTTATATTGGTATAAAATTTAGCCCCTGTAAATTCTTTTGAACCATCAAAATTTTTCCTATTTTTACTCTCTATACTCCATGACCCAGCATTATTAGTTTTACCAGACAAAGTTCCTGGGATTTTCTGAAGTGTAGAACAGTCAGACCCGGATTTTTTCACACCATTACATTCCAGTAACTCTTTTCGTAATCGACTCACTGCTAAAACAGCCGAATTTTTGTATATTGGCACAGTGGAACATTTTTTGCTTGTAGAAAGTTCTTCATGTTGTGCTCTTGCATAAGCATCTGTTGCTGTGAGGTATAGCTTTAAACATTCATCTATCATCATATTTAAGTATGTTGACCTAATGTTAGCAGGAATCTTTGATGCAAGTGGCTCTAGAACTCCTGGCCTATCTATAAACTTTTCATTTGGAATATGAGCAACACGCTGGGTACCTTTCTTAACAGTTTGTGTTATGGTAGAACTAGTAGAAGGTTCACTTTTTGATTTTTCATTTTGAGCAGGTGTCATCGATTTTTTTGCATTGAGCAGAGTTGATACATATGAGACATGGGCAATCCGAATTTTAGAATTTCCAATAATTTGATTGCTATTTGGATTTTTTAGTACATCCTGCTTTTGTATTTTATTCTCATTATTAGAATTACAGTCAGATTGTTTTGTTGAATGATATTCTCTTACTTTTGCTAATCTCTCAGCCATTGTTTGGGCTGCACTTACCTTGTAATCTTTTTTCAATGGCGGTTTAGGCGTTACCTTAATATTTTTATCAATTGTTCTTGAAATTCTCTTTTTCCCTGGCACATATTTTTCTTCACAATTTTCCTCTGCTTTAGCAGGGGCTTCCTCAATTTTTGTTTTAACTGTAGGTACATACTCTTCAAATATCTTTTTGCATTCTAAAGCTATAGATTCCTCATCCGACTCTGAAAAATCAATATCATTATCACCATTGCACAAATCTTCAACAATATTGTCTTCATGATCAGATAATTTTTGGGAATCTCTTTCTTTTCTTTTATGTTTGTCTTTTTCTTTGGAAGTCTTATGACTTTTTTTATGATTATGTTTTTCATCACTTTTTGAACTGGAAACAGAACGGCTTTCTGTTTTTTTTGATGAACTGCTCTTTAAATGTTTCGTACTATTTTCAGAACTTCTAGAATTTGAATGATTTCTACTGCTAGACGAATGTTTATCTTTCTTTTCTTTTTGCTCTTTGTTTTTGTCACTAGAACTTTTGTGGCTGAATTTCTTTACAGAATCTGTTTTTTTATCCCCATGTTTTGTTTCATCCTTGGATGTACTTCGTTCTTTTTTATCAGACTTTTTCTTATCATGTGATTTATTACTAGGATTCTTATTGCTTTTACTATTTTCTTTAATATGTTTGGTACTTTCATCTTTCTTTAATATACTTTTAGGAATATCTTGAGGTGGTTTTTCTTCATCTAGTATTTGGTCTAAAATATCAAACTCTGGTCCTAAGTCATCTAATCCTTTAAGGTCATTTGCTATTTTCCTTTTCTTATTATCTGGTTCATCTTCATCACTAGAAAAACATGGTACAAGCGATCTTGGTGTAGGTTGATATGTGACACAGGTTACTTCACTTTTTGTGTTTACCTTTGTAGGTTTATACTCCAGGATTTTCTTTTTACTTTGATTTTTGTCAGATGGAACATAATTGCGTTTATTAATGGCATCTTTTGGATTTTCATCAGGTGTATATTCTTGCCTTTCTGCTTCAGTTCCAGGTAAATATTGCTCAGTTGATTCTTTAGAGCCTATTGGTGTGTATGTATCAAGTTGTATACTTTCTGCACAACCAGGTTTATATTTAACAGGAGGAGGGTTATAAATGAATGGTTTTGATGAACCATTTGTTTCTATGGGTCTCTTAATAGAAAAACTGGCAGGTTTTCTTGGTGTATATGGAACTGGAATGTGCCTTTTCTTTTGCTCATTAATCTCTTCATTATTTTCATTGTCAGTGCTATTAATTTTCTTCAATTCTGATATTGGAGTAGGGTTGTAAGTGACTTTAGACGTTGACTGAACCACGGCTAACTTGTTTATATCTTCAACGTTGTCGGTAACCGTAGGTTGTGTAGTAGTTGCAGAGCCCGACACCTCGGTTTGTTGAAGTACTTTTTGCACTGCTGCCGATACTAACTTTTGTAGGATCGCTCCACTTTCAATACCATCGTTAGCAGTGCTTTGAGATTCTTTCTTTACATGTCGAAAATGACAATAAGGTCGCTCACACAAGCCACTATCGTAAAACGGGCAATTTATTCCTTTAAAGTAACCAGTCGACGGGAGCATTTTTCAACTTTACTTAGCACAAATCTAAAAAAATCAAAATAAATGATGAAGAAAGAGTGAATAGAATACAGTAAAATAGCTCATTCCAAAGAGTAAGCTCATTCCGTCAATTTCCGTCCGACCGAAGAATCAGCGTTGCCAGAGTGACTTCACGATAGGATACGCACAGAACCTAAAAATAGTACGTAACTTAAGTTTTGAGTACGCAGTCAATAAAATATTATTCAAGTTATTGCTCAGATAAAGTGTTTATTAATTGCATTTTGTAATTAACGTTTGCGCACCGAAACCGAAGGTACCACGAAAGAGCAAAACCAAACCTGTGAAACCACAAAAAGTAACAAAGAATGATGAACGAACATGGAATAAAAATAAATTATAATTAAAAAAAACAAAAAAACATGCTTTAAAAAGCCCTGCACTAAAAAGTGTTAAATTTTAATAAAATTGAACCTAAGTATATTCTCTGTCTATCCCGTAAGGGTCTAAATGTAAGCAATTTTTATAATTAAGTCTAATATTTGAATGAAAAAGCGTGGGACGCTTTTCATTTTGTAATTTACGAAATTTCTTTATAATAATGATAAGAAATTCTATTGGGTTTCAAGGAAAAGCGTCCCACGATTTTTATTCAAGTATTAAACTTAATTACAAAAGCTGCTTACATTTAGGCAGCATCAAGCCCAAGGCCCAAACACGGCTAAGAAACGTTGCTCCGCTATGGGGTTTCAGTACCTACCCTCTGACTCCATCATCATACCCTGAAAACCATAAATGATCAAAGTGCATCTTACGACAATCCCAACAAGCCAAAACACGGCTAAGAAACATTGCTTCATTATGGAATTCCAGTGCCAACCCTCCTACTCCATCATCAGACCCTGAAAAGCACCCTATGTAGTCAAAACTGCATTTCAAGACGATTCCAACAAGTCCAAACACGGCTAACATACGTTATTCCGTTATGGAGTTCCAGTGCCTACCTTCCGAATCCGTCATCAGATCAGCTCGATGGTCCCAAATTCGGTAGGTACTTGATAAGTGTGCAAAATTTCAGTTTAATCTGACGTTTGGAAGTCAATGAAAATTAAGTTTGAAGATTCCATTACATACATACAAGTAAAGCTAATAAAAGCGTATTTTGAAAACATCGAACAACTAGCCCAAAGAAGCGCAATGACGTTCATTTTGCTTGCAATCTATTCCGCCAATTTCCCACCACCGCTAATGCGCTCTGATTGGCTAATTCAAGGACATATGCGCGCCGATCGGTCAAATAATGAACACAAGATGCAGTGATTGGTCTTTACTCTTCAAAATCAGTGACAAATCATTGACTAGTTTCGGAATCGGATTGCTCGGTATTACTACTCTAAAGGAATTGTTCCTAGATGTTTAAAAAGAAACACACCGGGGTAGCTAGTACTCATTTTATGCTGAAACTTGGTTGACAGAAATTAAAAGTATTGAACATTATTATTTTGTTTTTTTTTTTTTGTATGCCTTGTCAGTAAAATAGTACGCAAATTGGCGGGAGAGTACCCGAGAACGCTACCTAACGAAATAGTACGCAATGCGTACTAATGCGTACCCTAATGGCAACGCTGCGAAGAATCCCTTATCTCTAGTGATGGGGTGATACCTAGGACTGATAGACGATTATAATATATACAGAATCATTCGATTATGAAGATAACTCAATCGTAACTGGTAACCAATCATAACCTTTTTTTAAATAATAATTATAATAAAAAATTAATCATATTTACATAGGATTAGGTTTTTTATAATATTTTTGATATTTTTATACTAATGTTATAAAAAAAAAAAAACTTAATCAAAATAAATTAAGTGAATAATAACACATTTATTTCAGATATGAAATCCATATACATATATAATTAATTAAAAAATTACAATAAAAATAAAGAAAACACATTACACAACAAAATAAACCTAAAACCTTAGAAAATATATATGTCTAGAAAGAGTATCCCCATACTACATGACTTTTAAAAAGTGGCCAACTTTGCTACATCTTATCCTCGCGTTACGTCATTCTGCTTGTCATAGTGACGTTTATACCAGTTACCAGTTCTTGAAAAAAATCCAAGAAAATGGGGAAAAATATATTACGGTGTCGATATCTTTTTAAACTCCGAAAATAAAAGTGGAATCGGGATAATACATGATAATAACAATAAGATTAATGGCGCCGATATAAATTAATACTTATTATTTTTACTTTGATGTATGTATGTAAACGTTTATTAGTTTAACTTTTCAAAATAATTACATAGTTACATCTGCCAAACTGCATAGCATCATCATGTCAACGAACAGTAATTATTTGCGTTGACGTTTCAAATCAAGTCAAATCAAGCAAATCAAGTCAATTTTTTACTGTTTATAGGCCTGTGTTTGACTGCAATCTCACCATGGTAAGTGATGATGATGACAAGGGTCTCTCAAATATCAATTTTGAGAGCAATCGGATCAGTAACTAAATAGTTCAATATGGCGAACATTTTTTTCAATTTTGAGTAAAAATTTATGTTATATGGTCCAAGGGTCTCTCAAATCTCAATTTTGAGAGCAATCGGACCAATAACAAAATAGTTCAATATGGCGGCCACTTTTTTGAATTTTGAGCAAAGATTCATGTTATTTGGTCCAAGAGTCTCCCAAATATCAATTTTGAGAGCAATCGGACCAATAACTAAATAGTTCAACATGGCGGCCACTTTTTTGAATTTCGAGATAAGATTCATGGTTTATGTTCCAAAGGCCTCTCAAATATCAATTTTGAGAGCAATCGGACCAATAACTAAATAGTTCAAAATGGCGGCCACTTTTTTTCAATTTTGAGCAAAGATTCATGTTATATGGTCCAAGAGTCCCCCTAATATCAATTTTGAGAGCAATCGGACCAATAACTAAATATTTCAATATGGCGGACACTATTTTAAATTGTGAATATTTTGCAATTCCAATAATATTACATACACGCGTGTCGAATAACCTTATTTTTTTAATTTAGTAATATCCGACTTAAATAAAAATGTAATAAACAAAATGTGCATGGTACGCACATATACAAGTTTACATCGTACGCCTATGCAACGCGGCACTACGTAGTTCAAATGATTTTAAACAGATGGCTGTACAGTTTACTTGTATGAAGAAGTATTTTACAAAATGTTCCGGTGACCGCATCCATGGTTATATACATCACTGACTATGATGGAAAAACCGAAAACGACAAACACGTCAACTTAAAAAAAATAGGTCCGCCATCTTGAAATTCAAAATGATATTCGTAATTAGCTCGAGGAAAATCTTAAATTAATACCCATTTTGATTTTTTCATTACTGAAGCGACTACTTATCTTACATGACATAATCGTCATTAGTATTTAAAAAAAAACATTCGACTTTCCACTCAAAAATTCGACTTGTCCACCGTCGCTTTTGATTTATATCAGTATCTACATACTCGTATTTAACTATTGACTGATATTACCATGGGAGTTTTGAGTTCATAAACTGGCAGCACAGGCAACACATAAAAAATGGCGCTTACTCAAAATATTTATTTTCGAAACATTTCAATGGCTTATATTGCAGAAACTAATAGGAAATATTGTTACTTACCGATGATAGGTGAGTTTTTTCGTTGGTCTAGATCGACCCATGTAGTTTTTATACACTTTTATCACACAAAACGACATTTTGAAACAATACAATTTTGGTGAATTTGGTTGTGTCCCAGTGACGTCTCGACTGACACTGAAGACGGGAAAATGATTAAGCCCCTAACAGTTAGGGGCTTATTTTATCGACGCGTAAACAGCTTCGTAGCTCCGTCTGGATATATCATTAGTCAAAGCCTAAAACTATAACACACATCTAATCTAACAGAGGAAAGATTTGATTGTTTGTTTGTTTGTTTGCATTGAATAGGCTCCGAAGCTACTGAACCGATTTGAAAAATTCTTTCACTGTTGGGAAGCTACACTATCCCCGGGTGACATAGGATATATTATATTTTCAAAAAAAATAGGGATCCTTACTAAAACTCCAATAATGTAACCCAAGGTGTAAAAAAATACTTAAAATATTCTTTATATCGCGTGCGCTGCGAAAACTATTGATGATAGAATAAAATAATGTACTACGACTTTGTAGAACACATCATTATTTACAAAAAGTGTCGCTATATGTCTAACTATTATAGTTATGCCACAATAAGTGTTCTTTTATTTTAAAAAATTAATTTATATGCCGCCGCTAGAAAAGGCTCTTTATTTGTATCTTGATATTAATCCTTATCAACATAAATGACTTCATATTCAAGACTGCTTCAATACCTTTAAATGACTTTTTGAATTATTCAATTCGGACATTCCATTCGAAAGATATCACGAGTTTAAAAATGTAAGATTGTATTAATGTATCTAAATGTATCAGAACACAGTGTTTGTAAAAAAAAAACCTCCGAAACGGCTTGACCGATTCTTATGAAATTTTGTGTGTATATTCAATAGGTCTGAGAATAGGACGTAAACTATTTTTCATACCCGTAGGGTAGGATAAGGTAGGGTAGAGTAGGGTAGGCTAGGGTAGGGTGGAGGCGGTGGAACGTGACAGGGAGGACACTACCACCCTGGCTATCCGCCGCAGGAGAACCGGGCGTCGGAGGGTGGCTTTTTAAGCCACCTTCCCCCCAACATGGGCCCAAGGGTGGCGGACTCGGGGGAGTCTGCCGTAGGGTAGGGTAGGTTAGGGTAGGGTATGGCAGGGTAGGGCAGGGTAGGGTAGGGTATGGCAGGGTAGGGCAGGGTAGGGTAAGGTAGGGTAGTGTAGGCTAGGGTAGGGTAGGGTAGCACCACAGGTTAAGGTAGTATATTATAAGTTAGTTACGACGGGCATTTAATGTAGTTTTTTTTACTGTTTATAGGCCTGTGTTTGACCGCAATCTCACCATGGTAAATGATGATGCGGCCGGAGATGGTAAGCACACAAAGTCTAGAAGGAGCTGGCTCTCAAGTAAAGCTGTCAGAACACACCGAAAGATGCTTGGGGACAGATTTTCAACTTGAGGGTGGTAGCCAGCCAGGCGGGTACTACAAAAGTGTCTAAACTGTCAAAAGTGACGGTTAATTATTTTGTTTTCGGAAAAAATCTATTAAGATTCTTGGTTTTCTATTTGGCAAAGATACTTTTTATGATTTTATGAAAGAAAAATAATAAAAAAGTGGATACTCCTTTTTGCGAGTCAACTTATAAAAGATATAAGGAAACCTAGCGCATTTTTAATTCAGATTTCAATTTATTTCTCAATTGTTCTGTGAGCTGCGCGTTCTCGAGCGTTCCGAATGCACAGGCACAGCTAATCTCAGATGGCGCCACCCTCACTGGTAACTGTCATTGATGTTGACTTGATGTATTCTAAGGATTTTCATAAGTTTCAATGAATTAAACCAACCAGTATATAGGCTTTCCTCATAAAAATCGTTATGTTTGAAGTGATCACTGCATAATCTTGCCGATGAGATTGGTTTCAATTTTTTTTTATGTAAGGCTTTAAACACCTTCATTAAGTACTCATATGGCATTTAGTGGCGGTGATTACCTATCTATTCAAAAGGATGACTGCTACAGTGTACGGTAAAACTCGAATGAGTTTATGTTATGCCGTAATAATGTAATATTATAGTTTTAAAAAAAAAAAAATTGTTTTTGTTGTTAACCCACAGCTTTTTTTTCTCATCAGCAAGAAATCGGTGGAAACCTTTATTATTGCATTGAAATGCACTACATTAAGGCATTATAATTGTTGAATAAATTATTTACGTAAAAAATATATGGTATTTGACAGATAGACGGCACCAGCGACTATACGACACCTAGCGGGATAAATTGTCAGTGTGCCTCCTCATTGTTGACAGTTCTCAGCTGTCATAATCGTGATATCTAACTCGGTACGCAAATTATTGCTGTGAGCGCCTGTGATCGATATTATCCGTAGATTGAAGATTAGGTAGATTTGCAGTCAGCGAATGGCGAAGAAGATAGCTATAGTTCGACATATTTACATATAATACAGCTACGTACAATTAATACTGCCATACTTACACTTTTACCCCATTTTGTGGGTAAACTGGTATTGGGCATTTAGGTTTTACTACGAGTCGTAATTTTATCAATGGTGTGGCAGGTGATATTGTTATAACTTTATAGAAGTCATAATAAAACACGGGATTGATGAAGTATAGTTTAATTAACACACAAAATAAATAGTTTCGTACAGGCTAGAGGTTTTTTTTTGTATGAGTTGTGACTTATCACGTTTTGACCGCAACCTCCTCAGTTATTGATTGTATATACTGTACTGATAGGTGATGTATTCTGAAGGCACAATTAAATACCTTATTATCCTTTGTTTCCATATAAACTCGCAAATTTTCACATTTAGAGAGTAGCCTTGCGGATCTGAAAGAGAAAATACCTGCGGCGAGCACACTTGGTCTGACCTACTTTAACCTTAGAGTGGACTGTATGAGATTAACGACGAAAACATAGACTACCGGCTGGACGAAGTCACTCAGGACGCGACCAGATCCGGGCGAATCAGGAGAGAGAGACGGGGACGGAGTAGCAACACGAAGGGGGAGGGGTGCGCGGTGATGCGCGTAGCAAGAGCAGAAGGGGTGCGCGGGACGCGCGGGACTTTTCGGGACAAGGGGAACGTGCCTGGAAAACGGGCGGAACGTGTGGGACCTACTCGGGACACGATCGGGGCGCGTAGAACGTATTCGGGACACTTTCGGGACACGTGGAACGCGCGCGGGACACACGGAACGTGTGCGGGATGCGATCGGGGCACGGTTGGAACGCGTGAGACGTAATCGGGACACGATCGGGATACGTGAGGCGTCCCGGGACACGATTAAAATACGAGCGGGACACGGTTGGAACGCGTGGGACGTAATCGGGATACGATCGGGATACGTGAGGTGTCCCGGGACACGATTAAAATACGAGCGGGACACGTAGAACGTATCCGGGACGCGGGCGCTGCACAAAAAGGCGCACAAGGGAAGGCGCACAAGGGACGGCGCAGAAGGCGCGGGGTGCGCTTAACGCGCAAAAGGGGGGGGGGGCGACGAATACTCTCGGCGGGGTACAGGAGGTACCCGGTCAGCGGGGCGCTTGAATGCCCAATTCACGCTGGTACTCGTTGAGGCTCTTGCTTGCCCGTAGATATCAGCTGCAGTCGGTGGGGCTCTTCTTTTGCCCAAGGATTCCCAACCACCCAATAAAAACAGCCAATTCTTCTTATATTTCTTCCTTTTTCTTCTTCCAGTTTTCTTGAGGGCTGCTGCCGTGGGAATGCCATTCCGAAGGAAACCGCGCTACTTTTATACTGTCGGCCAATGTACTGTGACCAATCAGAAGCCCGGAAATAATTTATTTTTAACCAATCAGAAAGAAGGTCGCAACCTTGACACAATTTCGCGGTTTGTTTTGATGCTATCTCTTTCCCACTTAGTCCCGTTTCTTTCTGCGGGATGTTCTGTCCCTTTCTAACCGTGTTCCTATCTCTTTCTATTGCGGTTTTTCCTTATAATTGCGTTTTCCTAAGGAAATGGCTTTTTCATTACAAAATTAACTTATTTACTAGATAGACCTTACTTTTCTACACATTATATAAAAAGAATTACATAAATATCTCCATTTTCTTATGTGATAAAATTGAAAAACCTCAAGTGGCTCTCGTGTCGGTAACGCCGCGTCATTAAACGGTGCTACAACTTGAGAGGCCCTCTTTTTCTCGAAATAAGTTAAGACGAAACGATGGCTGCAAGAAATTTGAACGATAGGTATTTAACAAATCTATTGCTGTCGCGCTGTGGCCCGGATATCAATGTGTGAGTGAACAGACTGTGCATGGTGCAAGTGTGCGTGCCGGAGCTCGCACCGCTCCCACCGCCCCTCGATGCCTCACTTCGCATCAACTTCGCATTTACTTGTAATATTATATTTCTGTGATTCGGCCGGCCACTGGCGAGTTGATATACCTTTCAGCGCTTGCAGTTCTGTTGTTCCAAGTGACATTAGGGATTTTGAAATTAGAACAAATACCTAACCATACGTTATTTGTATTTTGAAGTCGATATAAAAAAATAGATTATCTATACGACACGTATGTATGTAATATTATTGGAACTGCATTATATTCACATATGATAATCTATTAGGGCTTCCAAACAAATACCTATACCACAGAATATTCAATAGTACTACGTACAGAAAACCCACTTCGAAAACGACATTTAAATAAAAAGCGACTCTTGGGACGACGTAATAAGGCGCAATCCAGCTCGCGCAGCGCTGCGCGGCTAAAATTATATTCACCTACAACTTCCCTCTCTTTCTATCATATAACTCTATCCTGTATGACGCGGCACGTGTTACGGTAGGGTTGTCTAATGACGTATTATCACAGAATATTCAATAGTACTACGTACAGAAAACCCACTTCGAAAACGACATTTAAATAAAAAGCGACTCTTGGAACGACGTAATAAGGCGCAATCCAGCTCGCGCAGCGCTGCGCGCCTAAAATTATATTCACCTACAACTTCCCTCTCTTTCTATCGTATAACTCTATCCTGTATGACGCGGCACGACTTACGGTAGGGTTGTCTAATGACGTATTATGAATCTTCAATATTTCCTTATCGGTTATGTATGTACCTATTACTATTCTCCTTTCGTGAATAATGACATTTTAAATATCCTAGCTAACTAGTATTACAGCAGAAAGTTATTTTTAAATGTCTGCATATTTTAATCTAAGTTTTAGGCCTATACTGATACTTTGTATTTGTGTATTTGTGTATTCTGTCTACGAAACTAAATACAACTATTTTGGGGAAGGGTTTTAGTAACATACATGCATATAAAATCTGGAATAACTGACGAAGGGACAAGAAACGGCACGACTACCTAGTCCAGGGCCGTCAGCCGAAATTCACAACGTTTGTTATAAATAATCTTCAAGTTTGTTATATAAAAAATAATAAAGTTAAAGAATTATTTAAAAAAGGATATACTGAGTAAGTAATAACAATTAAAATTGTTAAATTTTTCTGAATATTATTCTACTGATTTTTGAAATAGTGGTTTGTTAAATCTTTGTTATTCTAAAAAGGTAGAAGTAAAATCTACACTAATGTATGTATATTCATTAGTGTATAATAATACTAGTATTATAAAAACGTAACATTGGTTTGTTTGTATATTTGAAGAGGGAACACTCTATTCTGGAACAACAAACAGTTTCTAAAAAAAAATCAATATCGGTTCATAAACGACGAAGTTATCCGCGAATACACATAAAAAATAATATTTACGGTCGAATTGAGAAACCTCCTCCTTTTTTTGAAGTCGGTTAAAAATAAGTCACATGAGTTGTTGAGGTCTCAGTGGCCCGTTTAGATAAGAGGGTGTCTCTTCTGGTCTCGTCTCTTTTTGACACGCTGGTATGCTATCAAAACGGGCCTATTAGATCTTGCCGACCTTAATAAAGTCAGAAAGAACATTAGGACAATACAATGAAACAACAACAAAAAATCTAGTACTATGAAAACAACGATACCAACACAAAATAGTTTTAAAATAAGAACAATAAACACTGTATATAAGTACGTAGGTATTTATACCCACACGCGTCATTCGCTGCGGGCGCGTTGCAACCGACTAGCGTTTGTCCGGTAGACCGTTTGGCGCGAAATCGTACCTAAACATGGGAGTGAGACAGGCCTGCCTATACAACATTTTATTGATATATATTTGTCCACAGTCCACGCATTTCTTTGAAACTATTTATCAAATTGTGACCATTCTTTTTTTAATGCCTTATATTTACTTCAACTTAGGGAACAGTGCGAAAGAGGACATCGTATTCCATTGAAAATATTTCGCTGACTTTTTGAAATTTTGTGAAAAAGTTTCATCAAAATCGGTTCAGTTTTTTTCAAGATATGGACTAATACGTGTGACGGCCTAGCTTGATACGACGTTTTTATATGATTCTATAATATTATTTCAAGGGCTTGTTTTATACGTATAAATAAGCTCTTTCACTAGTAAAAAAAAATCTACTTCATAATACACAAAAAAAAATGAAATAACTATAAACTGAAAATATCTTGAAGTCAGCGAAAGAGCACGTCGTATATATTAAAATTAAAAATATTATACCTAGCTGACATCAAGACAGTGTCAGATTAGAGTTATTTCATTCTTTTTAGTGTATTTTGAAGACGATTTAGTTTTTTTAAATTACTTTTTTTATTTCAATTACCAATTTTTTTATTTCGTAATTTTTAGTTTTTCTTATATGCACTAGAATTTGACCAAGCTCAAGCCAAGCCATCGCACGAATTCCTTAGTCCATATCTTGAAAACAACTCAAACGATTTTAATAAAACTCTCACTGAGTTGAAGTAAATGTAAACCAATAAAAAAATGTCACAATCCGATTAGTAGTTTCAGAGAAATGCGTGGACAAACATACACCTATGAAATTTTGTATATTAGTTTGGAAGTCTGACATTTTGTGAGGAAGTTTCATCAAAATCAGTTCAGTAGTTTTCAAGATATGGAATAATTAGTGGTCGGGCTAGCTTATTGATACGAGCTATGGGTGTTGGTTGTGTCAAAGGGAAAATATCTGAAAACTGGCCAAATTCACGAATATTTCAGAAAAAAAAAAAGTCGATTTTAAATAAATATACCGGCCAAGTGCGAGTCAGACTCACACACGGAGGGTTCCGTACAATGTTAAATAACTCATCCTTGCTATGACAAAAAAAAGACGTTTCTTGTATGGGCGGCCCTTTATTTTTTTTTTTCATTTTTATTACTTCTTGTTATAGCGGCCATAGAAATACATATTCTCTGAAAATTTCAGCTGTCTACCTATGACCGTTCATGAGATACAGCCCACTGATAGACAGACGAACGGACGGACAACGGAGTCTTGTTTGGCACCCTTCGGGTACGAAACCCTAAAAAGTATAGTTACAATCCAATTAATAGTTTCGGAGAAATGCGTGGATAAACATACATACTTACTAACATACATACACCTAAAAAAAATTCATATATTTGTTTGGAATTCCTAATAGATTATCATTTGAATATATTGCAGTCCAATAATACACACATACGAGTCGATTTGATAATCTCATTTTGTTAAGTCAATTTAAAATAGATATTTCTGTCCATTTATGTTGAAAAAGGTTACTAAATATTAGATATTATGATAACCTTTGAACGATAACATTTTATGTTCTTTAATCGTTCATCACTCAAAAGTAAAAAAAGAACAATCTTGGTTAGGGCACACTATACCTTACATGTAAGTTACCAAAGACGTTATACTATATCGATATCGACGGACAAAACTAGGGCAGGTATCGATAATATATTATCGACTACTGCGCGACACTTCTTTGACTGTATATGTATTTGTCCAACCCTCTCCTCCCTCAACCCTGCCCCAATACAGGCGATAGAGACAACTGCAGCTTGGATCGATTATACCTATTTAAAATAGACGAAATCGCTATTTCGTAATCCCCAGTTTCCTCCTCCAATACTGGATCGATTTGAATTTTTTTTTGAGAATAATAATAAGAAGGGCTTTGGCTATGTCGGTCGGTTTTCCTTTTATATTTTATATTCGTCAAATTTGTTTTCTGGACGTCTGATAAGGGCAGTTAAAAATGGTACGTTTTTGTGATTTTAGAAGATTTTTAGTTTTTATAATAATTAATTTATGGAGAAAAACAAAACCGAGGGACATACAGTGGCACCTACAGATTGCATGGTAAAATAATCATTGCTCTAGGGTCATTAACCAGAGAGGAAACTGAGGATTACGTTTGTATGGAACAACGGCATCAGCGTTTCCTCTTAACACAAAACTAAAAACCTTTATTTCTTTCCTTACCTAAAACCTTAAATTAATACTTTAGACCTTATAATATGAATAATTTCGCACTTAAATTAATACTAGCACTTAAATATTTACATTTCACACTTAAAATTATTTCTTATATACAACTTAGGTAAAACACACACACTTAGGCACTTCACATAATCAGTTCGCGTCGCTGACAATACCTATATTTGATTTCATAATACATGACATATATCGTCGTTATTTGTAAGTTATTATTTCCGCGTCACACGAATTCAAAACAATTACTTTCTATGTATCAAACTTACCTATAAATATAACTATAAATGGTTCTTTATGAAAACTACAAAAAATAAAACACGTTATTTAAAGTGCTAAAATTAATAAAGTGGTAAAATTTATAAAATGCTGGTATCCCCATCAACTTATAATCCGACTATTTACGAATGACACGTAGTACCATAGTTAACCACCCCACAATAATAAGCCTCACACTTTGGTCGGTTAGCACTAAAAACAAATTTGGTTGATCATCGTTTTTCGACGAAATTATCTATTAAATTTGCATGATATTGACAGAAAATACACTTGAGTATAGTAATCCTTTGATTTCCTTACTGTATCAAGTAAAAAAATCTACTTACCGATGAAAGGTTATGTTTGGTTAATTTCGTTCACTACGGCTTTTACAACCAATTACACAACAATTCACCATCATTGCACACTAAACAATATCTTTGAGAATATAAAAAAGGCACAAATAACATTCAATTAGGATTTCAAAGCTCTCATCAACAAAATATCTTTTGGAACCAGAAACTTGTTTGCCATCAACGAGTTCAACGACACCGATTTTGACACTGATGTCAAGAATAGAAACCTATACGCGAGATAGGGACAAAAAAATATGCTTAGTCCCGCTCACACATACACGTTTTGCCATATACGTATCTCGCTTTCGTAATTATTATTATTTTAGTGACATATCTACCTAATCCTGAATCTAAGATATTATCCAATTCGGAATGAAGCCTCTATTTGATGTACACAAGAATCTTATGATGTACAGCTTGGCACAGTGCTGCCAACTCTTATAACCGAAAAGGAGCCGGCAGCCAGTTGAAAAAGCTAAAATAGGAAAAAACCTATATTCAGCGCAAAGTTCATACTGAAACTTAACACCCAATAATGTGAGCTAATTACCATCAATTTCTTTACAATATTATGTCGCATTATGAGTTGGGACTATTGAAAAAAACAATTTGAAAGTAAACTTTTGATATTGGACTGATACGTGAAAATCTTCAACTACCTGTATTACGTTGGCTCCAGACGGAGTAGGTGGTTTTACTTCATCGTTTCGATTTAGACCGGCCGCATACTATAAGAATTTTTCTGTCAGAAATTCGCTTGCTCATACATTTTTGGACGTCAGACACGTCAGAATTTTCGGATAGTATGCGGGGTCTAGAACAAAATGTATGGGGAAAGTGCCTTCCGGCGGGCGTCCGAAAATTTCTGACAGAAAATTTCTTATAGTATGCGGCCGACCTTACTGTGGATATAATTCCTCTCAATTCATTGTCCGGATGGTCCGGAAACGCACATGCAAAATGTCCCACTGCTGACAATGCACAGCCCAAACCACAGGCCTCTTTTCACAAATATGCGATGAGAATTGGATGAGAAACAATAAAGCATAGCGCTATCTCGTTTCTTATCGTGTATTTCCAACTTAGATTAAGGATTTAATCTAAGATTTCCAATCTATATCTCTCTTTCTAATGCGAGTCATCTCTATATATTTTTTTTTTGTTAATTTTTTCTTGACCATGGATACTAAGTCCTTCAGTCGCATACATTTTATTAATTATATCACTTTAAATATAGTCCGCACATTCACTTTCACATAGTCCGCATGATCAGTCACCGTCAAGTCATATTTTAGTAAAATGGTAGTAATTGTACTAAAACTTGTCACGGACTTTTTGAGACAACTTGTAGTCACGATACACATATTCATTTCATTTCACTTCATTGGTGCACATAGATTGATCTTTATTGGATAAAATACCACCGATAATATGCAATAAAACTCAAAATACACGAATTTATGAAAATAAAAATGAAACTGCTATGTCACTCTGCAAGTTCCCGCCAAAAAGTCTCATCTCTATCTATCTACACAGTGCGGCAACGACAGCATGCGAGTTTTCGAATTTTTTTGCTGGATGGCAACTTTGAACGACATTCGATTTCGATTTCGATCGATTCGCGGTCATAGAGAGTAGTAGTATATTCATCCATAAAAGGATAGGCAAGGGTTTTTTTTTTTCAACCATACAGCCATTTCATACGTGTAATTATATATATAATATCATTTTCATTTTAGAACAATGGTGGTCATTGTACTAAAGCTTTTCACGGACTCTTTGAGATAACTTGAAAAGACATGATACACATAATTCATTTCATTTCACTTCTCTGGTGCACATGAATGATCTTTATTGGATAAAATACCACCGATAATATGCAATAAAATCCAAAATACACAAATTTATGAAATTTAAAATGAAAACACAACGTCATTCTGCAAGTTCCCGCCAAAAAGTTCGCGGTCATAGAGAATAGGTAGGAGTCAAGAATCTCTAATATATAAGATTCTTGGTAGGAGTTAATGTTTGCGACCACAGATAAATAATCACCATAATTCGTAGATTCTGTCTACGCCATAATTAATGCATATTGGCCCTGATTCTGTTGTTCACAACTAAACTAATTTTAATCTCACTATGGTGCCGATTCTTTTGTAAATCGCACTCATCTAATTTTAGTCACATCTCATCTCTTTCTTGCGAACATTATTGAAAAAGGATAGAACATTTTTTAAGTTGTCAAATTAATCTTTGCCGTCTTATTTTGCGTGTATTTAGGCGTAACCGCGATAGATGGCGACTAAATTTATATTGAAAGAAAACAAGCATTGGACTAATTTGACAGAACTAAATTTCTTACATCCTTTTCTTATGTTCTTTGTTAGAAAGAGACTTTGTTAAAAACTGCTTAAAAAAAGGAAAAACGTTTATTTAATGTCAATTAAATGTTTTTAACATTAAAATCCTTAAAACAGCTCCATTTGAATAATGTTTGAAATTCGCTATTCGTTTAAAAAAAAAAACAAAATTACAACAATTTATATTTTTTTTACTTATTATTCCCAGTCAGAAATTTTACTCCGATGTTCGAGATTCGACAATCGTTATAGTGCTGTTGCTCTCGAACTCCTATCAAACAATATTTGGGTGAATGGGACGGCATTATGCGACGGTCAAACGTACATCGGAGTAGCCCTTAGGTCCGTATCATACCAACCCATAAATTAATGAATTACCGTAGAATTTGCAAAAAGCCATAGAATCTGCTACGGCCACAGGGATGCAGCCGTAAGCCGTGGATTTTGTGATTTTTTGACCTCAAAGCCGTAGAACACGGTAATTGCCGTAGCATTGGCAACACTGCTTCGCCAAGATTCATAGCGATGGGTAACTAGCCGAAATTTCAATAGCTTAGCTAGCCGGCTATATGTGGTGTAAAAGCCAGCTAGTTAGTCAGCTATTTTGGCTATTTGACTACACGCACGCACTCACAGCTACCGGCTACTCGGCTAGATTGGCTTTGGCTAGCCGGCCAGCTACCGGCTAGTCGCGGCTAGAATGGCTTTGGCTAGCCGGCCAGCTAGTGGCGGCTAGAGACCTGTGGCGGCTAGGCGGCTACCCGCTGTGTGACGTAAACTTCTCGTAATGAGGAGAATTTCTTATGATACCTCTATGGTCAAAATACTTGTCAATACGTGCACTTAAGGTTCAAATTGGTTCGAATTATCAACAGTTAGGCAGGTAAGAAAACTCCTCATTCTTTCTAGCTAGCGAGTAGCCAGTAGCCATCCTGTAGCCAGTAGCCACCCAGTAGCCAATTATCTTGTTGACAGATAACATAGCCGTGGCTATTTTGTGTCTAGCCGTTTTTTGGCTAGTTATTAGAATACCTACCCACCTCTAAGATTCATACATAAACTTTTTTTTCGTACCTATAGTTACTACACTCTTTGATTATTTCTCTTTCCTCTGGCCGAAATAAATTATGTCATGGTTACTCGTTATTGCAAGACATCAGCGGTTTCACAATAAGTAAGATGGGGGTTTTATTTTACATGACCAAATGTTACAACACAAGAACTTATTCTGGGCCTTACCATGGAGCTATTTGTTAAAGTTTTCAGTTCGTTCCCTATTTCGATTAGGCAGTTGTCAAAATTTGTGACAGATTTGCTGAATAAGTTTGTAAGTTTCCTTGAATATTTATATCCAGACTTTGAAGGCCCTTTTGAATCTTTATGATTCTCAAAATGCTAGAAGACCTTGCCAGAGATTATTCTGCATATTTTAAACTAGATGTTTTAGATGGATTTCAAACAGTACAAGATGTTGTTGATAATATGCTAACCCGACTTGAAGAATTATCTAGTGTCCTTCAAATGATAAAATTGAAAAATAGTGAATGCAGTTCTGCCGTTTCGGAGGATATAAGTAAATACCGCAGTGAAATAACAGTTCTTTCAAAGAAAATAGTTACGATAAGTACTGTTATCATGAAACTTAATAACAATGTGGATTTACTTGAAAAACAAGTGGAGAAAGCAGAAATGGATTTTGGTATAAATAATGATAACAAGATAAAAAGTTTTTTGAAGCCTTTTCTCAAGAGAAATAAGGATCCTGTATCACCAAGTACTACAACATTCCAAAAAGTTGAATTTGAAAGTTTGATGAATAGTTTTGATAATAACATTGAGTGATGTGCTTTTAGAATTATTACTTTAAATAAAAACATGTTCAATCTAGTAATTAAAGAATTATTATTTTATTAACATAACCTTACATTCAAAATACTTCCACAACACAGTTTTACCTAGTATTCTTAGTTTTAAAGAACTCGTCTAACATGCCATTTTTGATGTTGCTAATTTAAGCTCAGTAGGGTTTGTTTCTCAAGTCAAAGGGTGCAGATTTTAATTGTTATTACAATCTTAATTAATGGAACTGGCTGATGCACAATTACAACACAAAACCCTTTTAGTTGATTTGGGATGAGATGATGAAGTAACTGTGATGAAAAATGGATAGATCTCTAGATTTCATGTATAGGTTTGATCTGGGTGACAATCAAAAGTATTTTTGTTATGTATATTAGTTTGGCACAAATCATTTTCACCCATGTTGCCAAATGCCACACAAACTATACATTTTACTATAATCAACAGACTAGTCTCAAATACCATTTAACCATAGGGTCAAATACAAGTCTAGCACATAAATGTAAAAAATATGCTTAAAATAAAGATAATTATTTTGTGCCTGTTGATCCAAAACCACCATCTGCCCTCTTTGTCTCAGTGAGATTAGTTACTTCTTTCAGTACTGGATAATAAATTCTCTCACAGATTAGTTGGGCGATCCTATCTCCTTTTTTTACAACAAAATCATCATCAGAATGATTAAATAGTACCACACCTACATTTCCTCTATAATCTTCATCTATAACACCCGCTGTAACAAAACAGTAAATAAGGTTATAACCAGTCCAATTATTATTATGCAATAAGTAGCAATCAACATTTTGAATTGATGGGAATTTGGAGCTGTTTTCAGCACTATAAATAAATAAATATCCTGGGACATTCCTCACACACTATTAATGTAATTTATTTTTTATTTTATTTATTTATTTTCGGAAAGCTAACAGCTATTTATTACATAATTTATGATACATAACGATAGAACTAAAAATAGCCATTTACAAGTTTTCACCTATGAGTATGAATCTTTATATTTTTATACATTTAATTATCTTAACTTATATCTTATTTTTGACAATTTTACAATATTTGTGCTATGTTTCGTACTTAATCCACATTTATTATTTTTTAACAATTACTTATCAAGCCATTATAGTATCATATGTTTGAGCTCATGCTGGGCGGACCTTATGCTTCCATAGCCTAAGAACATGGGATCGGATGTGTATGAAGAATGTCTCATGATATCAAGGTGTGCCTAATGAATGATGAGATGAATGATGAATAATTTTTCAAAAGAATGAGTTTATTTGGCAAAGAATTTTTTATTTATGTAATGTCTTATAGTGCATGGTTTGTTATGAAATATATCTACTTCATTAGAGTATGTAGTGTTGAATTTATTGCTGACTCGCCATATATAACAATTTTGCCTATAATTCGAATGCACTGCGGGTAGATGTAATTTTAAGTAATTTCGTCTATTTGATTTTTGAGATGGAATTTTTAACTGAATCTTGGCTAATATGTCAGGAGTGTCTGTGATACCATTGACTATTGTAATGTTCTGTGTTGTCATGAATTAAACATTCTTTCTTTCTTTCTTTTCTTACACACGGTGTCTGATCCCAAACTAAGCAGAGCTTGTACTATGGAAACCAGATAACTGATATCCCACCAAAAACATTTTGTAAAAAACTAGCCAAGTCTCGATGGAGCTGCTTGTTTATCTCATAATAATGAAATACTGGGGTGTAAGGGGGCTCCAACAACTATTAGCCTCAATTGTCATCCTCACCTGCACGTGGTGCACCCTGCTTACCAACGAACGAGGCTCTGACGACCGAAAAATTGGCGGAATAACCAATCTTAAGTAGCCGACTCGCTAAATGAATCAGGCTGGTATCGGGCAGCAGCGATACCGGCGCGAAAGAGCTCGGCTCTGCGATCACCAACACGCCTGCCCAGCGTGGTGATTATGGGCAAATCTTTCCAATGGTGTGCACAAAAAGAAAACGGCCCCTAGTTCCCGGCTGCCCTGCTATTCCTGACTACGGCAGCGGTCATGGTTACGGTGGGGCGGGGGGTGCGAAGAATCTCCGGGTTACGGGAGGCTGCCAACCAAATCGACTTCGTATCGCGACCTACAACACCCGGACTCTGAGGCTGGATGCAAGCATTGCCGAGCTCGAGTCGGAGCTAGATGCTATAAAATGGCAAATCCTAGGGTTATCTGAAGTTCGTAGACAGGGGGAAGATACGATAACCTTGGAGTCAGGACATCTGCTCTACTATCGAGAGGGTGATCATACATCCCAGGGGGGTGTTGGATTTCTGGTGAATAGGGCCCTCACTAACAATGTTGTGGAGATAAACAGTGTGTCGTCAAGGGTAGCATACTTAATAATCAAGCTGTCCAAAAGGTACGCCTTGAAGGTGGTGCAAGTGTATGCACCCACGTCGTCGTACTCAGATGAAGAGGCCGAGGCCTTCTACGAGGATATTACCAAGGCCATTCACCACACTAGTAAGACCCACTTCACCGTTGTTATGGGGGACTTTAACGCCAAGGTGGGAGTACAAGAATACGACGAATCGCGAATCGGTCAGTACGGTTTTGGCTGTAGAAATCACCGGGGGCAAATGCTGGTGAACTTCCTTGAAACCGAGGGACTTTACTTGATGAACTCGTTCTACAAGAAAAAGCCACAGAGGAAGTGGACTTGGCGGAGCCCCGATAATGTGACTAAAAACGAGATTGACTTCATACTAACTGACAGGAAACATATTTTCGAGGATGTCTCAGTGATTAATAGGTTCAATACCGGTAGTGATCACCGACTCGTAAGAGGCACCTTAAATATCAACTTCCAGCTTGAAAGACGTCGTCTAATGAAGCCTAATCTGCGCCCATCTCTCTGCCAAGCTGTTTTGAATTCCGAGTTATACCAATTGGAACTCCAAAACCAATTTGATATGTTGGAAACCACCGACGACAATATTGACCAGATGTCCAACAACCTTACGAAAATAATCAAAGATACAGGCAGGAAATATTTTCGACCTGAGCGACAAAGTAAAAAGTGCAAAATCACAAGCCGAACTCTAGATCTTATGAGACAAAGACGGGAATTATCGACAACCTCGCCAGATTATAATCCTCTGAATAAGCTTGTAAAACGGCAAATACGATTCGACCTCCGTTCTTATAATACTCTCTGTATAAAAGAAGCGATCGAGCAGAACAGAGGATCTAAAGTGTTTGCTAAGCAACTTGGCAGAGCGCATCTAGCGAGGCTCAAGACATCCGATGGAATTACCCTAACCTCGAAGCCTAAGATACTGGCAGAGATTGAGGACTTCTATGGAGAATTGTACTCTTCCCATGCTCCAAAACCTGCTTCCTGTAACGAGGTTGACCATCGAGCGACCCTAACCCGCCACTTTACCGAGGACCTTCCGGAGATAGAGCTGGACGAGATTGTGATGGCTCTCAAACAACTGAAAAACAACAAGGCACCTGGGGAGGACGGCGTTACAACGGAGCTGCTAAAAGTGGGTGGAACTCCAGTCCTAAAACAATTGCAGAAGCTCTTTAATGCCGTCCTCTTCAATGGTACAACACCCAAAGAGTGGAGCAGGAGTGTGGTGATATTATTTTTCAAGAAAGGAGATAACTCTCTCCTTAAAAACTATAGGCCGATATCGCTCCTGACCCACATCTACAAGTTGTTTTCGAGAGTCATCACGAATCGTTTGTCTGAGAGGCTTGATGGCTTTCAGCCGCTGGAGCAGGCCGGGTTTCGAAAAGGCTTTAGTACCGTAGACCACATACTTGCTTTGAGGCTGATTATACAGAAAACAGAAGAGTATAATCGGCCTTTGTGCCTAGCATTTGTGGACTACGAGAAAGCCTTCGACTCCATCGAGACTTGGGCTGTTTTGGAATCGCTGCAGCGGTGCCAAGTCGATTGGCGTTATGTCGAGGTGTTGAGGTGTTTGTATGACGCTGCTACTCTATCCGTCCAAGTACAGGACCAGCAAACCAAACCGATCCAATTGCGTCGTGGAGTAAGACAGGGGGATGTCATATCCCCGAAACTGTTTACTAACGCATTGGAAGATGTGTTCAAGACGCTGGACTGGAAGGGACGTGGTATTAACATCAACGGCGAGTACATCTCACACCTTCGATTCGCTGACGACATAGTTGTCATGGCTGAGTCGCTGCAAGATTTGACGGAGATGCTGACTGACCTCAGTAGTTCTTCTAGGCGAGTGGGTCTCGGGATGAACTTAAGTAAGACAAAAGTCATGCTTAATAATCATATTTCCCCGGGATCCGTAACCGTTGGAAATGTTGGCATCGAAGTTGTTCAAGAGTATATCTACCTTGGGCAGACCATACAGCTTGGTAGGAACAACTTCAAAAAGGAAGCCGATAGAAGAATACAACTGGGCTGGGCAGCATTCGGAAAGCTTCGCCGAGTCTTTACATCACCGATACCGCAGAGTCTCAAGTCAAAGGTTTTTGAACAGTGTGTCCTTCCAGTGATGACCTATGCCGCTGAAACGTGGTCCTTGACAGTTGGCCTGATCCACAAGTTTAAAGTCGCTCAGCGGGCAATGGAAAGAGCTATGCTCGGGGTTTCTCTAAAGGACAGAGTTCGCAACGATGAGATCCGGCGGAGAACTAAATTAACCGACATAGCTCTGAGAATAAGCAAGTTGAAGTGGCAGTGGGCAGGCCATATTTGTCGCAGAACGGATAACCGATGGGGTAAACGAGTTCTTGACTGGAGACCACGCACAGGCAAGCGAAGTGTGGGACGCCCCCCCGCTAGGTGGACCGATGACCTGCGAACCTTGGCGGGCGGTGGGTGGATGCGAAAAGTGGAGGACCGGAAGATGTGGCGACTACTGGGAAAGGCCTATGTCCAGCAGTGGACGACTACAGGCTGATGATGATGAATGAAATACTGTAATGAAATCTAGACAAAGTCGTGCCAAGGCTAAGGTTCCTTACTGCAATTTCTTTATTATTATAGTTAATGTTGTGTGACTTGGCCGTTGAACATTCTTTATATGTCAGTTGTTATTGTTGTTGTAGTGTTATTGTAGTGGTTGTTGTTAGTGGGTACATGTACAGATTGGCGCAATGGAGCACCTGGTTTTGTACCCTTGTGTACCCTTCAACGGCCAAGTCACACAACATTAACTATAATATAAAATTTCTTGCCGGAGTCTTCTCAGTTTAAGTGTATTCCGAACCAGTGGTAAATTCAACTGTATGTACCAATTTAACGTTCATAAGTGCCTTACTAGGGCCTAAACTGAATAAATGACTTTTTGATTTGATTTTTTTGAAAGAAAAAAAGTAGCCTTGGCACGACTTTGTCTAGATTTCATTACTTTTTAGAGATAAACAAGCAGCTCCATCGAGACTTGGCTAGTTTTTTTACAGAATGTTTTTGGTGGGATTTCACTTCTTTTTGTAGAAAATGAAGCGGCCCACCAAGTTGAATATTTTTTGTAAATGCGGTATGTCGATCTCTAATAGTTTGGTTGGGCTCTTGTGTTTTCTAATCAGGGTCACCATCTTCGATTATCCTAGTTTTTATAGTTTTCCCTTTATGTAGCCATTAAACCCTAACTCTGTACCAAATTACGAGTTTATGGGAAGTACTAGTTCTATTTTGATGATCATGAGTGAGTGAGTGAGTGAGTGTCATAAATGCGAAACTTTGCTTTCGCTTAACTTCGGAACTAAATGACCTACAGACTAGAAATTTTGGATTTTAAGTATGTGATTATAGCTTACTGGATGACGAAAATTTCTGCGTTCTGGTCTTATCCAGAGGTTCTAAATTGGGGTCTGAAAATGCGGCGAAATGGTTCCAGTAAAGGATGGTACGGCAGTGTTTGCTTCGCGCTCGACTTGGCGGGGGCACTGCCGTGCCCCCCGATAATACATATACTAGTTTTTGTTTGTAAATACATAATTACACCCAGACTCAGGACATACAGACATGTTCATGCACACAAATGCATGTCCTGTGCGGGAATCGAACCCACAACCTGCAGCGCGATAGGTGGAGTCTGCGCCAACTGGCCTGTCAAATTTATGAATATACCTTGAATTTCATAAGGTATTGCAGGTGGGGACATAAAAATGGATAGGACCCTGCTGAATCATAAATAGGCATGAAATGAAGAAGTATAAAAATTGGTTTGAATTAACCCAATGGCTCATGGATGGGATGCACATCCTATAACAACATTTTAACTTACTTCAAAACAGTGTTCCTAATTACTACACGTGATGGGAGGGCAAATCCATCAAACCATTGGACCTTTCTGGACAAGAGTGGTTGTAGGTAAGGTAAACAAAAAACAACGTGATTCAACCACCTAACAGAGATAGATAATTATTTTATCTTTTCTGTATATCTTTGATACCTCTGCAAGGAATTGAAATTTACAGTGGCATAAGTGGTTGTATGATATGAAGCACTTGTGGTGTAGCATGATTAGCTATTCATAATCAATTGGAAAAGTTAAGCTACCCCCATCATGGTCGGTACCTGGATGGGTGCCTAGTGGTATTTCAAATCGAGCGTTTCTGTGCTTCAGAAGGCGCGTAAAGCCTTTGGTCCCGGTTATCACTTAATTGTGATAGTCGTTAAGTAGTTGGAGGCCTCCTAGGTGGCTTGAAAACTCCAACAGTAGGTTGACCACTAGCCTACCTGCACTGATCCGCAGTGGGCATGCATGGTGGAGTATTTGCCCATTCCCTTTTACCCTCATTTGTGAAAGGAGGCTTGTGCTCAGCAGTGGGACATTTATAGGCTGATGATGATGAAGTGGTTGTAATATCATTTATTGATAAGAAATGAAAATTAGGTAAACCACATGATAGGCAGAAGATTCTCACCTCCAACATCAATAAAGTTCTTCACTGCTAATCCAGAGCGGGGCGCTACACGTCCGTAACATTCAGAAGGGAGCTCTATTTGAAGATCAGTTTTTATCAGTTCTTTGCCACGCCTTGGTACCACGTAATCATAGGCACTGGAAAACAAAACTGAATCAGTTTATGCACGGTATCATAAGAAAATATTGTATCAAATTATGTTGGTTACCTTTTCAAATCAAAACCAGCTGCTTTATCAGACCCCTTAACCGGTGGATACGCGTGCTCACTTAGCCGAGTGAATTTCAATTCGAATTGCGAGTTAGAAGGCATTTTAATTGATTTGAGTATTATACTCTGCAAATATCGAAAAATCTTGATAAAATACACAAATTGGAAGGTGGAAAGACCGGTAAGCTATGAAGGAAAGGAGACAGACGGACGCACGAAATATCTAAGATCGTAAAGAAGTAAAATGCCAAAATCTGGCGCCAATTTTTTTGTTATTAATTTGTTCATGACCATGGATACAAAATTTTCTGTCAGTCGGACGCCCGCCGGAAGGCACTTTCCCCATACATTTTGTTCTAGACCCCGCATACTATCCGAATTCTGACGTGTCTGACGTGCGCTTCGGATGAGTACCGGATGGAAACCATCGGACGTCCGAATTTTTTCTGATCAGAATGTCGGATGGCGCGCTCTCCATACATTTTGTACTAGACCCCGCCCGCACATCTATCCGAAATTCGCATCAGTTGTCATCAGTTGTCGAGTGGACGCCGTGTGGTCAGCGTTGCCATTAGGGTACGCATTAGTACGCATTGCGTACTATTTCGTTAGGTAGCGTTCTCGGGTACTCTCCCGCCAATTTGCGTACTATTTTACTGAAAAGGCATATAAAAAAAAAAAAACAAAATAATACCAACGAAGTTTCAGCATGAAATGAGTACTACATACCCCGGTGTGTTTCTTTTTAAACATCGAGGAACAATTCCTTTAGAGTAGTAATACCGAGCAATCCGATTCCGAAACTAGTCAGTGATTTGTCACTGATTTTGTAGTGTAACGACCAATCACTGCATGTTGTGTTCATGATTTGACCAATCGGCGCGCATGTGTCCTCGAATTAGCCAATCAAAGCGCATTGGCAGTGGTGGGTAATTGGCGGAATAGATTGCAAGCAAAATGAACGTCATTGCGCTTCTTTGGGCTAGTTGTTCGATGTTTTCAAAATACGCTTTTATCAACTTTACTTGTATGTATGTAATGGAATCTTCAAACTTAATTTTCATTGACTTCCAAACGTCAGATTAAACTGAAATTTTGCACACTTATCAAGTACCTACCGAATTTGGGACCATCGAGCTGATCTGATGGTGGATTCGGAAGGTAGGCACTGGAACTCCATAACGGAATAACGTATGTTAGCCATGTTTGAACTTGTTGGAATCGTCTTGAAATGCAGTTTGACTACATATGCTTTTCAGGGTCTGATGATGGAGTAGGAGGGTTGGCACTGGAATTCCATAATGGAGCAATGTTTCTTAGTCGTGTTTTGGCTTGTTGGGATTGTCGTAAGATGCACTTTGATCATTTATGGTTTTCAGGGTATGATGATGGAGTCAGAGGGTAGGTACTGAAACCCCATAGCGGAGCAACGTTTCTTAGCCGTGTTTGGGCTTGATGCTGCCTAAATGTAAGCAGTTTTTGTAATTAAGTTTAATATTTGAATAAAAATCGTGGGGCGCTTTTCCTTGAAACCCAATAGAATTTCTTATCATTATTATGAAGAAATATCGAAAATTACAAAATGAAAAGCGTCACACGCTTTTTCATTCAAATATTAGACTTAATTATAAAAATTGCTTACATTTAGACCCTTACGGGATAGACAGAGAATATACATAGGTTCAATTTTATTAAAATTTAACACTTTTTAGTGCAGGGCTTTTTAAACATGTTTTTTTTAATTATAATTTATTTTTATTCCATGTTCGTTCATCATTCTTTGTTACTTTTTGTGGTTTCACAGGTTTGGTTTTGCTCTTTCGTGGTACCTTCGGTTTCGGTGTGCAAACGTTAATTACAAAATGCAAATAATGCAATTAATAAACATACTTTATCTGAGCAATAACTTGAAAAATATTTTATTGACTGCGTACTCAAAACTTAAGTTACGTACTATTTTTAGGTTCTGTGCGTATCCTATCGTGAAGTCACTCTGGCAACGCTGCGTGTGGTATGCACGCGTTCGTTCTGTACGGCGAGATAAGATGATGATTTTTAAATGATTTTTTTTATTTTGTACATTTGTATACTATAATTTTTTGGGAAACTGTTTTAAGGTGGTACCCATGAGACAAGCATGCTTAGTTTGGGGCCACAGGAAAACCTCTTTATAAATAGAAAAATATACTAATTTAAGGCAAGAGATTTGTTATTGTGTTCTATGATTTTGAAAATAAATAATTTTTGAATTTTTTTTTGAATACTTAATTTAAAGACAACAAATATTATTCATTATGACGCATGACGTAGTTTTGAACACCCCAAGCGCAGTCTACTTGGGTTGGTATTTTCTACCATTGTATACGTAAACTTTAATTATTAACTCGATTTTTCATAACACTAATGTTTTTTTTTTCTATTGCAAATGATCAAAAAACATTTTTTATGTATGATTAGTACCTATTTATTGGGAACATTAAGTGGGCTGCGTTTCTAAGACGAATAAAAAGTCACGGAGCATAAAAGATTATACCAGCTATCCTGACGGCCAGTCGCGAACTAAGCTCAAACTCAAACTGGCCGGAGTGAAATTTCTGATAGGTGTGCGGAGTGGTTCCAGCGGGCGTCCGAAATGTTCGGACAGAAAATTTCTTATAGTATGCGGCCGCCCTTATAACTAGCAGCAAAACCCGGCGTTGCACGGGTTAAAATACACTTAATTTCAGTTTATATACCATCAGACACCGACATTTCTGGTGTTAGAACACTCCAGAACACTGACGCCTACAATCTAGGTACTTTCAAGGCCAGAGTGAATAGGTTTCTTCTGGGTAAGCGTGTTTCATCTTAGGCTTCGTCATCGCCCCTTATGGGCGGGTTAGTGGCCAAACGCAAGCCCATCCAATAAAAAAAAAATAGTTTGTTTTTTTCACCGAAATTTCTAGTATTAGAACAATCCAGAACATTCAAATAGTTTGTTCTTTTTCACTTGTGAAAAGCACTAGAATCCTTTTTGTAACTTACTCTTGATTCCAATTGATCTTTACTCGACTGCAATCACGATTGAACTGACTCATCAGACAATGAAATTTCCAGTACCAGATCACTCTAGAATATTTAGATGTACATCACTTCGATTTGGTTCTTTTAGATCAATAATAACACTCGTACACATTTTGGAAATTTCCAGATCAATCCAAAATATTTTAGAACTTTCTCGAACATTTTAAAACGCTTATAATAATTTGCACTTATTTAAGAAATTTCTAGATCATTCTAGAAATATTTTGAACTTTCTCGAATATTTTAAATCGCTTATAATAAATAGCACTCATTTTAGAATTTTCTAGATCATTCTAGAAATTTCTTGAGCTTTCTCGAACATTCTAAATAGATCATAAACAATTGCACTCATTTTGGAACTTTCCAAATCATTCGGAAAATGTGTAGAACTTTCTAGATCATTCTAAATCGATCATAATAAATTGCAGTCATTTTGGAACTTTCCAGATCATTCGGGAAATTTCTAGAACATTCTCGAACATTCTAACTCAATAATAACGTTTTGGACATTCTGGAACTTTCTAGATGAAGCCAGAAATTTGTAAGACTTTCTCAAACATTCTGTATCGATTATAATAGTTTGCATTCATTTTAGAATTTTCTAGATCATTCTAGAAATATTTAGAACTTTCTCGAACATTGTAAATCGTTTATAATAAATTGCACTCATTTTAGAATTTTCTAGATCATTCTAGAAATTTCTAAAACTTTCTCGAACATTTTAAATCATTTATTGCACTCATTTTAGAATTTTCTAGAACTTTCTCGAACTTTCTAAATATTTCACTAATTTTGTAACTTTCTAGATAATTCTGGAAATTTCTAGAACCTTCTCGAACATTCTAAATTAATCATAATAAATTGCATTTATTTTGGAACTTTCCAGATCATTCCGGAAATTTCTAGAACGTTCCTGAACATTCTAACTCGATAATAACAGTTTTGGATATTTTGGAACTTTCTAGATGAAGCCAGAAATTTGTACAACTTTCTCAAACATTCTATATCGATTAATAATAGTTTGCATTCATTCTATAATTGTCTGGATCGTTCCAGATATTTCTAGAACTTTCTAAAACATTCCGGATAAATTATAACCGTTTCAGTCATTTTGGAACTTTCTAGATCATTCTATAAATTTCTAGAACTTTCTTGAACATTCTAAATCGATCATAATCAATTGCACTCATTTTGGAACTTTCCAGATCATTCGGAAAATTTCTAGACCTTTCTCGATCATTCTAAATCGATCATAATAAATTGCACTCATTTTGGAACTTTCCAGATCATTCTGGAAATTTCTAGAACGTTCTCGAACATTCTATCTAACTCGATAATAACAGTTTTGAACATATTGGAACTTTCTAGATTCAGGGTCGGCAACGCGCGAGTGATACCCCTGGTGTTGCAAGTATCCATAGGCTACGGTAACCGCTTATCATCAGGCGGGCCGTATGCTTGTTTGCCACATTAGTGGTATAAAAAAAAAAGCTAGATATTTGTAGAACTTTCTCAAAACATTCTATATCGATTATCGATTATAATAGTTTGCATTCACTCTAGAATTTTCTAGATCATTCCAGATATTTGTTGAACTTTCTAGAACATTCCAGATCGATTATAACCGTTTTACACATTTTGGAACTTTCTAGACCATTCCAGAAATTTTGAGATCTTTTCAGAAGTCCTCATGCGTTAGAAAAGGACAGCAATATATGTTTTAACATTTTCGCCACCCACAACCACTCCCTTCCACCCACCGCGACCAAACTACCTTACTACCACCTGGAGACCAAGGGGTATTTACCACCCCAACAGGAAGTTGATTGGAGTTGATGGTGATTGAGAAAACTGCGTATTTACGTACCCACAAAAGCATTTTATATATATTACTAGCAGCGAAACCCGGCGTTGCTCGGTTACATCGCATGTTTAATGGTATAAAAAATATCTAAGGATACATTTTTTAACATATTATAGATTTCTATTTTCGATCTGCAATCACAATTGAACTGACGAAAAGTCACTGAATTTCGATTTATATACCGAAATTTCCAGTACCAGATCACTCTAGAATATTTAGATGTACATCACTTCGATTTGGTTTTTATAGATCAATAATAACACTCGTACACATTTTGGAACTTTCCAGACCAATCCAAATTTTTTTAGAACTTTCTCGAACATTCTAAATCGATCATAATAAATTGCATTCATTTTGGAACTTTCCAGATCATTCTGGAAATTTCTACAACGTTCTCGAACATTCTTACTCGATAATAACAGTTTTGGACATTTTGGAACTTTCTAGATGAAGCCAGAAAGTTTTAGAACATTCTCAAACATTCTATATCGATTATAATAGTTTGCATTCACTCTAGAATTTTCTAGATAATTCCAGATATTTCTAGAACATTCCAGATCAATTATAACCGTTTTACACATTTTGGAACTTTCTAGACCATTCCAGAAATTTTGAGATCTTTTCAGAAGTCCTCATGCGTTAGAAAAGGACAGCAATATATGTTTTAACATTTTCGCCACCCACAACCACCCCCTTCCACCCACCGCGACCAGACTCCCTTACTACCACCTGGAGACCAAGGGGTATTTACCACCCCAATGGGAAGTTGATTGGGGTTGGTGGTGATTGAGAAAACTGCGTATTTACGTACCCACAAAAGCATTTTATATATATTATTAGACTAGCAGCGAAACCCGGCGTTGCTCGGGTTAAAATACATCGCATGTTTAGTGGTATAAAAAATATATAAGGATACATTTTTTAACAGATATTATAGATTTTCGATTTCGATTTGGTTCTTTTAGTCGATATCAATAATATCAATAATAACACTCGTACACATTTTGGAACTTTCCAGATCAATCCAAAAAAGTTTAGAACTTTCTCGAACATTTTAAATCGCTTATAATAAATTGCACTCATTTTTGAATTTTCCAGATCATTCGGAAAATTTCTAGAACTTTCTCGATCATTCTAAATTGCACTCATTTTGGAACTTTCCAGATTATTCGGGATATTTCTAGAACGTTCTCAAACATTCTAACTCGATAATAACAGTTTTGGACATTTTGGAACTTTCTAGATGAAGCCAGAAAATTTTTAGAACTTTTTCAAATATTCTATATCGATTATAATAGTTTGAATTCATTCTAGAATTTTCTAGATCATTCCAGATATTTACACATTTTGGAACTTTCTAGACCATTCCAGAAATTTTGAGATCTTTTCAGAAGTCCTCATGCGTCATTTTAGAATTTTCTAGATCAATTAGATCAATCTAGACATTTGTAGAACTTTCTCAAACATTCTATATCGATTATAATAGTTTGCATTCATTCTAGAATTTTCTGGATCATTCCAGATATTTCTAGAACTTTCTACAACATTCCAGATCAATTATAACCGTTTCACTCATTTTTGAACTTTCTAGATCATTCTAGAAATTTCTAGAACTTTCTCGAACATTCTAAATCGGTCATAAAAAATGCACTCATTTTGAACATTCCAGATCATTCGGAAAATTTCTAGAACGTTCTCAAACATTCTAACTCGATAGTAACAGTTTTGGACATTTTGGAACTTTCTAGATGAAGCCAGAAAGTTTTAGAACTTTCTCAAACATTCTATATCGATTATAATAGTTTGCATTCACTCTAGAATTTTCTAGATAATTCCAGATATTTCTAGAACATTCCAGATCAATTATAACCGTTTTACACATTTTGGAACTTTCTAGACCATTCCAGAAATTTTGAGATCTTTTCAGAAGTCCTCATGCGTTAGAAAAGGACAGCAATATATGTTTTAACATTTTCGCCACCCACAACCACCCCCTTCCACCCACCGCGACCAAAGTCCCTTACTACCACCTGGAGACCAAGGGGTATTTACCACCCCAACGGGAAGTTGATTGGGGTTGGTGGTGATTGAGAAAACTGCGTATTTACGTACCCACAAAAGCATTTTATATATATTACTAGCAGCGAATCCCGGCGTTGCTCGGGTTAAAATACATCGCATATTTAGTGGTATAAAAAATATATAAGGATACATTTTTAACAGATATTATAGATTTCTATTTTCGATTTTGATTTGGTTCTTTTAGTCAGATCAATAATAACACTCATACACATTTTGGAACTTTCCAGATCAATCCAAAAAAAATTAGAACTTTCTCTAACATTTTAAATAGCACTCATTTTAGAACTTTCTCGAACATTCTAAATCGATCATAATAAATTTCACTCATTTTGGAACTTCCTAGGTCATTCTAGAAATATCTAGAACTTTCTTGAACATTCTAAATCGATCATAATCAATTGCACTCATTTTGGAATTTTCCCGATCTTTCGGAAAATTTCTAGAACTTTCTCGATCATTCTAAATCGATCATAATAAATTGCACTCATTTTGGAACATTCCAGATCATTCGGGAAATTTCTAGAACGTTCTCGAACATTCTTACTCGATTCGATAAAACTGTTATTAGTTTTGGACATTTTGGAACTTTCTAGATGAAGCCAGAAATTTGTAGAACTTTCTCAAAACATGCTATATCGATTATAATAGTTTGCATTCACTCTAGAATTTTCTAGATCATTCCAGATATTTGTTGAACTTTCTAGTACATTCCAGATCGATTATAACCGTTTTACACATTTTGGAACTTCCAGAAATTTTGAGATCTTTTCAGAAGTCCTCATGCGTTAGAAAAGGACAGCAATATATGTTTTAACATTTTCGCCACCCACAACCACCCCCTTCCACCCACCGCGACCAAACTCCTTTACTACCACCTGGAGACCAAGGGGTATTTACCACCCCAACGGGAAGTTGATTGGGGTTGGTGGTGATTGAGAAAACTGCGTATTTACGTACCCACAAAAGCATTTTATATATATTATTAGATTAGATTAGATTAGATTAGATTAGATTAGATTAGATTAGATTAATATAGTCCGCACATTAACTTTCACATTAGTCCGTATGATCAGTCACCGTCCATCCAGTCATGATTTAGTAAAATAGTGGTCATTTTACTAAAACATTTCACGGACTTTTTGAAATAACATGTTCCCGCCAAAAAGTCCATCTGGCGCCAAATGCAAATAGTATTGCCACATGGGGATTCATTCGATTAATAACTAAGAGTATATAGCTAAATTACCTTATCACATTAATCCAAGGATATTGTTATACTACGGAACTGGATAGCTAACTCGACTTTTAATGTACAAAAGATTTTGCCCCCTTATCACAATAACATAACGTCCATTTTTCTGAAAAACGGTCTCGAGACTCACTTTTTAGGCGCCGTATCCCTTTCATATAGTTTCATATGTAGCGACATCTATCAGCCATCTATCAGTTACACTGAGATAGTTCACACACTTAAAGATAGATGGCGTGGCGTCACATTATCCTACATCCTGCATCGCGCTTAAGAAGTTTTCTCGAGAATCTTTACACCTTACACTTCCATACCAGCATTAAATTAAATTGACACGGTAGAAAACAACAGGAATATTGGGAAATACGTAACTTCACTAAAAAACCACAAGGATCATTTTATATAAGCAAATAAATGAATTAGCTCTCATATCTCACTAAATACTGTGTCTGTACTGTGTCTGTGTCTACATTCTGATAAAAGTATCTGAAAGATAGGAGTAATGTGATTGCATTAGGCTGGTAGTCCATTGCAAACAAAAGTAACAACATGGCGGATTATGTCTTTGCGATTGGCTGTATGTATTTATGAATGTATATTTCTTTGGCACGCTCTGTAGCTTAAACGGCTTGATGGATTTAAACATATGAGGTGTCGTTATATTCGTCTTAACTGTGGGAGTGTCATAGGATATATTATTTTTATATGGCGTCTACGAATAAAAAGGGGGGGGGGGGGCATTAAGCTTGTAAACAGCCCATTCCATATATGTATATATGATAATACTTTTATGCTACCGTTTTGACGTAAACTGCAAAAAAACACGTTTAATGCAAGGACAGTAGGTACTGAGCGGTTACTGTACGTAACTCACAGTTGCGATGGTTGTAAGTTGTAAGCCTTACATGACCGTACCGGTCATTTACTTGATAATACACACAACTCATTCATTATAAAACTAAAAAGTCTGTAATCTATAGAAAAAGACTCGTATCCAGGTTGCGGGATATCTATCCACACGTAAGAAAATATCGATATAATAATAAAAACATTTATTTCTCTTCACAAAAATAGATACAAAAAAGTGCTCAGGTACCATGCGAACCTGATTTGTGAGAGACTGGTGCCTGTTGTAGGTTTAAAAAAACCTGTAGTACAAGTCACCAGGATATGGATCAATAGTGTGTCCATTTCATTTACATTTCAGGACATTTACTATTTTCATGTATATATAAAGTACTCTGTGATTTACTGTTTCACTTCGTGATGTTGATATGTTTAATTGTATTTTGTTTTCACTGTGGCTTAGATTGCCTGTTAAGGAAGAAATGAAAAATAAATGGATGGAGGCATTGCAAATTTCTGGAAACTTGACTACAAATTTAAAATTGTATAATAATAATAATGCCGGTCTTGATGTACTCCTTATGGGATATATCCGTGACTGTTTTGCAGGGTATCATTGATGACATTGCTCCCCATCTAGCTTTAGTATTTAATAAATGCGTAGATTTTGGCCAATTTCCAGATTTAATGAAATATAGCAAAGTTATACCTTTGTTCAAGGCGGGAGATCCCAGTGATCCTACTAATTATAGGCCAGTTTCCATTTTGCCAGCTTTGAGTAAAGTATTTGAAAAGATTATTTTAACGCAATTACTCGCTCACTTTAATTTGAATAAACTATTACATAGTGAGCAGTATGGGTTTACAAAGGGTCGTTCAACTGTTGATGCCGGGGTAGCACTTTTAAGAAATATTTTTAACGCTTGGGAAAACTCACAGAATGTTATTGGAGTCTTCTGTGATCTATCTAAAGCCTTTGATTGTGTTGATCACCAGACACTCATACGTAAACTAAATTATTATGGGGTTAGGGGTGCAGCACTTGATTTGATGAAGTCGTATCTCGGGGAAAGAATTCAAAGTGTTGATGTCAATCGTATTAAATCATCTGGTTCTCCTGTGCATATGGGGGTGCCGCAGGGCTCTATTTTAGGTCCTTTTCTATTTTTAATTTATATTAATGATCTTCCTTTTTATGTCAAAAATACCTGTGGAATTGTACTGTTTGCTGACGATACCTCACTGATTTTTAGTGTTGATAGACTGAAATCTAATTTTGACGATGTAAACGGTGCATTATCTCGGGTATTAAATTGGTTTACTGTAAATAATCTAGTTTTAAATGCAAAGAAAACTAAATGTATTAAATTTGCGCTACCAAATGTTAAAAAAGTAGGCTGTAATTTAATGATAAATAATGAACCTTTAGGTCTTGTTGAATCATCAGTGTTCTTAGGGATTACTTTAGACTCGAAACTTCAATGGGGCAGCCAAATAGCATGTCTTTCGGGAAAGCTCAGTTCAGCTGCTTATGCAGTTAGAAAAATTAGACAGCTAACAGACGTAGACACAGCTCGATTAGTTTATTTTAGTTATTTTCATAGTGTTATGTCCTATGGCATTTTACTTTGGGGTAAAGCTGCTGATATAGAAACCATTTTTATTTTGCAAAAAAAAGCAGTGCGTGCTATTTATAATATGAGTTCTCGAGCTTCCCTCAGAGATAAGTTTAAAAATATAGGTATCCTTACAGTAGCATCGCAGTATATTTATGCAAACATATTATTTGTACATCAGAATATTAATCTTTTTGTAAAAAAAAGTGACGTGCACTCTTTTAATACTAGAAATAAGCATAAACTTTTGACCTCTTCTTATAGACTCCAAAAAGTGCAAGGTTCATTTTTAGGACTGAGTGTACAATTTTATAATAAGATACCTAATGAAATTTTAAATTTACCGTCACTAAAGTTTAAGAAACGTATAAAAGCCGCTTTAGTACAGAAGGCTTACTACAATATTAAAGAATATTTAAATGATAAAAATGCGTGGTTGTAGCGCTCGCTCTCGCAGGAAACATCTGATGTAATAAATTTAAGTTTGTTTTTGAAAAGAGTAATTGCTGAGTTTATTGCCGGCTCTTCTCAGCAAAATCAACCTTCCGAACCGTGCATTAGTGCATTAGAGTATTAGAGTTTGACTATTCATAAGTGCCTGTGAAGGCCTATTTGAATGAATAAATTATTTCATTTCATTTCATTTCCTTTGGCATACTCAAGTGGACTCAGACTGAATTGGATACCCTGGATAGATCAGTCCGTACATTGCTGACTACATATCGTATGCATCACCCACGATCCTCGGTGATGAGCAGGTTATATATCCCGCCGAAATGTGGTGGTCGTGGCTTTTTAAATGCTAAGACTCTACATAACCGCGAGGTATATAACCTTAGGGAGTATTTTCTCCATGCCGGTGGGGGGATTCATTTGGATGTAGTAGCAGTGGACAATGGACTTACCCCTCTATCCTTAGCTAAACAGAACTGGCGCAGGCCTGTGGTGCTCACTGCAGATGATCGTAGGGCGGTATGGCAGAGCAAGGAACTGCATGGAAGGTTCTACCGGGCCCTTCACGGACCTGATGTAGACTTCCCTGCGTCGGTGGCCTGGCTACGTTTCGGTGACCTCTTCGGGAAAACCGAAGGTTTTGTCTGTGCAATTACAGACGAGGTTGTGATGACGAACAACTACCGGAGATATATCCTCAGGGATGGCACCATTGACATATGTCGGGCATGTCATCGCCCTGGTGAATCCCTCAGGCATATCATCTCCGGTTGTTCGCGTCTCGCAAATGGCGAGTACTTGCACAGACACAACCAAGTAGCCAGGATAATCCACCAGCAACTTGCTCTGAGATACCGCCATGTGGCATCTGAGGTACCGTACTATAGGTATGTTCCTGAGCCAGTTCTCGAAGATGGTCATATCACATTGTACTGGGACCGATCTATCATCACTGACAGGACTATTGTAGCCAATAGACCTGACATTGTGTTGGTAGATCGCCTGGAGCGTCGTGCAATGATTGTTGACGTCGCTATCCCCCATGACGAGAACCTTGTGAAAACTGAGAAAGATAAGGAATGTAAATATCTTGATCTAGTTCACGAGGTTGTCGACATGTGGGATATCGACGTGGCAACCATTGTTCCGATAGTCGTTTCCGCCCATGGCCTTATAGCCAAGAGCCTCGACAAACACCTCAAGAGGCTCGCGTTAGGCAGCTGGATCAAGGGCCAGATTCAAAAGGCAGTGCTCCTGGAAACGGCTCGCATTGTGAGAAAGTTCCTCAGCTTGGAGCCTTACCACCGGTAACTAGGCTCCTGTTCCCGATACCGGTTGGATGATGTGTGTGTTTTTTATATTTTTAAATGTATTTTATTTTTATAACTATATTTAAAAATGTAAATAATATGTACAAAAAAGGAAATAAATGGAATAATAATAATAATAAAGCCTTCTAATAACAACAAATAGTTTTTCTAAGATGCTACTTTTATAAATTAACTTAATGTAGTTTTTTTTTATACTTTATTCTAAATTAAATTAATTTATTATATATATTTTTTTTTTGTAATTAAAAGTTAATAAGGACCTCTCAACGAGTAAAAGCCTCCTCCAATTTTCTCCACACGGTTCTATCCTTCGCCAATTCCATCCAGTCTCGTCCTGTAGCTCTTAGTATCTCGTCGAGCCATCTGTCTGCTGGTCTGCCTCTTGTCCTCTTGCCTGATGGGCCCTTCCAAGTTGTTACCTTTTTTGCCCATTTGTCATCACTCATGCGTGCTATATGGCCTGCCCATTTCAACTTCAGTTTTTTGCAGTGTTCTAGAGCGTCGAGTCTTTATTTTTCCTTCGGTCTTTTAATTTTGATTTGAGTATACTACTAAACAAATATCGTTCATAAAATCTGTAGCGAACCACTACATAATGAAGTTCACACGCCGATAGATAGATGGCGCGCCGACACATTATCCTGCATCGAGCATACATCGCGCATACAAGCCCACTACATCCTGCATCGCGCTTGCAAAGATTTCTCGACGATCTGCATATAGGTATACAACTGTCCGACAAGTACAGTTGGACCGCGGTCCCCAGGCACGATGTCCCAGCCTGGCGGAAGATCTTCCCTTTTCAATGGAGGTGTCATCCACCTTGCACCTCCATATTAGTGACCCCGACGTGATGGAATGGGAATAATTTCCAACCCTTCCAATCACTGAACATGCAGTAGCATCCTTCTGAGCAGCTTCCAAGCTCATCACTCCCCACCGGCTAGCAGTCACACAGCAAGCCAGCTTCACCTTAACCAGTTCCAACGCAGCCGATTCACCGTGCTTCCTGGTCCTGCAAGGCTCATCACAGCGACAGCACTCATCGCCCGCACAGTCCACCGCAGCACACGTCCGGATTTCTTCGGCTGGCTCACCCTCTCCGGCGTGGCAGTCTCTGCACCACGTGGACTCCTATGGCTCAACCCATCGCAGCAACCCCGCTCAGTCTCGACTCACCGCAGACTTCCGAGCAGCACTGGCACTTGCAAGCTTAACGCAATGACGCAACTATAGATCGACCTCTGGTCTAGGAAGGGAGTGATGTAGCGAACCACTACATAATGAAGTTCACACGCCGATAGATAGATGGCGCGCCGACACATTATCCTGCATCGAGCATACATCGCGCATACAAGCCCACTACATCCTGCATCGCGCTTGCAAAGATTTCTCGACGATCTGCATATATACAACTGTCCGACAAGTACAGTTGGACCGCGGTCCCCAGGCACGATGTCCAAGCCTGGCGGAAGATCTTCCCTTTTCAATGGAGGTGTCATCCACCTTGCACCTCCATAAAATCCAGACAGCGAGATGAATTAACGAGACGTGTAAATCTCACCTGGAACAAATTTTGGAGCTACAAAGAAGTTTTAAAGTCCAACCTTCCTGTCAGCTTAAAGAAAAATGTTTTAGATTAGTTTATCTTACCATATCTCTTGTATGCATCACAAACATGGATATACAATAAATACACAAAGAATAAAATAAAAAACCACTACACCTCCTCTCTTTCTTGCCCTCGTTGGAGCAGTTGTTATATTTGCGATAGAATCGCCAAGCAGGTCTTTGCCCCCCCCCAGATACGGTGGGCCAGCCCGGGCTAGGCCCGGGGGTGGATTCTCCGGCTTTGCCGGTACCACCCTGGGGTAGATGTTTTTTGAGATCTGCCATTATATTGTTTTTTTTTTTTGCTAGGGTGTATAGTACGTAATAATATTAATAGTAGTACTAGTACGAAATAGCGATTTTGTCTATTTTAAATAGGTATAATCGATCCAAGCTGCCGTTGTCTCTATCGTCCCTCATACATTTATATCCCAGCAATAACGCGACAGCAATAGATTTGTTAAATACCTATTATACAAATTTCTTGCAGCCATCCTTTCCTCTTAAGTGTTAACAATTAATATTTTAAGAAATGTTATTTTATTGCTGTTATCGCATCTAACAATGGCATTAAGTAGCATTGGAACAAAAAACAACATCATTTGTCAACAACAAGAAGTTTTTTAACATTTCCTTTACCATTACATTGTCTTGGTAAAATAATGATTGTTTAAAAAATGTTTTATTAAAAACATTCGTTTAAGTATGGTTTATAATCGTTTTTTTTACATTTTGATTTTTTAAATAAGATAAAGAATTAATTTCCATTTAAAAATCATTATTGGCATGTTAATTAATAATATTTATTTAAACGACATACCAAGTCGATTAAAAAACATACTTGTTTTAAGCATGCCCTTGAATAAGTATGTTCGAAGCAAACACTGGCCAGTGATATAGTGAAAATTGGAAAACCAAGTGGCCATCCGCATAGAACTGAATACCTACAACGCGTTCAAAAGCTTCTGTCTATTATGATAGAAAAAGAGAAGGAATATGGGATGTTGATTATGATAGGATGATATTAGAATTAGCAAACGGGTTTACATATGCTATAAGCACCACTCTCCCTATAACCCCCGCCACAGGTGGCACGCTGAAAATCTAATATCAATCGATTTATTGCTTCGAAACATTCCATAAGGTAGGTACAATTGCTCAATAATAGCATGCTTTCGTGCTACTTACAAGCATGTATATCTGTACCTGAATGCACAGTCAGCACACAACGTTGATTTTCAGCCCGCGCGGGCGCCAGTGGCACCAGTGGGACTTCTTGATCATTACGTCCGGGCAAGTTATGGTCACCAAACACCAAAGCAATTTGAAAATATGTAGGTATGTACTGATATAAATAAATACACATAGGTTATTAGGTCATAGATACAACATTTAAACTTTATATTTTATTTTAGCAACCGGCTAATTGCGAGTCGGACTAGCACAGGAAGGGTTCCGTAAAGACGTTTCTTGTATGGGGCCTTTAATCTTTAATTTTATTTCATTTTTATTATAACCAAAACCAATAACCTAGTATGTTTTTTTTTTTTTCCCCGATTGCAATACCTTATAGCATTCAAGCTTCATTCAAGTTATATTCAAAAATCTATAGATTAAAGAGCTTGTTTTTCTCTTTTCAGTTAATTTTTGTTTTACGCAGTCGGGTTTTTTGTTTCTTTTAATAATTTATCAATTCGATCTTACTTATACGTGGGTGAATCCAGAAAAAGAGTGAAAATCGATGTCTTTCAGAAAAATAATAGGAAATACGTAGGTTCAACAAGGTAAACTTCGGATTCACCCGCTGAATTGAAATATTACGCTCTTTTAGTTTATTATAATATCATAGTCTTTTAGTCTATTAGGTATTTACTTTGTGTTAGAACGATGAAAATATAATTAAAATGGATTATATATGTGGTTCTTTACCGATTGAATGATTAGTATCAGTAATCACAATAAATTGACCCACGTTTGAAGGGGCAAATTCAAGAATATGGTAAATGTAGATGTGAGTCATTTTTGTGACCGAACAATACATAAAAAATCTCTACCTGCTACAAAAGGGTCTTAAGATTTGGCATCCGGTACAATGAAGTTAGTAACCGAGTGATCTACCATGCGATTATCCTCCTTCTTAAAACCCCATTGAAAAATGTCCACAGAGATGACGACGACGGACGGGAGTTGCGTCGTATTGATCAATATTTTTTTTACACGGAAGTTTGCACTAATACTATACCGCTAAAATTTGACTCTTATAGTGAACTGTTTAAATTATGAATCGTGATAGCTGTAAATTTACATTCAGTTTAAAGTTTCATTTCGAGTAAAAATTGTTTCGGTTCCGCTATATAGTTGGATGTATACTGTGATTCATTTGGGTGAGCCCCCAAGAAGGGGAGTTTGTCCATTTTTATATTTACACCGTGTCCCTCGCGGCATGCGCGGCGTCTCTCCCAACGCCAGTCTCGCTACTACAGTTTCACGCACCAACACCAGCGCAACAAAACTCATGTAAATATTACTCCTACCATAATATTTACATGCGGATTGTTATTTTCAAAATATCAACAACTATCACAAGTGAAGTGGATGTGAATTTGTGAAAAAAAAGATACGTATTATGTGAAACTTGCTCTAAATTGTGACTGTGAATCGTTTCGCTTCGATCCGAGGCAAGGAAATGCCGCCCGTTCTCAATGTGCCTATTTCAGGAAGCGTTTCAGCAAGGAACTTTTCTTTCACATAATTTACGCTAGAGGTCAGTATCAACAAAATGTGCTTTCTAACATAACAGTTTTATATCTAACTCGGTTTTATAGACCCAAGTTTATATATATTGTTATAAGTGTGTCGCTATAGGGTTCAAACACCGACAAGCTCTTCCCTCTTTATCATCCCTTCTCCGCCCTTTACGCATGATCGACCGGTACGTACGGTAGAGTTTTGGGGTTCACTGTGTAGGGTAGGGTGCGGTGTGGGTACGTACCTACTCTACTATACGTATATTGTTCGCCTGATGAATATTGTTACGATAGAGTCCCTTGAACAAAATGCAGCTAGTTCAAAGAGCTAGGTTTATTCTTCTACTTTAAATAAATCTCATTTGCACGATACATACTAATTCATTTTATCATGTTAACTTATATTTCTTAAATTAAGTACCTAATAAATATGCAAAATTGAATTGATTTGTCCTTCCTCCTAGTCGTAACATAACGATTAACGGAGCAATAAATTTTGCATGAGGATTACCTAATCCTTAGGTAAGTACTTATTATCCTGAACGCGCGTGAAACCGCTGAAAACAAGTATTAAAATATAAAGTACCTGCATAATTAAGTAGGTACCTATGTTTTTAAGAATAAAGCGATATCACTATAGAATGAAATGAGATATGGGTAGGTATGTATATCAATATACATCTTCTGAATAATATAAACGTTAATACAAAAGTTTGTGGACACCTACCTATGGTTGTTACTCTATATTTACACCAATGTTTATCAACTGTAATTATTTCATTTTTTTCATACAAGTAAATAAAGTTCCTATTATATAATATTTTTTGAGTTAACCATGATTTAAAACTTCAAATCAATAGCATTAGTGGTTAATTTAATACAGCTGTGACAGACATACGTAGTGACATCTTTTTCGTCAAAAACGAACCCTAAAAACGAACTCCACAGCTCTAATTATATATTATATTTTTTTAATCTGGAGGTGCCATGCAGCATGCAACTCAAAGGCAACTCTATTGGTGCCCACCATAGATATACATTTAAATAGATAGCGCAAGTCCCTCATTCCGTATGAAAACCAAACGTGTAACTTTCTTTCTACCTACCATAATGTCACCAGAGCGTTAGTTAGGTTGGCATTAGAGCTATAACTGAAGCGTTTGAAAATGAAGCGGTCCTATTGTCATCTATTAAGATTTATATCTGTAGTACTCACCCTGTTGCAAATCGCACTAAAACATCTCACACACATCTCTTTCTAAAGTGCTTATTACACCTTCCTATTTGTTCCTTCCTAAGTAGGATCCTAACTAGGATCCTAAGTAGGATCCTAACTAGGATCCTAACTGGGATCGCTCTGACTAGGAAGCAGAAGCTGTTCTAACTGCGATTACACCTTTCTATTTCCTAGTTAGGTACCTAGTTAGGATCCTAAAAATAGGACGGTGTAATAGTTACTTAAAGTGCTTATTACACCTTCCTATTCGTAGGATCCTAACTAGGATCCTAAGTAGGAGCCTAACTAGGATCCTAACTGGGATCGCTCTGACTAGGAAGCAGAAGCTGTTCTAACTGCGATTACACCTTCCTATTTCCTAGTTAGGAACCTAGTTAGGATCCTAACTAGGATGGTTCTAACTAGGAAGCAGGAAGCTACTTATTACACTACACTATATTGCTTTCTAAATAGGACGCGGCAAAGAGTATAGCAACTATACTAAAGCGGGACAAAGGTCGATTTAAAAATAATATTACGATACTTACATCGATGTTCTTTCGATGTTTTAAGTTTTTTATTCTCTCAAACCGATCACACAACTTAAAATTTTAATGAATACAAATGAGCTCCTTTATGTTAAAAAAAAACAAAATTGAATTTTATGTAAGTAAGTACCAAGTATTAATTTATAAATAATGTAGTATTTTCAATGTACGGATTATTTTTCTATTATTGTTGTTTGATTACTAATGACCTATACATTAATCCCTCAAAATATACGCCAAGACTTTAGAAGGGCCTTATATAATTATTTCAAAACATCGATGTTTTGAAGAACAATGTTACATCCCTAAACGTCCTAAATCGGAGCGACGCAATTACACTTTCCTGTTTAAGGAAGTAGAGCGGTTGGGACCTTCCTATCTCACTACTTAGGACACTAACCGTTCTTTCTGCGATTACACGTTCCTATTTCCTAGTTAGGATCCTAAAAATAGGACGGTGTAATAGTTACTTATCTCACTACTTAGGACACTAACCGTTCTTTCTGCGATTACACGTTCCTATTTCCTAGTTAGGATCCTAAAAATAGGACGGTGTAATAGTTACTTTACAAATTAATAAAAAAAAATAAAAAAACTTACACTATCATTTACACGAAAATTACTTTCTCTGGTTACCAACCAGCTAACAGCACTTGTCTGATATTTATAGTCCTATAAAACTATCTAACTCGGTGGAAAAAAAGGAACTATATAACGACGCCACTTCGAAATGTCAATCTAGTCAAATGCGATAATAGCGAAACTCTCACCGGGCCAGATAAGCTTGTGGCACTATACAATATATTATCAATCAGTAAAATAGTCAAATTAATGAAATGATACTACATTACATAATTTATACATTATTCCTTCTGATAATATTCCGGTATTTCTCGAATAAACTTTAATTAATGATATATCCAGATTGAACATTGAAGCTATTCATGCATCAAAAATAAGCGTTTTTCTCATGATACCTCTCTATGCTCAAAGTATTTGTCAAATCGTGAACTTAAGGTTCAAATTGGTTCGAATTATCAACAGTTTGACAGATATTTTGAGCATACGGGTATCACGAGAAAAAACGCTTGGACAACTGCTATCATTATGAAAGACTCTACGATAAGCAAAATGACGCAGAGCGAGCGTAAAACGTATAGTCGTGTCGCCACGCCACAATATATTCAATAGTAATGGAGCTCATTGTTGCTCCGCTCTCCAATAAATAGGAACCTTATTATAGGGTATAAGCAAAGGGTATAAGTTGTACGTAGTATTTATATACTATAGGTATAAGTAAACCCTGATTCTGTTGTTTACAACTAAACGAATTTTAGTCTCACTATGTCTCTTTCTAACAAAGATCATAAGAAAAGGTTGTAAGAAATTTAGTCCTGTCAAATTAGTTCAATTTAGTATCAATTTAGTCGCCATCTATCGCGGTTACGTCTAAATACCCACAAATGACGACGGCAAAGACTAATTTGACAGCTTTAAATAATGTTCTATTCTTTTTCAATAATGTTTGTAAGAAAGAGATGGGATGTGACTAAAACACACAGTGATTTTGAAAAAAAATATGAGGTTATTACTTAATATTTATAAAAGTTATTAAATTCCCAATCTGAAATAATTTATTTATAGCAAATAAACAATTGACAATAAACATATCCACAGATTTGAGCTGTTCTGTCACTGTGATCATATCATTAACTTTAGTTAAAAACCACAGAATAATATACCCAAGATCCTAGATTAGTAAAAGGTACCTAAAAATATGATAGAGCAATATAGGTAAACGTCTAGACTAGTCATTGTTATGGCTAGCTCTATCTGTAATATCTCTATGGGCTATCTACATAACGAGAATTATATTAGGAGATAAAAAAATAATGTAACTTGAAAGGTAGCGCTCTGTGTAGTAAAAGCAAGCGACACGTACTAGTGGAGTGAATAGCAACATGTTTGTTTTCATACCGGTCGGAATTTAACGTTGCGATTGGTTCAAAATCCATAACTGGCCTCTGAGAGCCAGGTGTCGTTCACACCGCGGCCTCGCGCCTCGTCTCGTTAATCACTCGTGTACGCTATTGTTAAAGCGCGGCGAACAGCCATCTTTGTCAAATTACGGAATTCAATGTTCAATAATTCGGTTTGTTTGGTGATAAGTAATCAAATGGAACAAAACGTAATGCTACAGATGCATAGTGTGGTGGATTCGAGTACATCGCTACATTCTCTTTTGTTTCAATAATAGCTGACGCTTCGTTGAATGGAAGCATTATACGACGGCGCTACAACCAGTCGACCATTAAAAATGATGGATGATGTCGTCTTTTGCAAAAACAGTGCATAGTGATGTTTTTAGTGAATAATGTGAAGGGTGTCGCTCGTGTTTATGTACGAGCGTGCATGTGATGAGAACTGCGTCGTAATTTGTTAAACACATTGCATAGGTAAATGAGTGAAATGGCGTTGCGGAGCGCGCGGGCCCGAGCATGCGCGCTAGTTTCCTCGCTATCGTTGGAAACGCACTGAGTGTCTTTCGTTTACGTGCACATCAAGATGGGAAGGTCGAGATTCCCGGGAAAGCCATTAAAATTCCAGAACAGAAAACGTATAAGTGTTTTATCAGGGGCTGTTTACCATGAGACTGCTCCAGAGAATCACCCGCCCGCCCGCGGCGCTGCTTCGAATGATTTTGCTGGGGACCAAGAGGTAAAGCTTATTTTGATACGATTTGGTGTCCTTTGTGGATTAGTTCCACACAATGTTTGGTGTACATACGGATATGTTGTGTTTACGTAATAACTATGAGCGTTACGAAGCGCTAATCGTACATAGCATCGGGTACATTATGTACCTTCTTTGACATTTGAGTGTTCCATTTGATGTCAACAAATTTACGACGGACGGAATGAGCGTTTTACATGTGGCATTATTATAGGTGTATGTCAGTATCTATACCTACATTACATTATCGACGTTAGAATTTTCCAAGGCCATATGTCTTGCAGCAAACAAGCTATCCAAGAGCAACCATACTACACCCATATAACCTTCAAAGCATGTACATAAACTATTGTACTTTTCTATATTCAATGTTTCAGATACACAATCCTAATCCCCTAATTCTAACACAAACAATGTTTCAATATGTTACAACAATTTGTGTGTACATGATATTGAAAGTGTCATATTGATAGAAAATGTCTACATAAAGGAGCATTTGACTTAAATTGACTAACACTCTTTTGTGTTATAAATTGCCCTCACCTCACTGAATTCCAATTGTTATAAAAACAATTGAGAGTTTGTGGTTCTTTACATGCACAGACGTGAAAGAAGATCAGATGGATCGCTGCTATTAGCAAAGTGAAGTGTATGGATAAATGTGCATGTGTGCAATGAAATGTTAGGACTGAGCAGTTTTTATACATGTGTGTGAGTGAGCAGTGTATATGTATATGGTAGAGGATCAGAGTTTTTGGATTCACTTTTCTCGCAGGCCGTGTTCCTTCTGTATGTAAATTATATTATTTATAGATACTTAATCCTTTGAATCATCGTTAAAACAAATAACAATTAAAGCAATCGTTAGTATGGGATGCATGTCCCATAAGAACCAACGGGTTAAAAGTTCAAAAATATGTGTTACCATTGTGTTACATACATTTTCATACTATTTATAGGTTCTGTTTAGTAAGTTATTCTGGATTAAGCTTTTCTCATAGTATAGATAACAGTTGCATATCTGTGTCTGACTAGTACTTGTTTAGTCCCTTTTATTATTGAATTTTTACTACTACTATAACTCACTAAATATATTTATTGATTATTATTTATTTGCTAATGCATTAACAACTTCATTAGTGAATGCTATTATTTTTGTCAAAGGCCATTTATTCAATTCAAAAAGACAGAAGGTCAATCAAACATATGAAGGCAGGCATATGATATGAAGGTAGTAAGACATATGTATGACAATACAGTAATGTTATATTGTTCATTTGAACACTTGGTCATGTTTTGTTTCAGGAGGAAGAAAAGAAAGAAAATAATGAGGCTGAGACAGTTAAAACAAATGATAGCAAAGAAGCGAGCAACTCAGTAAGCAATAAGATAGAAAATCAAGACAAAAATCCCAGTGATTTATCAAAATCTCCCGTGCGTACAAGATCACAGAACAAAATGGAGCCAATAAAAGCTGACAAGCCAAAGCCTGTGAAAAAAACAGTAACATTTGGTACAGTCGAAAGCTGCGAAGACATTTTCTTTCCATTGAAAAAGGTACCAATTAAACACCATGCTCCATTGGTGCCTATCATCAAAAAAAAGTCTTCTCTGAAACAAACTGAATACTCAACATTCAACAGTATCCTCAAACCAGCCAAGCTAACTGATTTAAGCTCTAAATCATCCTCAGAACACCAAGAGGGATATTTTAGGAAAAATCTTAATCCTTTGTCTAAACCTATGAACAAATTCTCACAGTTTAGTGAAAGTCGTTGCATGTCACCTCCACCACGGAATTCATCACCCATTGAGAAAGACAGCTTAAGTTCTACTAAATTCATATTGCCAGTCAGAAGTGCACATTCATCGCGTGTTATAAAACCAAATAAAAGATTTATTGATGGCGAGGAGCAGACCACAACCGTAGGCAGCATAGCTTCTGGTAAAGTTCTCAAGAAACCTAAATTAAAAAGGATAGTATTCAACAACATACATGATGATGATACGCCAGAGGAGGAAGAAGCTGAGAAGACAAATGATGCAGAAAAAGTTAAGGACAAAAGAATCATAAAGTCCTCAAATTTATTTAAAGATAAGACAACTAATTCATTTTCAAGTCTTAGTACTGGCGCAAGAAAACCCTTGCACGATTTGTTCTCATATGAGAAGGAACCTGAGTACTCACAGGATGAAAATTCAAATTTGGAAGGATTGGAGAAAGTTAAACCAACAGAACCGAGTAAGGAGGATAGATCTGGGCATGCAATGAGGAAACTAATGGACATTTCAGATGCCAGTAGCTCAAGCAGTACTAGCAGTGGTTCAGAATCAGAAGAAAGTTGGGATAGTGAAAGTCCAGGAGGAAGTGGAGATGATGAAGAGAAAGCTTCCCAACCCAGTCCTGAGAAAGAGAAAGCATCATCAGCATCTCAACTCCTTCGAGGAAAAGTTATTATAAGGGAAGCAAGGTTGCAGTTAAATTCCCCATCTCAATCAACATCAGGGTTAGACGGCCCATTTTCTACACTGACATCAGCATCATGTAAGTTGAACTTATTTTTTTTTCCCTAAATCTTCTGTTGTAATCTGTAGCCTCTACTACATTGAACAACAACGACAACAACTATTTATGCTGCATAATTAAACACAAACTTCACTTTATCTGGGTGTAAAAACAGGAGTGTCCTCACATGACTATTTTGTGTAAATTGAATGAAGTGCTTATTTATCCGGCTCACAATAGAATCAGCACATAGAATCAGCACACTTACTTACTGGCACTGGTTTTAAACTAAGGGATTTTGATGTGGCCAAAGGTAGTAAGCATACAAAGCCTAGAAGCAAATACAGCTGTTGGTTGCTGGAACTATGTTCTAAAATCAGTTTCAATACAATTGGTCCTATTTTAGTTAACTGAAAATAAATGTGTTTATTTGAAAGTTCATGATTGTCAAGGTCTGTTGAGTTTTTTACCTGAAATAGTTAATAATAAAAAGAATGTGTGGATTTGGTGTTAAAATGTATCAAGGCCAATCAAAACTTTTATCATTTTGATATTATAAACTAGCTGTCTCGCGTGGTTTCACCCGCATTCCTGAGGGATCATATGTGTTCCCGGGATAAAAAGTTTCCTATGTGTTAATCCAGAACATATTCTATCTATGTGCCAAATTTAATCTAAATCCGTTTAGTAGTTTTTGTGTGAAAGAGTAACAAACATCCATACATACAAACTTTCGCGTTTATAACATTATATAGTAAGGATGTGCAAGTTTGTGTGTATTGTGCTGGATGGATTTGCAACTACCAGCATTCTATGGTACTGGTATTAACCATAGTAAAACAAGGAAAACCACCCTCAGTTTATCTAGGTATAACATATATGGGATACTTAGGTAAGCGGGTAAAACAGTGGAGTGGAAACTAGTACCTGATATATATTTATTTTGTTAATATAAATGAAATTATGTGTTTTTCTTACAGCCGGAAATCCACCTACAACGGTAACTTGTGGTGTTTGCGGAGCCGTGCGCTTCTACAGATTTGTCAAACAAGCGAGAAAATTTGGAATATACTCATGCGAGTCCTGCCGAAAATTCATATCTAAGATGCTCAAGAAAGAGAAAATATCACAAAGGACAGGACCTGTAGTCATACAGTGTCTGAAAGGAGATGGTCTGTATAATGTTATTGCTTGATGTCAATAATTGTATCAAAATAAAAAAAAAAAAACATCACTACTTTGAGCTGAATTATCTTTTTGTTCTTTTTAAAGCTTAATTTTCCTAGATATTATTCAAAAAAGGGCCTGATATAATAAGCAGATAGGGTGCGGGCCTTGTTGTATGTTACTATGCTATGAATGACAGCAAGCATTCAATAAATTATATCAATTATGGCGAGCTGGCACCCTGCATGCTTGCTGTATCAAGGACCCAATAATAAATTACTTAACCATACATTCCCTGATTTATAGGTACATGTCATGTTCCACCAATAGTTCGATCGCAACAATGGAAGCTACTTCGGTGCACAAATAAAGCACGTTGTCCAGCTTGTTGGTTAAAGATGTGCCTCAAGGCCTTCCAAGTACCACCAAGTATTAGAGCTGGCCTTGCAGCCATGCTACCTGTTTATATGAGATCAGCAGTGAAACCCACCAATGCTCTACCTCCAGCAAATCCATTGAGGATAACAACAAACAATACACCAACACCCCAGCCTGTGTTTGGTCTCACAAATAATGAAAATGATAACAAGATCTTTGGAACATTAAAACCAAACATGAAAGCTACTGAGGAGGTTGAAAAAATTGAGGTATGTAAATAGCGAGCTGTTACTTTCTTATCAAGATTCATCAATAAGTTATTTATTTAAAGACGAGCAGCTTGTAAGCTGATGTGTCTATTTCACACAGTGTTGAAAGTCACACTTACACATAGTTCACTTTTCAAGTTTTTTAATCTTTGTCCAGATGTCCAATTTGTTTTTAAAACTGTTTATGGAGGTAGCAGATACTACTTCCTTAGGTAATCGATCAGGTAGTAGGTCAGGTAGTGGTAGGATCAGGTAGTTTGACTAATAAAGTATGTTTAATTAATCAAATTAACAGTTGACAGACTTTTAAGTGCTATCAGATTTATTGCTTTTGCCTCAAGATTCTATCACAATTAGTTAAGTTCTAAAAACTTGAATGTAACTTAAAATAATATAATGATGAGTAAAGAGTATCTTCGTTTGTTTACAGGAGAAGACATCGAAAGATCGTCCAGTAGTAGTTGAAGAAGAAAAGGAAGATTTCAGCACAAATAGAAAGCGTCAATTGACAAAGATAAAAGTCAGGAAAAAAGATAAAAGTGAATCCAAACAGACTGAGGATCCAAAACGACAGAAAGTTGAACTCAAAGGTCCTAGAGTTAAACATGTATGTCGAAGTGCATCGATTGTCTTGGGTCAACCAATTGCAACATTCCCTACACAAGAAGAGAAAGAAAAGCAGGAGAAACCGTCGCCTGACGATGAGAATATTACTTTACCTGTTGTCGAAAAAGACAGAGACACTCCCGAATTATCTAGCTGTGAATCAGAAGTCGATTCTGAGAACAAAGCCCCACAGGTTGTTCTGGAACCTGTTTCCATCACAAAGGAAGTAGAACCTGAAGTCGCGGTTGAAACTAAGAAGAGGAAGATAGAGCCACCTGTCTCGATTAAACCACAGAAAATGGAGTCCAGTGAAGACGAGACTGTAATGGATCTCGTACCTAAGAAGACTATTATGAAAGCTTTGTCTAATATCACAAATGTAAGAGCAGCCATTTGCTGTATCCATCTTAGAGCAGGTTTGTTTTTTTGTATATATTTTTAACGTTAATCTTTTTATTCAAACAGGTGCGTGGGCGTTCGCAGAAATGCGGCCAGAATCGTCCAGAGTTGATCTGTGTAGACTTCTGGGAGAGTTACGACCCAGATGAGGTGTGCAACTCTGGTTTTGGTCTTATCGGAACTGGCCCATTCACCGTTGCAAGGTTATGCTTTCTCTGCGGAAGTGCTGGAAGAGAAAAGGTAAAGATGCTTGCATAATCTTCATAATTCCTATTTACTTTTTTTTGTAAAGAATTTAGTTGTAAAGAATACACAAAGAATAAAAAATCGTGAGGAAACCATAGCACGGTGGTAGGCTACTTTGTAGTGCCCACCTGGCTGGTTACTTATACTATCATATGAATGAATGAATGAATGAATGAATGAATGAATGATTTATTTCGCTCGAATTGTGGTACATACAAGGTCATAATAATAAAATAATAAACGATCTTACTCTTCACCAGCAAGTGGTATGCAAAATTGATTAATAACAATGTCAAAATTTGATACAATATGCAATAAAATTATAATAAATTGAGTTTTAACATTCACAAAATAAATTAGGCAATAAACAGATTTAACATTCACATAACATAAACTATGTCTATAAGATTTTTAAATTGTTATCCATGTCTAAATTTATAATTGAAATAATCGTTTATTGAGTAAAAACATTCACATAATAACATCTTTTTTAATATAATTTTAAATTTATTTAATGGTAAATTACTAATACTTTCAGGCAATTTATTGTATATTTTAACAGCCATTGGATAACAGTTTTTGCTATAAAGCATTGTTTTTATGTTTGGTAGTCTCAATCTGTTTGGAAATCTACTATGATGACTACATTCATCACTAAATCTATTAAATAGCTGCATATGCATTTTAACAAAACAACACATTTCATAAATGTATAAACAAGGGACAGTCAGCAAATTTAATTTTTTAAATAATGGTTTGCAAGAAGTCAAACTATCTACATTGCAGATTGCTCGTACGCATTGCTTTTGTGCAATAAATACTCTATTGACATGGCATGAATTTCCCCACACGATTATACCATATCTAATGACAGAGCATACATAGCCGTGGTATGCCTGGAGGGCCGTATGTTCACCTGCAATCTTCACCAAACGCCATAAGGCATAAACAAATGGATTAACTTTTTTACATATCCTACTTATATGTGATGACCAGGAACATTTATCATCTAGGGTAATGCCAAGAAATATTGTTTCATCACATTCATTTATGCTATTGTTTTCGAAAGATATAACTAGTTCTTTTTTTTTTGAATTTTTAGTAAGGAATTGGATATATTTGGTTTTATTTATATTTACTGTCAGGTTGTTAGCTTTTAGCCAAAGTATTATGTCATTGACAGTTTTATTAACTTCGTTGCTGTAGTTTTCTTTATTTATGCAAGGTATAATTACTGAAACGTCATCTGCAAAGAGTGTGCAGTCATATTGAGTTACATCCGGAAGATCGTTTATGTATATAAGAAATAAAAGAGGGCCCAGTATACTTCCCTGAGGAACCCCCGAGGCATTTAATTCTGTATCCGACCTATATTTTCTTTCAATTTTATCTGAGTCTAATTGTATTATTTCTACATATTGTTTCCTATTCGACAAATATGATTTGATCCATTCATTAGCTATACCTCTTATTCCGTACATTTCACATTTTTTTATTAATAAAGCATGTGATACAAAATCAAATGCCTTACTCATATCAAAGAAGACTGCAGTAGTAGGTATGCGTTTATCAATGCTTTCTATAATTCTTTTCATGAGTGTGAATGTGGCCAATGCTGTTGATTTTCCCCTCTGAAAACCATTTTGTTCAGATTTAATTACATTTTGTTTTTCAAAAAAATTAATTATTCTAAAATGCATGGCCTTTTCAAATATTTTTGCTAGAACTGGTATTAAAGAAATCGGTCGGTAGTTATCTACATTATCTTTACTACCCTTTTTGTGAATTGGCTTAATTACCGAAATTTTTAGGGCATCTGGAAATGTTCCGAGAGCAAAAGACAAGTTTACAAGATGACTAACTATAGGACTAATCTCCGCTTTACATATTTTAATAATATTTGTCTGAATGTCATCATATCCTGTAGAGTTGGTCATATTAAGTGAATTAATTATTTTTATAATTTCATATGTGTCCGTAGGCATTAAAAATAAGCTTGAATTAATTAAATTATGATTAGTGTTCCTGATTTGATTTTTATTTTTATTGTAATTAATATTAGTCAAATTTATAAAATATTTATTGAATTCATTTGCTATATGTGTAGAATTTTTTATTATACTATTATTTATGTTTAAATTGTCTATATTTGACGCAGAAGGTGAAATTCGTGATTTGTTATTTATTATATTCCAGGTAGCTTTACAAATGTTTTTAGCTTTATTTACATATTTAGAATTGGATAATTTTTTAAATAATTTTGAATAATTCATATAATATTTTTTAATATTAGGGTTTGTAGTTTTATAATTATTGAATCTTAGGTTTCGTTTAGTCTTAGCCGATTTTTTTATACCTTTCGTAATCCACTTATAGCGCTCTTTTGACTTTATGATTTTTCTTTTTATTACTGGAAAACATAGATTATAAAAAAGCATCAAGTTATCATGGAAGGCATTAAAAATTGAATTTAAGTCATTTACCGCGTATTCATTTGACCAAGATAAACTACGTAGACATTCTTGAAATTTATCAATATTTTCCGGGTCATAGTCTCTTTTATTTCTGAACCAAAACAAAGGAAATAATGTTTTTGTACCTATAGAGAATGTTAAAGTCTGAGCAGTATTATGATCGGATAACTCAAGGTTATAAACTTCTTCTATGGCATTTGGAATATTGCTTAGGATTTGATCCAAACAAGATTTCTTCCTTGTAGCCACTTTTATGTGAATTTGTAAATTGTAATTGCTGACTATTCTATTAAATTCTTGAGAAGCAGCATTTTCTTTTAATATATCTATATTTAGATCACCAGTTATTACAATTTTATGACTTTTTTTAGATTTTAATTTTCCAAGTAATACCTCAAGATTTTCAAAAAAGACTTTTATGCTAGAATTTGGAGTTCTATAAAGGCAAATTATGATACATTTAAGGGACTTGACTTCAATACCACAACTTTCGAAAACAAAATCTATAGATTTATTTTTGATGTAATCCAGTTCTATAAAATTTAAATCTTCCTTGCTTAAGATACATACACCACCCCTTTTTTGCATAGATCTGCAATAGGTACTAGCTAAACGGAAGCCCTCTATGTTAATGTTTCTTTCATTTCCTAATTTAATAAAAGTTTCACTCAGACATATTATATCTACATGTTTACTTTGTTCGGCAAGTTCATTTATCGCTAGTTCTAAAATTTCTTTCTTGCTTTGAAAACCCGCAATATTCTGATGAAAGATGGTGAAAGTATTTGTGTTAGTTTCGAAAAGTAGTCGGTGGGGTTTCATTACCTTGGTTGGAGGAATTTTCTGTGAGTCGGGTTTTCTTTTTAAGTGTGTTATCGATTTGTTTATCTTTTTTATCATAATTTATCTTATGAAAGTAATATGGAATAGTCCCTTTTTTATACATACACCCTGAGTCTATTGACTTGATACATTTATTTTTAGGCAGAGTCTTTAAATTCTTTCTGAAGGTAAGATATTTACTTTCATAATCCAAACAATCGATTATATGATTGATTTTTTTACATATATAATTCACTGTATTATCAAAGTACTCAACAAAGTGACAATTTTTGAAATTATTGCAAACTAGCTTTAAATTTTTATTTAACATGTCTTCATTTAGGTATTGATTTGATAAAATATTTAGAACAATTATTGTATTATTTTTAAATTTCTGCAAAATATAATATAATTCTGAAGTAACAGTTACGGGATTTCTATCATTTTCTCCAACACACAGAATCAGTTTATCTTTTTTATCCAGTTGAATATCATGACAAAGCTTTAGAATATGCTCTGTTGTGGCATATGGCTTAGTATCTCCTGTCACTGAATAAGTGTCATATTTTGTGTTCAATCTTGAGTAATCTAGCCCTGACGCTACGCCACGGCATTGCTGAGAGCCAAATATCGCAATTTTAGGTTGTTTTGTTACATCCCTATTAATCAAACCACACTGCGCCTGTTCATTACTGAGATCAGCGTGTGTCTGCGTTGCCACATCATTCAGTGCTATGTTTTTTATATGTGTATCAGATTGAGTGTAGGTCGTGTTTAACTTGTTGTAGTCACCTATACTTTGGCGTAAGCTACTTTTGGTGACAGATTTCTTTTTTTTTTGCACTTGTACATATTGTTTTCAATTCGTCGATGTTCTTTTCATTTTTGTAAACTTTCTTTTCAAGTTCACCCTTTTCCAAGATTAAATTTTCAATTTCATTGTGTGCTATTTCCAATTTTTGTTGTAGATCCTTTATAATTAACTGTAGATCATTTATTTCATCACAATCCCTGGTTGATATGTCTGGTAGACTGCGTGCGAAATCGGACGAGTTTGACCTCAAAGAATGATCATGATCGCATGGCAATGACTCAAATGAATTAGTTAAAGTCACCTTCTTCCTTAAAGTAACATTAGAGTAAGCCATTTAAAAATAAATAAATGACACACTCGAGTCTTAAAATAAATGGCAGATGCGGGAATCGAAGTCTATGCCTTATAGCTCAGCGCCTCGGCGATGCCGTAACACTATTCCACTCGACCAAAGTCTCTTAC